>JARHVA010002939.1:1102500-1702500 GCA_037957365.1 Torreya grandis | reverse complement strand
AATCAAGACATGTTGCATAGAAATATCAGAGATGTTGTTAAATATCACCCTTGCCATCATAAAGTGAAAAATTGGGTGCTAAAAAACTAGTTGGCAAAGGGTGTAAATATATCTCAAGTGTAAGAGGATTATGGAATACCTCTTGTGAATCAATATCATGAGCTGATTTTGAAGCATTTTATGCAATATTGGCAATGTTAGACTCCAAAGCTTGAATAAATTGGATAAGGGTTTGCATATTAGACCCATTGGGATTAATGTTATTTATTCAAGAAGTCACCAGAGGGGATGAAAACACTGCTTGTGTTGATATAGGTATTGAAATAATAATTAAGTTAAATTATTGATTTTTCTCATGGAGGATGTATCAATATTTGTTTTATATTTAGGGAAAAATGATTTAAAGAATTATTTTGTGCCCCCACTAGATGTAGGAATCAATGATGTGCTCAAGGGAAGGGGTAATGGGATTGAATCAATAGTAGTACCATTTAAATATTTATCATTACTAGATGTGGATGCATTAGCCTTAACATCTTTACTAATTTCATCTCATGTGACATACAAAAATGCATCAAGTAATTATTGATTTGCATTTAGATGGTTAATTAATGCTTCCTTATCTTTAGTTTAAAAATGATCTTTGTTATGGAAATTTTCCATTTATTATGAATGAAAAAAATGGATGCCAATAATAGTTGAAAACATTTAGCTATGAAAAGTAATGACATCAATCTAGAACTCAATAAGTCTAAAAACCCTAGGGTAAGCTAAGATTGGAATAATAAAACTTAGAGGTCATATCCACAAAATGTTTAACATTTTTTGGAAATAAGGGTAAGGAGAAGAGCCTAATAAACTGAGTAATAGATTATTATAAAAATTTCAATTTAAATAAGTTAGATTCAAAATATATTTTGATACAATGCTAAATTCTATAAAATATAGAAAGTGCAATGTAAAAATAATAATTTAATTTATTAAACATTAATAAGGAATGATGCTTAGATTATTAAATGATGCACAAACAAATTTGAGAAGCACAAGTGTAGAAACAATCAGAAAAAAGCTCATCTATGATTCATTAGATTCTAAAAATCAGCTCTCTGTCAGTTTGGACTTGACTACCATTGAAATAGGAACATTAACTTAAATGCTTCTATCTAAAAATTGATGATTATGTACTGTATAAAATACACATCTTTTTATGTAAATTGCACTTACACTTGTTATGGTGTTGTCTTGCATATTATATATTTGGATTATGCACATAGGTTTTGGATATCAATGTGTAACTCAAAACCCTAGGTCATCCAGTTATGGCATGCCACCTTACAAAACATGTATTAGTGGGCCCAAGTGAAGTTGAGCTGACCTCAAAGACTCATTTGTCAGTAATCACTACCTACATAACCAATACTTTAAATAAGGCCTCAGACTGATGTAGACCTCCCCTTATGTGGGCTTGTGTGTGAATAATTATGAAATATCCTATATGCGAGTGCATCTAGTGATATAGATTTTAACTTGATAAATATTTCTCATAGGATGCTATTTAGATGATTTAGACCTATAAGATACTAATCGTATGATTGATTTGGAAATATGAAAGAATAGGGTAGATTTTAAAGCTTGAGAGGTGCTTTTGATTAGTATAAGATACATGTGTGCTCGATTTGTACTTGATCTTACTTGATGATAATGAATGGTGACTTGTATTTATACCACACCTCTTGAAATTATCTCATGGGAGTGTTAATTAAGACAAATAGGTCGATCCATACTTGTCAAAAGATTTTTAAATTTGATCATTTATAAGGTGTAGACACTAGTGTCAAACCTAGGACACTAGCGTTGATGCTAGTGTCATTGTTTGGATGGTAGTGTCCTAGAGGAAAGAAAATTGTTGAAGATCTATAACTGACAATGTAAGATATATATCAGATTTTAAGCAGATTATGGGCTATAGGTGATCTGGGTAATCAAAATATCAAGGTAATACTATGGGAAAAGCATTTAGGAATAATAAGATGGTGAATACAACCTTGCAATAGTGGGAAAGATCTTAAACTGAGATGTTGAGCCATGAGTGATATTTTTCAAGTGTATGAGACTAGTTTATCATGTAAAATCTATATTTAGCATCTACACTTAGAATTAATTAAATAGAAGTGTCAAAACATAGATGAGTGTTATTATTATCTTCAAGCATGTTACTAATATTGATGTTTATCATTAATTTTATTTATCTTAGATGATTGATATTATGTAATTACAACCACAAACCACTACACTTGTCTCTTGTCCTTGTAATCATGTTGTTGTATCAATGTGTTTTCTACTATTTTTTTTCATATTTTTATTCCAAAAATTGTACACACTAATTCTAACACAAAACTACATAATACTTTCAATTTCATATCATTTGAAGTTAAATTCAAGTAGGAAAAATTTATATTGTTTTAATTTACAAAAAGAGGGAACATTAGAAGTTACAAACTAGTTAAAGCATAATAGTATAATATATATCTATAGTGCATGAGATCCTGATATGTTATTTTGGGATTTAATTGAATCATGATAAATTAAACAACATATCTTAGAGAAATAAACAAGGGTTGTGAACATAACCCTTACCATTTTACTAAAAATTAATAAAATCAATGCAATTTCAACCATGAAATTAATTACCAAGATTGAAGGCACCCCATATTCAAGATTAAACCATAAAGTAAAAGCTTTGAACTTCATTCATTTTATGAATTTTTTTTTAGTAAAACAATTTTGAAAATACCACAACCTTGAAATCTACTACATAATGTGGATTTTGTCTAAAAAAACAAAACAATACTCCAAAATGATCATTTTAAGACTTGAGAGAATAATGGTGGAGATTTTTCCTAGACTCAAAAAATAAAAAAACAAAGTCACTTTCTTAAGCAAATATCTAACAAGGAGGCATACAAGGATAACTAAGCCAAACTATGAAGGGGATTGGCTTGAATCCTATTACCATGAGTGAAAGAAGCATCAAATACCCAAAAAAATGTACCACTTCTAAATTATTTAGAATATTAGTATATGGATGTGTTTAACCATTTTTTGAGGTATTGAGGGCTAAGGGGGTAGAATAGACTATACACAAGGATGACTAAAACTATTCTAGTGTAGTCTAATTATTTAAAAACTCAAATAAATGAATATTATGATTAAAGAGATCAATTATACTAAATATATAAAGTACACTCAAAACTATAGTTTAAATACATAAACATGAAGAATAAATAATACTTAAGTTATTTACAAATGCATAGGTAGATCTAAGAAATACAAAGGTGGAAACAGATAGGGACAAGATCAGGATCCAGTTGTCATATTTTGGAAATATTATTTATAGAGGCTTAGACACTTGCATCGGCCTATGGACACTTGTATCAGTGCTTATATATTTATCTTGATGAAATTTTCATGTAAAAAATATTTGCCACATTACAAAGTGACCACATGGAGCCTTCTAGGTTTTATATTGATATTTTTTATTCATGCACAAAGGTTGTTGATGATCGTATATAGATCAAACTGTATCTCTTCACCTTAGGTATTTATACTTGTAAAAAATGTATTAATGGGATCACAATATCAAGATGACCTCAAGGACCCCTCTATCAATGAGTGCAACCTACATAGCTACCAAAAATCCAAGGAGGATCTCAAACTTATCTAGTTCTCTCGTAGGTGTTAGATTTTGTGTGCACAAGGGTGAAATATATTATATACAAAGGCATACAATGATCTAGATTTTAACTTGAAAAATAATTCTCATGGATTTTTATTTGAGTGGTTCATCCCTATAATATGACTAATATGAATCATATTAAAATAGGTAAGAACAGGGTAGTGAAACTCAGTTGTGTAATTGATTGAGTGAGCTTGAATAAGTGCTTGATTGGTATTTTCTAGATGAATAATGAGTAGGCTTAGATTTGTATTTATACCACACATTTTGAAAATATATCATGATAGGGTTAAATAAGACAAATGGGCTTACTGATAGGATTTTAAATATTTTAAAATTAGATGACTTTAAAAGGACTAGACACTTGATAAAAATTTAGACATTTGCATCGATGCAAATGTCTTTATGTGGGATGTAAGTGTCTAAAAGGCTTGGAAGTTGCTAAAGATATAAAACTAATAGTGAAGGATATATTTCAAGTTTTAATATTTATTTATAGTGTAGGATATTTGGGTCATTAGAGATGATTAGGTTAGACCATAATATAAATAGTTAGGCATAGTGAGATGGTGAATGCGAGCCTTTTGAAAAAAAGAAGGTATATAATTGAAGGGTAGATCCCTGATAGGTATTTGTTAAGTATACAAGACTAAGATGATATATAAACCATATTTTAGTATCTATATTGCCCATTTTAATTTAGTAATGCATAAAGATGAAATTACTAGGTTAAAGTTAATAAATGCTATCTAGGTGAGTATAACACACCTTGCCTTTGATTGAGCCCACTTTGTGTTTTTTTTGGTGTATGAACTATAACCAAGAACATGTTATAGTATAAATTAGTGCATTTAATCTAAAATTTTAAATAATTTAAATGCTTGAAAATAAAGAGAGTAAAGGAGTACATCTATGTGTCAAGGCAATCATGTTTCCCGTTGGTACTTTGACTTGGTAAAGATGCATCTTTGTGAAGCATTAGAGCTGAACAAGGTTTAAAATTGAACCTTGGATATTTGACTAGGGATATTGGAAGGTAATTATATCCCCAATTTAGTGCAAGGGAAAGTTGTGACACAATGATTGAGATCATTACATATTAATCACATAACTTAAGTGACAATACACGAAAATCCAAGTTAAGTGGTATAATTAACTTAATTTAAAAAATGGAATTAGTGTAGGCCATTGATGGTATTGAATCTCAACCACAATACTAAAGGGAATGAACTTGTATAGGCAAATAAAGGCTTAACATGGTTCTTCCTAGTGAAAATAATGCTTCTAGGTAAGCAATCAATGCTTCTTGGTAAACAAGTTTAAATAAGTTTGAATATTTAATTATAATTTTTGGTTCACTTGCATGGAATTTACACTTTTAATCTATCTTAATCTGAAGTATCTATCAAAACACAACCTTTGATTTGTAACTATGTATAATATCTATCACAAATCTAAGAAACTCTATCCCAAATCTATGAAAATTGATGTAATGTATAGGATTATCATTCAAGTGTATATCTAAACCATGTAAATTGTAATGGAATTATATAAATTTTGAGATTTGTGTATGTATGGAGGTCATGCCCCTATGACATGCCCCCACTAATATTCCCTCTTTTGAGGTGAGGGAATGTAATTTGGTAGTCACCTTACCTCAAAAGGATAAAATAACTATATAATCTATGTATGGATCATGTAGTATATAAGAGTAGAATGTCTAAGTAGATATATCAATGAATCTCAAAAGTGTGATTACAAAAAGCACTAAGATGCATGATATGTGTAATGGCAATATCTATAAATTAACAATAGAAACTCAACAAACAATCAAGCTCACACATAAGAGCATTCAATATCAAATAAAAGGGGTTTAAGGAAATTGAAAACAAGGGGTATATGCAAATTTTGCATACTTGAATGAATGAAATATTCAAATATAAAAATGAAAATTAATATATAGTGGAAAAATGGTCAATAAACAAGGAACATATTCAAATTTTCCACAAGCAATACAATAGAAAGTGATAAAGATACACTCAAAGAAGTGACAATGTGAATAAATTAAATATAAGCAACCAACATAAGCATATCATACTAGTCCCTGCATGTATGTATTAGTAAAAATGTCATGTAATATAGTATATCATGTACACTATGAAATATGTAATCATGAGTATAGGCATGTTTAAACAGTAATATTTAATATCAACATCATAATGTGGAAATGGTCATAAAGTAATATAACCTATATCAATTATGATCAAATAAGCAGATACCCCCAATGTATATATCATACGGTAAGAGGAAAGGTCCAACATCTATATGTGTAAGTATCATGGGTCTAAGGTATGCATGTATCATGATCAAGTATACATGAAACATATGTGTGTATAGAAATTATATATTATCTACTAACATAGATTAAAAAACATATATGTCAGGGTGTTAATAAACATGTGAATGGTGAATTTTTTTTTAATATTTATTTTTTTGAACATTTTTATATTTTATTGAATATTTTATTTTTTTATATTTTTGGAATGTTTGGAAAGGAAAAATGTCTAACCTATGATCCCATCTAAGGTATGCTTATAGGTATCTCCAAACACAGAATATGATACATCAAACTTGTGATATTTCCAAGGAGCATGTATAAGTGTAACACCTACAATTGTAGAATATGTGGTACTCCACATATGTCTCATAGGAATCTATGGTCATGAAGAGGTATTAGAAGGGGTAGGTATTTGTGAAACCCATTGTTTAGTTCTCTATGGTTTATACGGTGAAACTGTAATTAGAACATGTTTATTTTCTCTTAAAAACTAGGTGGACCATGTAGGTGTAAATGAAGATTCTATGGAATCCAATATGTATCTATGGTGAAGTAGTCTCTCAAGTAAGGGATTCCTAGTAAAGGGTATTTATTATTTCTTACCCTTTTTTAGATTATTAACCTTAGTAAGTTGTATAATTAATTGTCCAGGAAAAAATTTCTCTTTTTTAAGTGGATGTTCATATGGAATTCCAAAAATTGTGACTACCCTATTAGTATGAATGTATTTAATACACCCATACACTATATAAGGTACTACATGGAGATTATGTATCCAATGTCATCCCAATAAAATATTAAAGACTCCCGTATATAGTATAACTAAAAAGGTAGTGACCAAATATGCTAGACCAACCTGTAAAGGTAAACCAATCTCACCAATAATATGTTGTGTTGTCCTATCAAATGCTTTAACAATTTTGGTTGAAGGGTATAAATCATCATGTGTATATCCTAAATGTGTAATTAAAGTCATGATACATACTGTGATAGCTAAAATTCAAAATTTAACAAAACTAGGAAATTAAACTAATGTAACTTCCTATTCTAAATATAAATTTAAACATCAGATTGAGCTATTCAAATACAGGAAATCAAAGGAAATAATAATTAAAATAATGTCATAAAAATGAAGTACATTACCTTATCCATTGAATAATTTGATTTTCTCTTGCAATGTGAATGTGGATTCTCAACTCAATTCTCCAAGTAAAGGGAAATTTAGTAGCATATAGGCATATGATCTTGATTTCTCAATGAATGCATAGGATATTTTTGATAGCAATTCAATATATTGAAGGTGGATGATGAAAATAGAGTATGAGACTTCCATTTGTAGACTTTTGGGTGAGAAGATGAATTATTATGATTGAACATATTTATTGGATAATGTTGACTATGGATGGTCAGATTTCAGTCCTCATCCAAGTGGAAGAGACCAATTCCTCATGTGTGTGAGAGTATGGAAAAAGTTAGTTGGTAGTTAAAAACATCTTAATAATGAGTCAAGGTAGTTGGATGACTTACCATTTTATTTTAAATATTCAGTGATTACTCAATAATGGGTTGAGGAAGTTAAGGAGTTGGTTGGGTGACTCAACACTTGTTTGAGAGAGGCATGGAAGATGCCCAGTGACTTGAAAATTTTATATTTTAAATTAATTTTGTGGAATACGTATGCATAGATAATTAATTAATATGGATTAACTAATTATTCAAAAAAGAGAGGGAATTGATGTTAATATTAACTTTGAATCTGGAATGATGGCTAGGTTAGTGTGTTGATTTAAATAAAGTTAAATATGACACTAAATGTAAAAAAAATTAGGTGTCTACATTTTCCCCTCTTTGAAAGGGTGTTATGACTAGAAGAAGCAATGCATTTTAAAATAATAAAGAAAAAGTAGAGTAAAAATGGATGTAGAAAGATGATGACTAGTGTATCTTTGTATGATTATAAATGATTCCTCCTTGAGTGTTCATACAAAAGAGTGAATGAGAATAAATTATTGAAATAAAGGATATATAGTTATATGGATAAATGATGTAGGTAATACCATCATTCAATGGAATTACAAGTCTTAATAAAACACTGGCATTATTTTAGGCATATGTGAAAATGATTTTCCCCAAATGGATATGTGTTAGGAAGTTGATTAGGAAAATTATATTTCCCATTTTTAAGCTGCACACTTGGATTGTGCCCCAAGAAATGATATATGTAAAAGAGTGGATATGGGAATGATATAGCCTATTGGTAAGCTGTTGGCCATAAAAGGAGGAATAATGTTTTCAATGTTAATTGATTAAAGTTTACTAGATTAATTTGCAAGCTGTAATAAAGATATTGAGTAATCTGAAGAATTGGTGGTATGATTAAAAAATAAAATGTAGTGATAAAGTGGAAAATATGATAAAAGAAACTTAGGTTTGGGATAAAATATATTAATGCACTGGTAGAATATATAGGGGTAGAGGCAATTAAAATTTCATTATTTAAAATTCATTTGTGTGATTTATGCAATGGAGTGTATATTAATTGATAGGCATCCCAATGTTTGAGTCCAATTTTACCAAAGGCCAGAGGGGATTGGTGATCCAGTAAGACCTATGTTTTATTTGATTTTATTTGATTTTAGTTTCATTAATGTTAGGGAAAGTTAGGTTGAGCAAACTTGTCATTATGAAAAAGGAAATTTTGGAGTTGATTTCAATGATTTTATTGGTCAAAATGATGAGTTTGTGATATATTTTAGTGGGTTTTATAGATTAATAGTTTTGTTAAAAATAATAGAGTTCATGGAAACTTGTGGCACATTCATTAAAGCCCATGAAAAGTTCATTAGAATGGTGTAATTCATCAAAATGCTAATGAATTCACTCACAGATTGGAATTTTTTTATTGTTAGCATGAAAGATGAAATTTGAGATAAAAGTGTCATAGATGTGCATTGTAAGGTAAAAAATGATTGTTATAGATGAATATATGATGAAAAAATATTGACATTGCAGTTTGTTGATATTTTAGGAGACACAACCTATACTTACCATGCATGAGAGGAGGTTGGGTGCACTACAATTGATGCAAAAGCTAATAGATTATGAGGTGGGTGTCTTAAAGGCAATGGGACTAGTGTATGTTATAGAGATCCATGAGATCCATGCATAGAGGGAAATACTTATAATTTTGTTATAACACTGGGATTTAGAGACTAAGAAGTTCTAGTTATCAATAGGGGAGATGAATATAACTTTGGAGGATGTATAAAGGATACTTCACATCCCAATAGTGGGTGTAAAGGTTTATTAGAGAGAGATTGCATAGGAAGTGTCACTAAATAGAGTTTTTGGAGAGGACATTATCCCTATGATTGACTATGGGATATATTTATATGCATGCATGGCATTAAAGGAGATAAATGGGATGATAATGGTATCGATCACTCTTATTGGTGGCATGCTTCTAATAGATAAGAGTGGGAGATTGTTTCCTATAGGGTTACTAGACGTGATTATAGATATGATAAAGAGTATGATAGAGAGTTCACATGGGGACCCTATGTTTTGGCACACTTGTATAAAGACTTACATATAATCATGTACAAGGGAGATGAATGCATAGAATTGTCTAGAATAATATAGGTGTGGGCATGGGAACACATTATATTGGAGAGAGCTATTATAAAGTTGAGATAGAGGGTAGTTAGAGAGCCATTTAATTATGGATGGTACATTATGATAGGATCATGGAGGACACACATGGGAGATTTGACATTCTACAAGAAATTTTTGGATGAGTTAGGGCCTTTAGATATTACATGGAGACCTTATAGAAAGGTGGATCCAAAGTGGCCACAAGATGCATGATAAATAGATTATGTGTTGACCCCTTATTAGATTAGAGGATGAGGAGTGTGAGTCCTTGGAGAAGAACCAAATAGGGGTTTGTTGGTGGAGTTGTCAGCTGGAAGAAAGCACTGGATGAGGGATGGATTCCCAAGTTAGAGAAGAGAGTGGATGGACACGTGAGACAGAAGGCTAGGGTATATGGTCTTGAGTAGGCTGCAGGACAATGGAGGTTTGACCATTGTATTTATCTTTACCAAGTTGGATAATATTAGCTACATTATCCTATTACTGTATTGTGTTGCTTGTTGTAAGGTTACATATACAGGGAATTTCTGAGCTAAGGGTAAAGTTAATTCAGAGGTGTGTCATGAAGAATTTGGGAGCAACAAATTCTTTTGGCATAAGAGACATGGAAGATCATAGGTTGATTTTGTCTCCAGTGGGAGTTGTCAGAAAGTTCAGATGTGGACTTAGATGACAGGTATAACATCACAGGTTTTGTGGTGGTTGGTCTTCAAGAGTGATTTTGAAGAGGGATACAGAGCCAAGGGAGCAAACTAGATGGTGTACAAGTATAGGTATAGTTACAACTATTTATCTCTAAGTGGAAGATTGTTAGGTTGTGGAGCTAAAATCTTTAACTATTGCAGACATGGAGAGGTTGCTGAGTTCTAGAAGTACTGGCATCGGCAGTGTAACCGACGTCGGTCACATATAGTGCAGAAGGCAATCAGCATTGGCAGGGAGTCAGTTGACGTCAGTCAGCACCAGGCAGACAGGGACCGACGTCGGTCACCTGTGTGTTCCAGAACTATTCATTGTATGAATAGTTAGTTAGTTGAATGGAGTGTTTGCATGTTAAAGGGCTAATTATAGTCTTGAGCTACGTGTCTAATTATTGTAATTAGAGGTCTATTTTTGTATGCATGGGATCTTATTTAAAGACCCATGAGGCATGTATTGTAATCAAGAAGGCAAGTAAAGTATTGAAGCAAGGAAGCAAGGTCAAGGAGATCTATAAGGTGTAAGGTTAAGGAGATCAGCTGAAGCATTCAAGGAGGGGATAACAACTCAGGTTGTAGAGTTGGTTGTGGTTGAGCAAGAGAGAGAGGGAAGAAGTCCTTGAGGTGTGGCAAGCCTTTGAGGTGGAAGAAGAAGTGGCATCTTCTTTATTGTATTTTATTCTAAGAGTATTTAATACAAGATTGTGTATTGTCTCTCAAATTCTTTGTTGTTTTAAGTTTCTAGTTACTTAATCATTCTGGTATAATTCCGTGATTAATTGCTTATAAGAAAAGTAATCAATTGTGCTTCCTTGGAGGGGTTCCTAACAACATGAATGCATAGAATTGTCTAGAATAATATAGGTGTGGGCATGGGAACACATTATATTGGAGAGAGCTATTAGAAAGTTGAGATAGAGGGTAGTTAGAGAGCCATTTACTTATGGATGGTACATTATGATAGGATCATGGAGGACACACATGGGAAATTTGACATTCTACAAGAAATTTTTGGATGAGTTAGGGCCTTTAGATATTACATGGAGACCTTATAGAAAGGTGGATCCAAAGTGGCCACAAGGTGCATGATAAATAGATTATGTGTTGACCCCTTATTAGATTATTGGTAGATATGAGCACATAATTGAGTGCTATAGACCAGATTGGGTTTTGTGATAGTTTGGGATACTATAAGATGTATTAGTAGGGCCACATGTGTTTTCAAGTAATGTAAAACATATACCAAAATGAGTGATAGGGATATACACAAGGGTGGAAGAGCATAGTTACACATAAAACCATACCATACCAACTTCTGAGAGACATAGTGGATGCAAGTGTGATTGAGACTAATACAACATGGTGGGAACAAATATGACCTATTAGATTAACATCTCCTTAGGTGAGATCTAGGACATGGAGACAAATAATACATGAGGTATTTAGAGTGAGATAACAAAGGACATGGAAACAACATGTACTTATGCAAGTAGTTATCCTAAGATATGGGGAACAAGCTAGTAAGGAGGATGTGCACATTAAGAGGCACAAGTTGAGGAGGTAAAGAGAGATAGCAAGAGGGGATAGACATATGATTGTTACAGATAGTGAATATAATGGATATAAGGAGGATACAATGATTAATATTATACCAGAGATCCATATAGGTAGAGATGATGAGGCTACCCCTTCATGATCGACATGATCAGTGGAAGATGAGGCCTTAATTATGAGGATTCATGTAGAGATTATATTGAGAGATGTAAAGATTTTAGTCTTGAATGGGGATAGAGGATAGAGGGAGTCATATATAATTAGAGATAAATATATTACAAGAAGAGTAGACAAGTTGACTTCAAAGGCTATGAGTAAAGAGGAGGGCTTGGTGAATTTTGATGTGGGTACATAGATAAAGGATGCTATTTTGATAGTACAGAGATATAGAAAAGAGAGGTATGCAATATAGAATAATATATAAAGAAAAAAGGAGATACTGAATGCACTAAGCCTATTGAATACCCTATTAGATGTGGTGAGGGTGATGGAGTAAGTGACCTACTACAAGAGTCTTTATGAGTGAGTGGTGCCACTAGAGAAATTATCACCTTCATTTAGAGATATTCTAGTAGCATGATATCTGTATTGAGTATGAGGATAATATAGATAATGTAATCATCAAATTATATTGGACAATCATCTCACCATGCCATGTGACCTCCACATATTACACTACAATAGTTGAGATCACCTCTTATAGATGGATAAAGTGAGAGCTAGAGGATAGATGATAGAGACACATTTTTTAGATGTACTTGAGAGGGATTTGATATTATATAGATTTTTTAGATTACATGAGATATGTTTGATGTATTGATGGACATGCACAAAAAAACACATATACATGGTTTATTATACATGTAATTATGTTATGGATTGGATTATGTTTATAGATGTTTTATTTTGATAGATGTAGTATATGGATAGATGCATACATGATATTGTCTCTTTTGTGTTTGATATGTGATACGTGTTAGTCATTTTATTATGAAAATGTGTTTGAGAAAAGGATATGGGTTAATAAATAATTTTAATAGGATTTTATTGGAGTTTCCAACAAGAATTCAAACATTAAGTTTTTGACATGAGTTGAAAAACCGTTATTTTCATATTACACAAGACAATATGTACCAATTATATGGAAAAACCATGATGTATATTGTGTTATATGCATAATGATTGATATAGTCAAAAGTGCAAGATGTAATGTATCATGATATGTAATATCATAATAACACCATTTTTAATTCACATAGTGAACTAGACTCAACACATAAAAACAATGAAAATAAGATAAAAAAACATTTGCAACAATAAAACCAAAGAATATAAATAAAAAACTAAACAAACAATTATACAAACAAGTAACTAAAACATAATTTGTACAAACAGGAAAGCAAGTAAATGGAAAAAACAAGTAAATAAATGTATTTTTGGATGTCCTTGGTTAGATTAAAAACATTTGTCATATGAGATCTGTGACAATGATAACCGTTCAATGAGTAATCTGTGTAAAGGATGACTATGGTACGCTACTAGTACACTTTGTTTTTGGATTGGTTTTTATATTTTTTTTTGTATTTATTTAGGATTGTATAATGTTTTTGTATATTACTATATTTTTGGGTGATGGTGGCCAAGCTGACCTCAGATAACCCATGTAAATGAGAATTGCCTATATAGTCCTTATGGACCTCATTGATGTAATTCTCCCAATGATGGAAGAAATGAAAATATTGATATTAGTTAAGATGATGATGATTAGATGAAAGATACCCTCCCAAGAAATGAAGATAGATGATGGGGTTGTATTATGGATGAGTGTTTTTGTGTTAGATGGATGAGCGATTTATCTATGGATTATGTACAATATTATACCAAAACATGAGCAAAGGTGTATCTAACCAAGAATATCAAACCTTAAACTAAATTTTTAGAGGAAACTAAAAATATGGGATATATGCAAATGGAAAATGGATGAATAGCTAATGCTAGGGGATGCCCCCAAGTAACTAGGGTGTATATAGATAATGGTTTACACATGTCACCAGAAACTGGTTTTAACCATGGTACTTGTCCAAAGTGCAAGAAGAATGACTTTCAATTTTGGATGGATTATTATTTTTTTCTCTTTTTGTTTAATTTTTTTAAATTTTTTGACATATATACACCGGAACTAGAGCAGTTTAGTCATGGAATCACTTGAGGTACATAATGTTCATTAAACTTTTCTCATTCTTTTATTGATAGTTTTTAAGCACCCAATCCATATTTGGAAATGAAAATGTATGGAGCTAACTAATTATGTTCAAACTTACCTTTATTTTTGAAATTGACATTGGTGTTCTGTTGGTTTTCTTGAAGAATAAGATTTTTGACTTCAAACTCTCTAGATGTGATTATATTATTATAGATACATTGTAAATGGTTTTGATAGGCTTGTAGATGGTTAATGGCATCAAGACATTTATCATCCTAGAGATCGAGCTCATGTAGCCTTGAGATGTGATATGCTTCTTCATCAACAAGGTTTTGTAGAGAGATTCATAATGATGGAATCTCAATTTCAATAGGTAAGATGGACTCAATTTTACAAATAGGGGAATACAAGGTTACCCCTACGAGTGTATAAATTCTAGTATGGTAAGCCCACAAAGTAGGGTAAAGCTGTAAATGTCAATCACAACCAACATCATTAACAACACACTTTAGGATTTTGAGGATTTTTATGTTTGATACCTTTGCTTGACCATTGCCTTGGGGATAGTATGGTATAAACCATTTATACTTGATATGATATGCTTGGAAAAGGCTCTTAACATATATATTTTTAAGGACTTACCATTATATAATATAGTGGTAGAAGGGATACCGTAATGACAAATTATATGGTTTAGGATAAGCTTGGAAAGCTTCAACCCACGTAGTAAATTACTTAGTGGTGATGATTATGTGTTTATGACCATCAAAAGAGTTGGAATTAATCTTTCTAATGAGGTCTAACTAAACATTTTTGCCTATATTTTTATAATTTTAACACTAAATAAAACTTCACATAGTACACATAATCAACTTCTATTCAAAATATATTAGGAATTATTTATTCACGCAAAGATATTGAATTTTATAAAGGATTGTACTTCTTGATTCAAGAAGTCAATATCAATATTCTATCCATAAATATCCCACTATTCTCTCCTAGATAATATATCACTCATTTATTTTCTCACTCAAGCATATCTAGGTGATTTGTTTTTACAAATTAGTTATATAATAAATAGACTATTACAATATTATGTGAGCACTAAACTTATTTTCATAACCTTCCCCTCCTTAGTGTGAACATGGTAAATTATTTTTTACACTTTTGAATTTTGTATGACCAACTCTTGTAGCATGATCGATTCTTATGGCTCATGATATTGATTCAAATGAAATGCAAACCTTCCATGGTTTTCCATAGGTTTACCAAAAGCTTGGACATGAACATGAACACACTCAATTATTCACCTCATATGTTTGCTAGATTACCACTAACATTTTCAAGATATATGAATTGTATTACACTAGTGATTTTAATTTATACAACATTTTTACATCATGGGATTACATAGAATTCATTCTCACTTATTACATATCTAAACAAGAATAGACTTATGTTATTATTGAAAAACACACACAAAATGATGAAAAAAGGAATATAAAAATGAGGAATTAGTCCTCATCATCTTTGATGTAACCACTACACATAATCATTTCCACTTGATTGCACATAACATAGATGATCTTCACTGCCATTGAGAATTTTCCTTGGCATAGTTGATTTTACATAATTTACTCATCACTATTTAATCTCCAACTTCCATTGCCTCCTTCCTCCTACTGGAAGGTACTTAGAAAATATGATCATGAAGCTCCTTTTTATGAAGATTTTGAGGAGAAATCCACCCATAGCCTTGAAAAACTTTTTGGACATAGGGTCTCACCGAAAAATCATCTGCAAGGCAAATTTTTTAGTTTTTTGATATTTTTTGACTTCGATGGACATACTTTTGATGATAGAACTAGATAATTTATGAAATGTATTAGACTCTAATTAGTTCGACTTGAATTTGATTCCAACAAAACAATGTGCTATTTTTATTCTAACTCTAATAATGAGAGAACAATAAATGATATATTAGACATGACTTATTAAATACATAGACGACTTTAAATTATTATCATGATTTTTTTTTTAAAAATAATGACACTCTATTAAAACAACTATACTAAAATAAAAAATTATGCCATTAAAACATGGATTAATTCCTAAATTCACATTGAATTTATAACATTAGAATATTAAAATCTTATTTTATTTTATCTATAGACTCTTCAATAATAGAACATATGGCTATGAAATACTATAGGAGATAATTTTGACCGACTTGACATAAAAAATAATCCCGTGTATGGTATGCATGTGGGCAAAGATAAAAGACCAACTAAAAAAGTGTATAGAGGTTTAAATAATGATAGAACACATAGAACTTGACATGGGCAGCAAAAAAATTTGTAAAAATATTCATGCATGTTAATGAATGATATACACATAGTCTAAATCACAACTATCACACAAGTGAAACATGTCCATGAAAGATCAAAATCTATAGACTATTGTCACTCAAATTTAGATGGCATTTGGAGAGTTTTGAATAACATGTTGAATTTGAACAACATGACTAAAATCAAAATACAATCAGGTTATAAACAAGCATTGGTGATTGTCATGAGTTGTGCAAACCAAAAATATTTAAAGGTTCCTAAAATTAAATTTGGAATAACTAAAATGAATATGCAGACTCATAGAGATATGACAATGGAAGACATAGAATTTGGAATTTTAGATCCGATGTCATACAAAGAATACAAACTCAAGTGTACACATATAAAGATATATAAAAAACTTATCTTATTTTCACCATTAGATCAATGACTACCCCTAACTAAGGATAAAACATAGAAATACTAGATAAAGACTTTTGCCTAGATTTGTAGAATTTTAACACTGTATAAAACTTCACATCGTACACATAATCAACTTCTATTCAAAATATATTCAATATTTTTCATTCACACAAAGATATTAAATTTTATAGAGGATTGTGCTACTTGAATAAAGAAATCAATATCAATATTCTATCCATAAATTCCCCCCTAACATCTCCTAGAGAATCTCTCATCCCATTACTTTCTCATTCAAGCCTATCTAGGTGCTTTTTTTCACAAATCACTTATACAATAAACAAACTATTAAAATATTATGTGAGCATTAAACTTATTTTCGTAACACTAACCCCCATGTGGAGAATGAAAACCACATCGTAATGGGTTTTACATCTTATGATAGAATCTAGATTTGATCACCATGTTTTTGGCATGGGATACATTTATTTAAAATAAACACAAATCAATTTCCATCATTGGCAGTAATATTCAACACAAAGAAGTTTCTTTACAAGGACCATGCCACTAGTATGATCACCATAAATACCATTGTGAACTTAGTTGATGACTAAGGCTACATCATCATATTTTAAGCACCATTTTAAATTTATGTGATAAATACTATGGTATAATATATTTCTAAGGGTGGTAAAGCGAGAAGCTCATTAGATGAAGGATTTCATACGATTATGGGATAGGTTGGGAGGGATCACATTGTCATGAAGGTATGTGTATATATATTGGTACCAAGGGGAAGTAGGACCAACAACCTCATATATAATTTCAGATTCAAGATTATCATACATTTAAAATAACAAGTTCTCCACATAGAACTAACTATGACTATCATCTAGATGCATGTCAAGGAGTGAACCAATTGTGGCCATGCCATCACCTGCCCTACTATTGACTCAATGAAATTGTTCAAATTATAATGATTGAAATAATTATTTAAGACTATCCACCATTAATTTACAAGTAATTAACTTATCATATCTAGCTTGGAATTTTTTAGTTACTTAATTGATAATTAGCTAGGAAATCCCCAAAATTAGAAGATGTTGGATATTCCACTAAATTACAAGTTTGAGGCCAAAAAAAAGAGATTCATATTTTTATATGTTATTTTTACAAGGGAATCCTATATTAAATTATTTTTGAATGAGATCACCTTGTGGAGTGATGAGAAAAATACTTGCCCCCAAACCATGACTTGTGAAAGACCCATCAAATTATAATTTCCACTATAATGATTCATCCAAGGACATGTTAGCTTCTTTTAGAAAATATGAGATGAGAGGTTTGATGTCCATAAATGGTGATTCTACCAAGATATCTACCATTAATGTTCATTTTATATATTTTTGGTTGACATAATCTATATCAAACTCACTTAAAATCATGACCATTTAGCCATTCTCCATGTTATAGCTGATTTGGAAAGGAGATACTTAAGTGGATAAAGTTTGGCAATGATTTTGGTTTGACTATTTATTATGTAATGGTGAAGTTTTTGGGAAGCAAAAATAAATATTAGACATGCTTTCTCAATGGCATAATACTATTGTTAATAGGATACCAAGGTTATACTCAGATAGTACACTACTCTTTATGTTCCTTGTTCATCATGTTGTGTTAAAAATACCCAAAATACATAATGTGTTGTTGAAATATATAGTAGTATAATTTTTTTTGGAGTTGGAGGTATTAATATTGGTGGATTTTATACATAGCATTTAAGATTTGAAAATATTTGTTTGCATTCCTCATTCCAATGAAAAGTAATGTTATTTTTTAGAATAAAATTGAAAGGATGAAATATGTCTAAAATTTGTGATAGAAATATATGGATGGATTTAATTTTATCTTAAAAACTATGAAACTACTTGATATTATTGGTGGAGGCATTTCTATGATAATTTTGAGCTTGGTAGGATACACTTATATACCCTATTGTGATACAATGAAGCCCAAAATCTTACCTAAAGTAACCCCAAATACACATTTATTTGGATTAAGATGAACCTTGTATTCCATTAATCATTCTATTATTTTTCATAATACCATAGGATGATATGCTTAGTTCTTACTTTTGCCAAAATATAATCTACATAGTCTTCAATGATATCGTGAAGCATATTATGAAAGATAATTATCATTGCACATTGATAAGTGGCTCAAATATTATTAAGGCTAAAAGTCATTAGTTGATAACAAAATATACCCCAAGGTGTGATAAAAACTATCTTATGTTGGTATTTATAAACTATTTTGATTTGATTTTACCTCAAAAAACCATCCATTAAGGACAACATCTCATGACCTTCCATGAAATCAACAATCATGTTGATACTTAATAAAGAGAAGTCATATTTAGGACATGATTTATTGATATCCCTAAAATCTAAGTAAACTCTAATACCTATTGGTTTCTTAGTGACTTGTGCTATATTGTATATCCACTCTAAGTAGTCTTTGGTCATATGAAGCCCAATTATAACTATTTTTCAACTCTTCCTTTTTGAGTAGTACCACATTTGGATGCATTTTTCTGGGTTTATACTTGACTGGTTTTGCATATTTATGTATAACAAGGTGATGAAAAATTAGTGAAAGATCCAATCCTGACATGTCTGCATATGACCATGAAAACACATTTGAAAATTACTTGAGGAGTAGAGTCAAAGTGGATTGTTATTATAGATTTAGGGAAGCAACGAGTTTCAGAACCTTAGGATTTTATTTAGTTATAATATTGATATTGATGGTCTTTTCAATTAATAAAGTGGATTTTTTTTGAAACTTTTTTAGAAGTGAAGGAAGATTAGCTTCCTCCTCAAGGTATTGCTAATTGGGAATGTCTTCAGATGATTTTTTAGAGGATGTTGCTACATGTATATGTTTGTTTCAGTCTAAAATATCCCCAAAGTATGTAAACTTATCTAATTAAATTGAAAACCCCTTGTTGTGATCTCCTTATAGAATATGACATTTAACTTTGAAAAACTATGATATGGCATCATAACTCTGAAAATGATCAAGCGAGGGTGATTGTTATCAGTACCATAGAATAAGATATAGAAATGATAGTTTTAGGGTAAAAATGATGTTATCATGAAGATAAGTCTTCATAATGGCTATAAATGGAACTCATTTTAGTGTTTAAAGAGGCTTTATCATATGTGGTAGAATAGTCACTATAATAATTGTATATGATCACTATTGTTAGTAAACATGGCTACAAAATTGTATAATATAATTGATAGACACATTTGAACCACATTATTTTTTATCTATTTTGTATCTATTCAACACTAGAAAGCATGTGAAGGGTCTTTAGAATGTGAAGAGTCTTTCATATCTTTATAATGAAAGGATGGAATATGAAGTGAAAACATTTTGTAAAAAATATATATAGTGCCCAGTTGTATTTTACAAGAGTTACGATGTGATAAATATGTATATGAAGTTATGAAATGGTTTCTCTTGAAATATCTTTTATAATTGATCTGTGTGCAATGAATGCCCTATTTGTTTAAAACTATTAATATGTAGATTATACTAAATGTTATATAAAAATTAATTATATGTTTCATGTCTAAATGTTTCAACATTAATTAAAGAATAACTTTGTTCAATATGAGTTTTTATCAATTATATATTTCTCTGACACTTCACACACCTATTCGTATAATATCATGTTCTGATGGGGTATATAAGAACCTTTACTAATAATGGTGCAATGGACATGAAACAATTATAAAACATGCTTGATGGATACTAGGACAAAGAGATTTGGAGATATGGCTTGATGAAAAAATTCATAATTTCATAGAGGAAGTAAGAAGAATAGGAAGTTATGCACAAAATATCATTCATGAGCACATTTATGGTGAAATTTAAGAGATTTTCTAATGTGAATTACCTAAAATATTAGCAACATGGTTATCAATATTGGAATACTATTATTTTTGGTTGAGGAGAACATAATTTATAGTTTGGATAGAAGAAAGACTATAAACATGTAAAGGTTAGACACCAATTATACTTGTACGATAGATCACTAGATAAAAACTACCATCGACAGATATATTATAGAATTTGATATACAAGGATATCTAAATTTTGAAGTTGCACAATAATTGTTTATGAGAGTTATTCAGGGAAAGTTTATCCAATAACTACCTATTCTTATTAAAATGTTGGTTATTAAAAATGCCATGGTGCCTACTCCTACCAATATGGAATAGTCATTTCAGGCATTACGGGGGTGCATATGATGTAGTAGTGAATTATGAAGAGATAATTAAAGGAAATTTAACCTAAACCTATAATATAGAGGACGTGGAGATGTAGAGTGAGAAGAAAATTTTAGGATTGGAAAGAGAGTTGTGACAACAAAGAAGGTGGAATAAACATGATAACACAAATGTAACTGTAAATAGGAGTAGGAATAAAATAGAGGATGTAGAAGAGAGGGGAGACTAGAGAGAGGATAAACAAGTTGTAGAATTTGGAAATTATGTAGAGTAAGGAATGGAAGGGAATGATAAATAAGAAGACAAAAATTGGGATAGATAAGATATGAATCAAAAATAAGGATAAAGAGGAAAGTAAATTAATGGTAGAGGAACTAGATAATAGTGGTATATCATAGTTACATAGAAAGATATTGTTTGGATCAAGGAAGTAATATTATTTATAATAAGTAATGTAAAGTCATAGTAATATCATAGGTTTAATATCATAAATAGAAGAGGTTGAAGACACATATCATTCAACTTGAAACTATGCATCCACCAATCCCATTTTATCTTCAGAAAAAAGAATACAAAGTTTAGAGGTTGGGATAGGAAGAAGTTAGTTTGAATTATTTACAGATCAATTTGGGAAATGTAGCATGTAAATTAAAAAAAACAATAGACAATAAGAAGTTAGAAGAGGCTGTGTTTATTTCATAACTAGTTTTAAGACAACCATAAAGATTAGTTTGCATAAACTGGTAGTAGTAGTTATAAGTGCACCAAACATGGAATTTAATGTAGGAATGACTATTTATATAACACCATATGATGGGTATTATAATAGTAAACAATATTTTTTAACCTGTGATATGAAATGGTAAGTTAAAGGAGTGACCATTGAGGATGTGAAAAAGTGTGAGCTCATCAGAGCTTTAACAGGCTGAGCTATGTAATTCATTTACAAAAGGGATGTTAATTCCCTAAGTCTTAAATAGGTTAAAGACCAATTAATTTTAGAATTTAAAATGAAAAAATATCTAGATAGACCATTCAAGATCATAAAGATATTTGATAGTGAAATGGAGAATCAGTAAGGGAGTACAATCGTAGATTCTTAGATGTAATGAATTGAGTTAATTTTATTTTGGAAGATAAAGATAAGGATACCTAGTTTGTGGAGGGAATATGATCAAGGGTTAGGTTTTCCATTACATATACACAATTATTTACTAAGGTTCATGCATGAGAAGATACACAAAGGGTAGAATAGGTTGAGGATTATGGAGACATTCCATCAATTGGCTCTAAAATTGAGATGAAAATAGATGTTTTTCTTAGGAAAATGAATGAGCTTCATGAAAGAAATAGACCCACGTTATATCTATGGCGTATGGAGTGTGTTAAAGAAGGGGATAATAAGAATTATTTTCCTTAAATCAAAATAGAGTTATGTGACATATGTAGAGTAGTAGGACATGTGACATCAAAATATCACCTATTACAACAATACATTCAAAAAATAGAGAGTTTATATTATAATTTTTGTAAGTCAACAAATCATGATGAGAAGAGTTGTTTTGATATATAGGAACTAAAAAAAGACATCACTAAGAATGTATTCATAGTTGTATCCCAATATATACCTACTATGAAGTAGAGAATTTTGGGCCCAAAGGTAGAAATGTCTAGTGCGACACAAGGTGTTCTTGGGTAGATGCCTTCATTGCCATGGTATCAAACCTAGGGTTTAACTTGATAGATGTAAACTACACAATATCAATATCAATAATCATGGAACATTGTGATTACCTAACCACAATGGTTAAATAGGGTGCATCATCTCCTTAGTGATAGTATAGTAGATATGATGCTCAATAACAACAAGGGGGATTTGATGGGAAACATTTGAAAGGTTGGGGGTTAAAATTAAACATAAGAAGATATAAAAGGGGCACCATGGTAGATGTAGACACCTAAAACTAGATACCAGTAACCTCCAATCAAGATAAGACCAATTTCTCCCAAAATGCACAATTTAGGGTAAAAACAATAAAACATGCTAAATGAGTTGAACTTGTCATATGCAAGTGCTGATTTTGGCCAATATATCCCTAAATGGGGCAATCCATTTTATGAGATAGCTAATTTTGATCAGATCATTTTGAATCAAAATGACATTTTTGCACCTAGGTGCTTTAGATTACTCTTTTCTACCAATTTTCTTGCATGAGACATATACCTTTGTTATTTTGTGTTGGAAACATCCTAAATGAGATAACAATTTCAATGCATCTAACATCAACTTCCCATTCCATTCCAATCAAATTTAAAGCCAATAATATGACATTTTGACCAGTTTGATTAATTTATGCACCAATTGCCAAGATTTTCACCAAAATTGATAAATCATGTTTAAGGCTAATTAATTTGAATCAAGATCTTAAGTTAATTTTCCATGGAATTTTTTAAATATTTAATTAATGAAAATTGATATTGAATAACTACATCATCTAAGACATCATTTTTTGGGAAGGCATCCCTAGACCATAAATGCAATAAATATCTAATTAAGCCCTCCTATGCCTCTTTATCCTAAATATTTATGAGGGCATTTATTGATTTTGGCTTCCAAAATTGAATGGATTATTAGCTACACATATTAATATTGAGATGGATGATTCAGGTTCTTTCTGATAATTTGCAAAAACTATAAATAAGAGGCCTCACACTCATACTTTTAAGCTTAGATAGTGTAAATTTACCATGCACAAATGATTTTAAAGCCTCATACAATTAGTGTTATTATGTCAAATTGTTAAACCAAGCCAAAGCCATCACAAGCCAAAGGTGCTAAGGAGAGGAGCCAAAAAAACTCTATTGATGAAGACTCTTTGATGCACATATTGAGCAAGCCACTCTATGAACCATTTAGAAGCTTTAAGGAAGGTTTATTTCATGTTTTAGTTGTTGCTTTCACATGTATGTTTGTTACTAAGCTCCTCCTAGTGTCTAGGCTTAGAGATGTCATGCTTGTTAGTGTGTTATTTTAATTTTGATTTCATTTTAAACTAACACTTGATCTAACCCCTCTCTTGAGTTAAATTCATAGTTTACATAATGGCATGCTTGGTGAGACCCAACCCCATAAATTTGATCAATAAATCCTACAAGCAACCTACTAACCATTTTCATGTAGAATATTTGAGTTTGTGAGTAAAAGGAGTGAAAAATTTGAGTAAAATGATCATTTTTAGAAGTCATGGTTTTTGTCATTGTGGAGTTACAATATTATCCTTTAGACCACAAACCTGCAACTAACATAGTCATGATTTTGTCTTACAGTAGTGATATTGCATTTAACTAGGTTTTTGGACTAATTGGTTCTCTATATATAGGTCAAGCTACGATATTACAATACCATGAATTGAAAATCATGATATTACACTACCATGATTTTTCAAGTTGTGATATTATTGTTTGCAATCATGATATTTCAATCCCACAACTCTGCAGTCATGATATTATGATCTTTTGACTCTATAGTCATGATATTTTAATGTTGTGAATCTACAATCATGTTATTGCACTATGGAGTCATGATATTGTAGTGTGTAGACACAAGAGCTAATAAGACATCTTCTAGAGCTTGGTTTAGGGTCATACAAACTCCATTTTTGATGTTTTTTTTAAAACCACGTGTTTTCTCCTAATTTTTTAGAATATGCTATAATATTAAGTTTAAGGTGCATATATTTTTCATAAAATATTTAAATAGGATTTGGAACCTTTTTAATGTTTCTAATCATCATTGATTGGTTTCATTGAATTGTGTTTTCTTTGTCTAAACCTTGCCTTGCAAATTTTATTGAGTTTTTTGCTAACCAAGTCTAATCTAATGTGTTTGCTTTCTTAAGGTTTTGCCTTCAAGTCGATAAGTCATCCAAACTTGAGGGCATACTTTTCAAGTTCGCTTGTTTCATTTGAAAAAGTTTTTCAAAGCTAAATAACACTCTGATATTTTCCTTACAAGGCCCACTTAAAAAGTGCCAAATCATGATTAATTAGATATTTTTAAACCTCTTTTGGGATGATTAAAAATAATTAGGAATCTTTCATTTGGTGCTTACATTTTTTTTAGGGTGTTTACTTGAATAGTTTTGTTGTTGTTATTTCAAATTTTTGTAACTTAAGGCTAATGGGAAAAAGAACACTACCAAATATTTCATTTTAGTGCTCTAAAATTGAACTCACTTTTATGTTTTTTTTAATGCAAGTTAATCATTGTTTGTTTAGTTACATTTGATTGAAAAAAAAGAAGTTGTGTGTGTATACTTTCTCCCTGCCCCCTATAGGGAACATGTAGGATTAAAAGCACCATTTTCATTGCAAATTTCCTTAGTCCAAAGGTGTAAAATAGATTTTGTGAAGGATCTCCCCAAGAACCACATGGCTTGGGTGATCTAGAAATAACCATAAAGCTCTTTTACTTAGTTTTTATTTCATTGCATAATGGCTTGTGAGGGGGAATTCATTACCTCCCATAAGTTCTATAGGGAAGCCTTCACCTAGGAATTCATCTCTCAGCATCATCTTCAACCTCTCTCCATGGGGCGGTATATAAATTAGGATCTCCTCATTAGGACGATGGTTTGAGCAATTAAACCATCTGTGTTATTAGAGGCTAAGCCAGTGACATTTGAGCATGTTGGACATCATATTACATTGAGCAAGAGATGGATATAGTCATTGTAAAAAGGGCAATACCTTTTTACAACAAGCCAAATGAGACAAACCCAAATGATGTGTACTTATTTTATATGTTAATGTGAAAGTCATATGTATTTGATCCATCTAGACATTCAAAAACTTGTTAGTTTAGTTAATCCCACTTTGCCACACCTTATAAATTTAGGGCTTAAGATGATTAATTAGTTGATTTATCTTTGAATTAGATTACTGGGTCTTGTTTGGAGTCACAATTATTTGTTAACAAAAAGTTACATAACCAAACACATTTTTCACCATTTTGTTGAAAAAGGAGGCATTATGCTACCTAAGTGATTTTCCTTGTTCAAAAATTTATAATAAACTTTGTGATATATCTTCCATTTTGGCACAATTATGATACCCATTTGAGTTTAGACCATTTTCCCAATTTTATTAAGTCTTTCATTGATAATTTAAATTCAAAATTGCACCTTTATGAGTTCATAAGGTTGATGTGTTAAGTGGGTTCACCATTTACACTAAAATTGAGGGGACTTGGGTTCAATTTAACTTTGAATTGAGGGCCATTTTTAGATTCATAATCATTATCATCATTTGATAGGACTCAAGTCATCTTATATATCATTCACACTTTGAGTCTTAGGCTACATTTTGTACTACCCATCTTATTTTACCATTTATCTTGAGTCCATTTGATACAACACTTTTGCCTTAGAGATTTGTCAAACTTTGTGTGTGTTTATTATTTGAGTTGAAGAGAGTAGTGTACACTACCAAAATATTGTCAAACCATTTTGCCTTAGAGTCTTGAAGAAAACATTTATCACACCTTTTGAGAATTTTAGCATTGTTACGCTATTCAAATTATTTCAAAACTTGTTTCATAGGCCTATTTGTATAGAGTCCAAGTTTTTCCAAAATTCCAACCTATTTGAGTTTTCTTTGTGAGCCTTTGTCTAGTACAGTTACGTCATTCACCTTTATCTAGTTTTTTGGTTGAAAGAATCTAGTTTGTGCCATTATTTAGGAGAAAATAAACTATCTCCAAGTGTATTTTGTTTCATACCTCATACCCATTGATCAAGTTTATGTCCAAAATTCAAATGCCTAGTTTTTGTTGAAAAGTGTTTCAAATCTATTAGATTAAACATCTCATCTTTGTTTCAAGTATAATTTTTATGCTGTTTGGCCAAAAGTCCTAGCACAACCTATTTGAGTCTAGCTTTTGACATAACGTTTGGCCAAAAGACCTAGCAACTTTTATTTTTCCTATATTAGACTCATTTGAAACACTTTGATCCTAGAATATAGCATTTCAATTTTTGATCTATCTACTAAACCATTTTATGTGAAACATGTAACATTGGACATTTAATGTTAGCCTATTTTATCATAATTCATTGCATCAATATTTTTGGATATACATATCCATCCTTTTGACTAGGTTAGATCAAATTTTAACCTCTTTTTGGATATTGCCTTTTTTTAGAGTTTGTAGAACTCTATTCCTTTTGGTCATTAAACATTTACTATGGATCCCAACATGTCTTCCCACACTTGTAGTAACATCATGTATAATCCAGGACTTAGTAATGTAGTCACATAAGAAGAAATGGTTCAAGACCCCTATGTAGATAATGTTGCTTATGAGATGGATCCTTATCCATATTATAACACTTAAATAGGGGCACAAAACCAAGACCCATTGACTCATTATTTAGTTAACACACCTCTATACTA
Organism: Torreya grandis; assembly: GCA_037957365.1. Lineage (NCBI taxonomy): Eukaryota > Viridiplantae > Streptophyta > Pinopsida > Cupressales > Taxaceae > Torreya > Torreya grandis. The sequence goes on along the minus strand of JARHVA010002939.1, from coordinate 1,674,816 downwards.
GGAGCAAGATTTTGAGATAATAGAGTAATACCTAGCTGCAGTACCTATAATTAAAAAATCATTTCCTCAATAATCATACTATGTTATTACACCATCAACATATGATCCTTATTTATTTGAATGTCACTTATTGGAAAATAAAGATGAGATTTTGGTTAGAGATATATAAGTAGGGGCTAATTTTTTGATAGACTTCCCCCATGAGAATTTTCTAAGTCTAGTAAGAATGCCTCACAACATACTATATAGTCAACATGCTTCTATCAATCCATTAGATCTAGCCCCAATGGTATATCAAGACCCTAGTCTGATTTTCAAAGGAAAGGACCCCATGAAGGATCACTTTATACAGATGCAAATAACATACCATACTTAAACCTAGTGCATAATTCTAATCAGATGACCATGTCAAATAAGCCTCTCATAGATTTGGTTCCTTCAATAAGATTGTTAATAGAATTGACTAGTCAAGATAATTAGGGTGTAAACCCATTCATGCAAAACACTTTGGTAAATCCAACCATTGAAGAAGTGTCTTTTGTTTCTACATAGAGTACTGAGCAAAATGTAATGGATAATATGCAAACAATATCCAATCCAAACCAAAGTGGTGTAAGTACACAAACAACTAATACATAAAAAAGTGTACCTTTAGTTAACACCATGAGTGGTTGTCTATATTAGGGATTGAAATTTTCTACATCCCAACCTCAATCAACTAATATCACTAATCCTCAACCAACTGCTTCTTCAAGCACTCAACCAACAGGGTTAGGTAGCCAGCCAATGACCAATGCCATACCTCAATAACAAAATGTGATGAATATTGCTCCTCCTTAATACATAACAGATAGTGTTCCATAATAATAGGAATAATTGAACATACCAACACAAAAAAGGTAGAACATATTACCATCTCAATAGGGGGCAACCAATGTTCCACCTTACCAGGTAGTAATGAACATACCTCTTTCCTTATAGACCAATATACCAATTCAAAGCTAAATGATGTCTAATCAATAACATATGACTATTAGTAAGTAACAAATGATGAATATCCAACATGCATCCACTTCTCAATTGGGATTCATGTAACAAATAGGTTCTAATGTTCCTCAAGTACTGATCAGGTAACCTTTACCTTTTATGTAGAATGTGCCACTAGTTCAAAGATAGGGTCTTAGTTCATAAGTACCCCCTCAATAAAAAGGTTTGATTAGTTGGAAACAAGTCCATATTCAACCCTAGTAGGCATAATGCACTCATATCCTTCCATTTCAACCTCAAAAAAATTAAAATCAAGCCTATATACCCAATCTGAACCAAAATATAACACCATAGTACATGCAATTTCAAAAATCAAACCCTAATCCATGCATGTGTATTCCTGGTCCATTCCAAAACCAAACCAACATACCCCAAAAAATACCTCCATCATACCCTAGTCAAATTACTTCACTTGTGACCACTCAACCAGCTACCCAGACCAATATTGCACCTCAAACTAATGTTTTCTCTAGTTTCCTAGTCTAATAACTGCAACAAATGAAGGATGCAATTGATGTCATATAAGTTGGGAAACAAACCAAAAATTTTAAGTTGGATGACATGTGTTCTTATCCATTTAACATGGATTACTTGTATATACCATTTCCTCTAAGATATGAACCAACAAAATTTGACAAATACAAGGAGAAAGGTGACCCCAAGGCTCATTTGATTGAGTTATTTATTGCATGCCAACTAATGGCATATAATGACATATACCTTTTATTTTTGTTCTCAAGGAGTCTAGTAGGAAAAGTATTGGATTGGTTTTTGAAGATACACAAAAATTTAGTATCAAATTTTGATGATCTTTCAAACAAGTTTGTGCAACACTTTTTATATAATCTCAAGCATGAGATTTCATTGGTCGACTTGATGCAAGCAAAGAAAAAGGCTAGTGAGAGTTTTGTAAGCTATCTATAGTGATGGAGATCCCTTTCAAGTTGATTCACTCATAATTTACCAAATAAATAATTAGCCATTATGTTTACCAAAAATTTACATAGTGAAATATCCTATCAGTTGGAGCTGCAATGTGCACATACCTTATAAAGAGATCATTGACAAATGTTTATTGATAAAGTGAGCCATTATTAACAAAAGGATTATCAAGCTTACTTTATTAAATTATAATCAAGGAACCAATCAAAGAAATGTCCAAAACCAACATCAAGTCCAAGCACAAGCATTAAAACCAGCATAGGCCAATAATAATGATAGACCAAAATAATTCAACTACAACAAAAATGTTGTTGGAAATGGAGTAACAAAGTCAAGACATGTCTAAATAGTGAAAGCACCATATTATCATCCCACACAACATATGAAAATTACTCCTAACCCACAACATTTTTAGTAAATGTAGCAAGTGCAATAGTCCAAGCCCATGTAATAAATGCAATAGCCTTTACCATTACAAGCTCATCCTCTAAGGGGAATAATGCCTACTCAACACATTTTTAGTGACCTTGGAGAACCTATTAAATATATGTTTTGTAATCTCACCACTACTAATATGATTAGCTAGCCTATACCAAAACATTATCCTCAGGGCATCCCTTATCTTGATTGGTACCACCAAATGAATTTTGTGAATATCATCAGGTTAACAGACATAATTTGCACCATTATGTGCAAATCAAACATTTGATTCATAATATGTTGGAGAATGGGGAAATAACATTGGATGGTCACGATTCCACTTTTAATCAAAACCTTGGAATATTTCAAAACCCTTTTCCACATCATAATAACCAACCATAACAATAAAAATAATAACAACAATAATGACTAGTGCAATACTAATAACAATAGTTTTAACAACCAAGGCCAAACTAATAGAATCAACAAAATCACCAACAACAAAACCAACAACATATAAACAATGGATAGAACCAAGGTTAGAATGATAATAACCAATAGACCTACCATGTAGTTGCACATGACTATAATAGGGTTGTAGGTCATATTTTAAGAGGTCATGTTAACACCATCTCTATCAATCTAAAACCAAATACTAGTCAATCAATACCTTTGCTAAATAATGCCAATCAACCAACTCACATTGATAATCTTTCCTTGACTTAGGACCGTATACAAGTGTATTAACAAGTAGGGATTACTATTTCTAGACCCTATACCAATAAGTTATCATTACCTCGTGACCACACACAAGTGCACTAACAATCAAGACTTATCCTATCTAGTCCCCCACCATAACCATCATTTATTAGCAATCATGGTCCTATATTTAATCCAAATTGTGCAATCACAACTCAAAGGTCAAATATTACCATCCCAAGCCCATATCCATTTACCACTTTGCCCATCACCCAAGTAGTTATTATATCTTAAAATATGCCTTTTAACACTGACTAAGAAAATATGTTTGACATTGTGGAATAATTACAAAATATACCAGCACAGATATCCATTTTAAATTTATTGCATATGTCAACAATCCAAAAAAACATCTTAAATGAGTTCCTTAGCCAATCCATAGTTTCAAGTAACATATCCCTTGACAAATTCCAAGCTTTGGTTGGACACTTAGCTCCAACCCAACAAGTCACTTTCAACCAAAGCAATATGTCATCCCTTGGCCCACTATATAATAATCCATTGTACATCAAAGTTTGCATAAAGTGACACAAGGTGAAATGTGTCCTTATAGAGAATGAATCAGGTCTAAAAATAGTGTCTCTAAAAACCATCAAGTTTCTTGGGTACACAATGGTAGATCTTTAAGAAAAAATGATAACCATCAAATCTTATGATAATGAAGAATGAAAATCACAAGGCACCATCTATTTTCTAGTTATCCTTGGGCCCTTGACCCATGATATACTTTGCCATGTGCTGGACCTTGATTTGTCATATAATATGTTTTTGGGAAGACCTTAGTTGCATTAAATTCATGCCATCCCTTTGACGTTGCACCAATGTGTCAAGTTATCTCATTCAGGGATGGAAGTTTGTATACCAAGAGATTTACATCTATATGAGCATTGAAAACACCTAGAGGTCAAGTTCAAGAGCTATAAATATCATTTTGACATGAATCTAGTGGCCAAGTAGGATAAGGGAAAGGCAATACTCCTTGATTTTCTAGAGGATAACTACATTGATCTTAATACCCTTGATTCCCTTTCCCACATGCTAGCTCTTGAGATATCTAATCATTATACCATCTCACCTAATGGCCCAAGAGAGTATTTAACCCATGATACCTTTCACATTGAAAACCTTCCATGGAACCCAAAGTCCTTTAGAATATATAAAGCCAAGCCACTTTATCCAAAATGGCAACAAAAAGGAAAAGGTAAAAATTATAATCCAACACCCATCATATTTATACCAACATTTGGCCTAGAACAAGACCCTCTCAAAGGAGATGAATCATGGTTGTACAATGACAAGTAGGATGATTGTTATGAGAATTCAAAGTATCTTATTCTCAATAGGATCATGAAGAATCAAGACTATGAAGGAGGAGGCCTAAGACCAAATCAACAAGGAACACTTGAGCTAATTTCCATGACTAGATATAAAGGACCCTATGAACTTTGATTTAAACTGCCTGGGGGTGACCCCATGTACCTTAATCATGTTACATCACCATCAACTAATGATGATGATGTTGGAAATGAAGCAGAGTCTGATCATAGAATTTTTGATGTCCTAACTAAGACCAGCTTGTTTAACCCTCATTTTTTTTGTACCCTTTGACCTATCATTTATCACAACCCACTACCGTTATATTATCCCCAACTGATAGACTAGGACTAACAAGAATCCAATGTGCCAAGTAATGAGATTCAAAATTATAAGTCTTTCTATGGTTTTATAAGCCTTAGAGATAATGTTCCATTAGGGGACCATAAATCAGGGTTCTCAATCAAGTTTGATCCTAAAGCCTATTTTGGAGAGCGAGTAAACACCCTTAGCAAAAAACAAATAAATAAAACATTGAGATCCCAAAGTGAAAACCTATTTGAGGTGTTTTCTAACTAGAGGAAAAGTAAAGAAAAAGGCCAATCTAGTGGTGAAAATCTATTTTAGGTGCCATTAGACAAGGGTGTTCAACCTTCATCAAACATAGCTTAGGAGACCACCAATGACAAACTTGTCTATGAGTATGAGTTCAATTTTGAAGAACAACAAGATTTTGATCAAATCATTTAGGAGTTTCCAATAGTTTTTGTTACATGGCCAAACCTCCTATTGGGGGACTGTAATTCATCATGCCTAGGGGAACTCAAAGAGCCAGTCCTAACAAATGACTCTAACATTTCAAATTAGTTCAAATCATTGCCTACTATTCTTAAAGATGGTTTGACCCATCTAATGAGGACAGAAAAAACATTAACAATGGGTCCCCAGATGACCCAAAGTGGATAAATCTAGGTGCATCTCTTATTGAAAAGGAGTGTGAAGTCCTTACATCCATTTTGAGGGAATTTATTAACATATTTGTAGGGCTTATTCTAACATGCCAAGTTTGGACACTACCTTGGTTCTACACCACCTTATGGTAAATCTTGATGCCAAACTAGTGAAATAAAAGTTGTGTAAGATGCATCCTCATATTGTTATATTAGTGAAGAAATAGTTTGAAAAACTCTTGGAAGTAAGATGTATTCAGTTGATTGACTATTCAAAGTGGATCTTCAATATTGTACCGGTTATAAAAAATCTAGAAGGAATCAAAATATCTAATAATTTTTATGATGTAAATAAAGCTTGCCCTAAGGATGATTTTCCATTATCAAACAGTGACATGATAGTTGACTCCATAGTGGGTTATGAGATTTTTTCATTAATGGATAGATTTTTAGGGTAGAACTAGATCAAGATAGCACTAGAAGACTAACATAAGATAATGTTCACCACTCCATGGGGAACATTCTATTATTAGCTTATGCCATTTGGTCTTAAAAATGTAGAATCCACCTATCAAAGAGCCATGACCATCATATTTCATGATATGATGCATGACATTGTTGAAGACTATGTAGATGACATTCTTGGCAAATCAAAGACCAAGGTTGATCATCCAGTCGTGCTACATAGAATATTTGAAAGACTACATGAGTAAAAAGTCAAACTTAATCTTAAGAAGTGTGTCTTTGGAGTCACTTCAGGAAAATTTCTTGGTTTCATTATGTCTCATCAAGGCATTAAAGTCAATCTGTTGGATGGTGGAGCATGATATTATTTTAATGCCTAATTCCCAACAGGGGGTGTTGGGGGGGGAAATGCCCCCTACTAGGGTCACCATGGGGGTCCAGGGGGGTCAGAGACCTATTTTGGAGCCCCCTTAGTGGGGGTTTGGGGGTAACACCCCTAAATCAAAATTTTGTTAAAAATGCATTATAAAATATTGTAATTTCATAGTACATCTGGACCATTCACTATTAGGTTGCAGATCTAATAGTATAAATTATGTTTGTGCATTTTTCTCCTATATTTAACTCTTATTTTGATATGAGGGTATTGTTATTATGGAAGCACATTGTATGTGAGTGAAGAGGATATTACAATGGTTGTATTACAAGTTTTTCTCTTCATTTGTTGGACTAAATAATAAGAAGGATTGATTATTTTTGTGTAGACGTAGCACACATTGGGTAAACCATGTTAAATATGTGTCTCTATTGTATTGTGTTTTCTACATTTTATTTCCATCTTTCATTAATGAATATTACTCTATGTTCTGTATTCTGAATAACTAGTATTAGAGATGAAGGTTTATTTGGTTGATAAACTTACAAGAAAAGAGAGTTCCTGGTTCGAGTGAGAGTAATGTCAGAATAAGGAAAGTTTAAGGTCAAAATGTTTAGTGGTTAAAACTACCAATTATGGAAGATGCAAATAGAGGACTATCTATATCAGAAGGATCTTTTCCTACCATTGGGTAGAGTAGCAAAGAAGCCATAAACTATGAAGGATGAATATTGGGAGGTTCTTGATAGAAAGGCACTAGTAATAAGATGGCTGTGCCTGGAAATGTTAGTGGCCTTCAATATTTCAAAATAAAATACAACAAAGGGTGTGATAAAGGCATTAGATAGAGTGTATAAAAAACTCATAGCCTTTAACAAGGTATTTATTATGAAGCATTTATTTAATTTGAAAATGTCAGAAGGTGGGTCTGTTGCTGATCATTTAAATGAATTTAACATGGTAAAAAATTAGTTAAGCTTTTTAAGAGTAAATTTTGATGATGAGGTTAGGTCTCTTTTGATTCTATACTCATTGCTAGAAATTTGGAATGGCTTGGTCATGGCTGTGAGTAATTTAGTCTCTAGTTCAATCACTTTAAAGTTTGATGATGTTATGGGTGTTATTCTTAGCGAAGAAATGTGATGAAAAAGCATAGGTGAAACATCAAGTAATGCTTTGACTATGGAGAATAGGGGAAGACAAAAGGATAGATGAAAGTGCCTAGGGAATCATGGTAAGACAAAGAAGGGCAAATCCAAATCCAGAGGAATGTTGGTGTGCTAAATTTGTGGGAAGAAAGGACACTTGAAGAAAGATTGTTGCTTTCAAAAAGGAAAACAAGGAGATGGATAACAAGATAAAAATCATGAAGAAAATGTAGCAGGTGATGTGTTACAAGATAATTTAATCCTTTACTTAGATAATAGTAATGATTTTTGGGTGTTATATTTAAGGGCTTCATTTCATGCTACACCCCATAAGAAATATTTTTAAGACTATGTTCAAGGTGATTTTAGACAGGTTTATTTGAGTGATGGTGAACGCTATAAAATTTTATGAAAGGGTAAGATAAAGATAAAATTATAGAATGGAAACAAATGGTTGTTGAAAGAGGTAAGGCATGATCCTGAGTTGAGAAGAAAACTAATTTTAGCAGGAGATTTGGGAAGTAAGGGATGCACATTTACATTTGTAAAAAATTCATGTAAGGTCACTAAAGGAGAACTAGTAATAGTAAAAGGAGAATATGTAGGTACATTATATTTATCTAATGGTATTTTTGACTTTTCTATTACTTTAGATTTTATATAAGTGGATACAAAATTATGGTATCATAGACTGAGGCACATGAGTGAGAAGGGGATGCAAGTTCTCCACTCAAAGAATTTGTTGCCAGATTTGAAGAAGGTGGATTTGAAATTCTATGAACATTTTGTGTATGGAAAATAGAATAGAGTCAAATTTATAAAAGTTGTGAAGACAAAGAAGGATGAAAAGTTAGAGCTTGTTCATATAGATGTATGGGGACGGGCTTAGGTATTATCCCTTGGTGGATGTTATTATTATGTTACTTTTATTGATGATGCAACTAGAAAAAATTGGATTTATTACATAAAAAAATCTGATGTTTTTAATACTTTTAAGAAATAGAAAGCTTTGGTTAAGAATGAGACAATAAATAAGTTGAAGTGTTTCAGATTAGACAATGGAGGTAAATAATTCAATAAATAATTTGATAATTATTGTTCATCACATGGGATTCGTAGAGAGAAGATGGTTCCAAGAACACCATAACAAAATGGTGTGTTAGAAAGGATAAACAAGACAATCATGGAGCATGCCAAGAGCATGAGATTACAAGCAGGGTTACCCTTATAGTTTTGGAAAGATACTTTGGATATTGTTGTTTACTTAATAAATAGAAGGCCTTTAAATCCTTTGGATGGTGGCATTTTAGAAGAAGCATGGACAGGTAAAAATCTAGATTATTCCTTCTAAAAGACTTTCAATTGTGAAGCATTTATCCATATTTATAAATAAAATAGAACCAATCTTGAATCAAAATCCAAGAAATGTAATTTTATTGGATATGAAGTTAATGATTTTGGTTACCATTTATGGGATATTAAAAATTGCAAAATCATTAGGAGTAAGGATGTGTTCTTTAATGAGAAGGTCATGTACAAAGATTAGTTACAGGAAAAGAACTAAGAAAAACCAAATATAAAATATGTACTACTTGATGAAATCACAAGAAATAAAATTCCAAATGTGTCAAAAATCAAAATATGTAACAAATATAACAAGTACCTCAAACTCCTAAAAGTGTAGTTAGAAGATCTACCAAAGTAAGTAGACTCCTTGAATGATACTCTCCTTCACTTTATTATTTATTATTGACTCATAGTGGTGTGCCAAAAAGCTATGAAGAAGTAATGCAGGTAGAAACCAAAAAGAAGTGGGAGCAAGGCATGAAAGAGGAGATGGATTCCTTGGTACATAACCAAACTTGGGATTTGGTTCATTGCCTGTAGGTAAAAGAGCATTATAGAATAAATGGGTTTATAAGTTAAAGGAAGAAGATGGAGGCAAAAAGAGATACAAGGCTAGACTTGTTGTAAAGGGGTTTGCATAAAAGAAAGGTATTGATTTTGATGCAATATTTTATGCAATTGTAAAAATGACTTCTATAAGAATTGTTTTAAGTTTGGTAGCAGTCGAAGATTTGCACCTTAAATAGTTAGATGTGAAGATTGCTTTCCTTCATGGTGATTTTGAGGAGGAAATATATATGGCTAAACCATAGAGATACAAAATAAAAGGTAAAGAGAAAATGGTGTGCAGGTTGAAGAAGAGTTTGTATGGTCTAAATCAAGCTTCAAGGCAATGGTATTTAAAATTTGACATGTTTATGACAGAACAAGGTTATAGTAGATGTCATTCTGACCACTATGTCTATTTTAAGAGATTAGATAATGATAGCTATATTATCTTGTTATTGTATGTAGATGACATGCTTGTTATAGGGTCTAACATGTAGGATATAAATGATCTCAATAGAAAATTAGCAAATTCATTTGTAATGAAGGATTTGGGTGCTGCAAAGCAAATCCTTGGTATGAGAATAATAACAGATAAGAAAATTAGAAAATTGACATTGTCTCAAGAAGAGTGCATAAAGAAGGTGTAAGTCAGGTTAAATATGCAATATGTAAAAACTATAAGTACACCTTTAGGAGGGCACTTAAAATTAAACAAGGCAAAATGTCCTATGATGTAGGAGGAAATCAATTACATGTCTAAAGTTCCATATGCTTCATCAGTTGTAAGTTTAATATATGATATGGTGTGCACGATACCAAATATTTCTCATGTAGTGGGAGTTGTCAGCATGTTTATGAATAATCTAGGAAAAGAGCACTAGGATGTAGTCAAGTGGATTCTTAGGTAGTTGAGAGGGACCAGTGATAGATAGTTTGCTATAAAGGTTCAGATGTTACCTTATAAGGATATTTTGATGTAGACATGGTTGGAGATTTAGATAGTAGGAGGAGCACCATCGGTTATGTTTTCATTGTTGGTGATACAATAGTTAGTTGGATTCCAAAATTTTAGAAGATAGTTGCTTTGTAAAATATAGATGTAGAATATGTTGTAGCTACAGAAGCTAATAGAGAGATGATATGGATGTAATGGTCCATGGAAGAGTTGAGGCATAAGTAGGAAGATTATATGATGTATAGTGATAGCCAAATTGTGATTCATTTAGAAAAAAACTTTGCATTCCACTCAAGAAATAAACATATACAACTAGGTATCACTTCATTCATTCAATTTTAAAGGATGGTCAACTAAAGTTGGAAAAGATTCATATGAGTCAAAATCTTGTAAGTATGCTAACAAAGGTAGACACTCAAGAGAAGATAGAGAGTTTTTCAAATTGAATAGGTCTTCAAGGATAATAAGGAAGATGGGAAACATGATAGGGTCAAAGTTTAAAGAAAATTATAGGCAAGAGTTGCAACAATTAGTCTCCAAGTGGGAGTTTATTGTATGGTGTAGCCTGATCTTATTTTAATGTCCAGTTCCTGATAGAGGGGGTGTGGGTGGGAAACTCCCCCCCACTATGGTAACCATGGGGGTCCAGGGGGGTGGTGGCCTATTTTTGAGGCCCCCCTAGTGGGGGTTTAAGGGTAGTACCCCCAAATCAAAAATTTGTTAAAAATGCACTATATAGTATTGTAATTTCATAGTAAATATGGACCATTCAGTATTAGGTTATACATCTAATGGTATAAATTATGTTTGTACATTTTTTATCTATATGTAACCCTCTTTTTGATATGAGGGCAATGTAATTATGATGGAACACTATATGCGAGTGAAAATGATATTGCAGTGGTTGTATTGTAGGTTTTTTCCTTCATTTGTTGGACTGAATAATGAGTGGTTGTTTTTATGTGAATGTAGCCCATATTGGGTGAACCATGTTAAATTTGTGTCTCTATTATGTTTTGTTTTATACATTTTATTTCTATTTTTAACTAATTAATATTTATCTATGTTTTATATTCCTAACACGATCAAACCAAAGTCTAAGCCATAACAAAGATGCCACTACCAACTAATTTGAAGCAACTTCATAGTTTACATAGTAAGATATAGTCTATCCGATGCTTCACGTCATAGTTGGATAAAAAATGACATAATTTTATGCATATTATAAAAAAAAGGAGTCACATTTCATTGGGATGATCACTGCCATATAAATTTTCAATAGTTAAAAGACTATCTAATGAATCCACTAGTTTTGTTGCCTCCTATGCTGAGAAAGCCATTATTGTTATATCTATCAGCTACTGATAATGCCCTGGGGAAATTTTGGCTCAGCATGATGCTAATGTAAAATAACATGCTATGTACTACTTAAAACATACATTGGTCATGTATGAACATAATTATATGCCCATAGAAAAAGCCTATTTAACACCATAAGTGTCAAATATTTCAGATTGGCATGCTGTTGACACCATGGACATTTACTACATGGGGCCTTGACGTCATTGGGAAGATCAATCCCATCTCATCTGATGGCCATAAACATATCCTTACCACCATCAAATATTTTACTAAGTGAATTGAAGCTATACCTCTCACTTACATGACTAGAAAGCAAATTTCCAAGTTGATTTTCAACCACCTGATTTTATGTTATGGTATCCCTTCTGACATTATATCTAATAATGGAGGATGATTTGAGAACAAGGATGTCAAAAAGCTATGTAATAAATAAAACATCACACAACACTTTTTTATGGCATATTCCCTCAAAATTAATGGCTAGGATGAAGAATCAAACAAAACTGTTGTGAACATTCTCAAAAAGATTGTCAATGATGCTGGTTGTGATTGGCACCTTCAGATATTCCATGCCCTTTAGACATACTGTAATAATCACCGTACACCCATAGGAGCCATTCTATATTCATTTATGTTTGGTACTAATGTCATTCTTCCCATTGAGGTTGAGTTGACTTCTCTACGCATCTCTTTCAAGCATGTCTTAGATAATAATGACTATCAAGTAGCTCACCTGCAAGAGCTAGAGTTACTTGATGAGAAATGCATGAATACGATAAAAAATATCCAAGCCTATCATAATAAACTTTGAGGAAACTACAATTAGCATGTGAAACACAGATAATTTGAACTTGGTGATCTTGCCCTTAAAGAGAACCAAAAGAATACCATGATCGAAAAGAAGCATAAAAGTAAGTTCAAACCCAACTGGGTTAGTCCTTTCATCATTACAAAAAATTATGGAATAGGAGCATATAGGCTTGCCACACCAAACATAAATGAACTTAATGAGCTGATGAACATTATCCACCTCAAGTGGTACTTTGCTTGAGTGGCTTGATGTATTGCCTATAAGGATTATTTCAAGCTGTATCATTTTATCAGTATTCTTCATTGTACTTTACCATTTTACCATCCTATCATCCTACTAACCTATCAATTTTTATATTGCATATCTATTATACCATACCTTCCCCTTCAACCAAGGTGATTTATCCCTCCCTACCTAGCTCTAAGACCTTGGTTATGTTCCATTTGGTTGCATCACCATTTTTGATAAGAGGATTTAGACCAGTTTTAACAATTATTTCAAGAATTCGATATAGAGGTAGTATTTTGGAGTAGTAAGACAATAGTTTGGTAGTTATATCCTTCATTTATTATTACATTCTCTATATCAAGTGTGCCTGATTATAACCACCTATGGGTAAATCAATGTCCCACCATTCTTGTTACTAATTATAACTACCTATGGGTAAATTAGTATCATTGACCTATGCCGTTGTATCTTAGTTATAACTACCTATGGGAAAACTATGGAAACATTTTTTTATCATGCCTTGACATACCAACTAGCCATTTCCTATGCCATACCATGCCTTTATACCAAATGTTCCTATATTTTTTGAATTAGCTACTACACTAGTTAGATTCCTCCATTGTAAGGTGGAACTATAGTGACTTGAGGTCCCATCTTGGGACTATGTAGGTAGTGCTCGATACTTTTTGAGGTCATCTTAGTCACCTTAAGCCACACTTTCACTATTTTTCAAGATACCTAAATTATGTTCTCATCATTTTTTGTTTAACCTAAGCCATGCTCTTTCCATATTACGAGCAACCTAATCCATGCTCTCACCATTTTACAGCAACCTAAGCCATGCTCTAACCATTTTGTGAGCATCCTAAGCAACAATCTCACCATTTTATAATCTTGGACCATTTAATGTCTCATCATTATCAATTGAGTTGAGATAATAAAAAATTCCAAAAAAATTCAAAAATCATTTAGAAAAACTACAAACATTGACCACTTCTTTGCCTTAAGGATTCTAGGAACCCTCACTACATCATAAGAAAATCATTTGTCACTTAGTTTCCCCATAATTTTTGGCCTTTTATCCCATGCACTTGCCATTTTTCAAGACCATTCCTATTCTTATATCACATCCATTGTGTTTGTTTTTCATGAGTTATCATTTTCTTCTTATTTCATAGGAGAACTACATTTGGCTTGAAGTTTTTATTGGATATATCATCCATGGAAATATGTAGGTAGAGTCTACTTGCCTAGTGCATATGGAGACAACTTAGCCACTCCCTTTCTTTTCTTCTATTCCCCTTTCATGTTTGTTTATTAAGTTGTCACCTATTTTCTAGGGGCAATGTTTGTTGCATTGTTTGTACTAACATTAAGACTAATTGTTATCTATTTCTTTATTTTCATTGCTTATTTGTTTATTTGTTGTTTGTGTGCCTCTTTGTTTGCTTTCGACACTATTGCCTTGATTTAGTCTATGTGCATTCAATGGGTGACTCTTTGTGCATTTATACTTGAATCCACCCATATTCATATGTCTACATTGTCATCATCATTTTATCATTGATGTATTGCTTTCCCTTGAATATTAGCTATGAGAGTCAGTCCTTATACATCTTTTAGTCTAATCCTCATGGTGTTCTATCATGATGCTACTGTATAGTGCTATAACACAAATAATATTTAGAAAGTTTACTCAACAATGGTAACATCAACATCTCCTCAACACTAGCATTAACAACATCCCAATCATATCCCAAATAGAGTAATTAACAATGAAATAATTTTAACCTTTGATAGTTTAGATGAGCATCTCCCTACTAGAAGATTTTACCAATTCATCATTATCCTCTATGTCAATTTATCATCATCATCAACCATTCAATAATGTTTTCCATAATCGAGGTCCTATGATTATATCTACCTATGGAAAAATAATTGTACACCATCCCACATACATTTCTCAATGATTATAACTGCCTTTGAACAAATCATTGTGTATCACCAAATTTATTTTCTTTTACCCAAATAGGTGCATGATTTTATATTATTTTTCTATCCTAACTGGGGTAGTTCCATCTTTTCATTGATTATAACTACCTTTGGGATAATCATTGTGTTATCATACCACATTTCACTATTGGGGTATAATGCTTATAACCTCCTTTGAGGAAACCATTTTACATTGTCCCACTTGCATTCTCAGTGATTTTAACTATTTCTTCAAACTTGTTGTGTTCTTACCCCATCATATTCATATGTTTGGTCCCCTTGTTTTGCTTCTTTATTTTGAGGGACCATTTACCAACCTACTTATGTCAACCATTACTTCGAGGGGGCATCATACAGTTTATCATTGTCATTGAAGTTGTAGGCATGTAGGACATATTTCATTATTTGAGAAGATGTTACTATGCCTATATCTTGTAATGCCTTCCTAAATAGGGGCAAACTATAGACACCTAAAATTGGCTGCTAATAACCTCTTATCAAGATTCAGACCAATTTCTACCAAAATGCACAATTTAGGCTAAAAACACTAAAAATTTCTAAATGAGTTAAACCTATTATATACAAGTGCCAATTATGGCCAATATATCCCTAAATAAGGCAATGCATTTTATGAGATAGCTAACTTTGATCAAATCATTTCGATTCAAAATGATATTTTTACACTTGGGTGCTCTGGATTACTCTTTTCTACCAATTTTATTGAATGAGACATGTGCCTTTGTTATTTTATGTTGGAAACATCCTAAATGGTATAATGGTTGCAACATATCTAACATCAACTTCTAGTTCCAATTTAGTCAAAATTTGAGCCAATAATATGACATTTTGACTAGTTTAATTAATTTATGCACAATTTCTAAGATTTGCACCAAAATTGATAAGTCATGTTTGAGGCCAATTAATTTGAATCAAGATCTTAAGTTAATTTTCCATAGAACTTGAATATTTCATTAAAGAAATTGATATTGAATAATTGGATCATCTAAGACATCATTTTTTGGGAAGACATCCCTAGGCCATAAATTCAATAAATATCTGATTAAGCCCTCCCATACCTCTTTAATGCCTCTCTATCCCAAATATTTATGAGGAAATTTATTTATTTTGGCCTCAAAAATTAAATGGATTCTTAGCCACATATATTCATTTTGAGATGGATGATTTAGATTCACTCTGATCATTTGAAAAATATATACCTAGAAGGCCTCACACTCATAATTTTAAGCTTGGATGGTGTAAAGTTACCATGCAAAAATGATTCCAAAGCCTCATACAATTCATGTTATTATGCCAAATTGTTGAACCAATCCAAATCCATCACAAGCCAAAGGTGCCAAAGATAGAAGGAGCCAAACAAATCCACTAATGAAGACTCTTTGATGCACAAGCCAAGAAAGTCACTCTACGAACCATTTGAAAGCTCCAAGGAAGGTGAAGGAAGGTTTATTTAATGTTTTAGTTTTTTCTTTCACATTTAAGTTTTTTACTAAGCTCCTCTTAGTGTCAAGGCCTAGAGATGTGATGCTTTTTAGTGTGTTATTTTCATTTTGAACTAACACTTGATCTAACCCCCTCTCTTGAGTCAAATTCCTAGTTCACAGTAGATACTAGGGAGGTCACAATAATGGTAAATGATAAATTCATCAGCCAATTAAATTCTTTTTATGTGGTGAATATAATCACTTCACATGAAACTACTTAACTAATCCTCAAAGGTATATGTACTACATCTATTGTAAAATTCTAGGACAACACCATATTGAAGATTACCTAGTTTTAGATAAGTAGAGAAAAGAGAAACATATACATAATGTAAACATGATAAATTTACACACTGAGGATAATAAATTAATATAAGCAATTACAACGTAACAACACATAGAGTAAGGATTGACTCCTTTAGAAATTCCACAAGATCAAGGAATCAAGAAGGTTATGTTGGATAAGTATCCTGAACCTACAAGGGAAAAAGGCTTGATGTCCCAATTTATTTATTTATTTATTTATAACATACAATAATATGTTACATATGATGGAAATGATATAACCATGAATGAACATATGTATGGGTAGATTATGCACATAATGAGGAAAAAAGGATTAGTAACTACCTTGACTGACCTTTTAAAATTCTAAGGCACTCTAAAAAATGAAGACATTTCACATAATATTAAAAATATATTGCATAACTTGTTGGAATGCACACTATGAGGTCAATAACATATTGACAAGGTTGTCTAGTATAAAAAAACTAAGAAGCCTTGGGATGTTAATTACTATATGGATATTGAGTTGGCAAGATACAGAGTAGATAACACTATATTTGATTTTAGAAGCATAGTGAATATGATTCCATGGTATACCTAAGAAGCTATTGGATGGTTAATAGTTAGCTATAGCTCAGTCACACTAAGCCTCCTAGACTATGGTAGGGTAGAATCTATCGATTGATGATGTGGAAGTCAAAGTGGTTGACCTAAACTTGTGAAGATATTTTGAAGTGATTGACATGAAGAATGATAAAATGTAATGTCCTTTGTTAATTGGTAAGAAGTGGGCCTATGATGGTTAAAATACCATTAACACAATGCAAAATCAGTTGTAAGTGCACCAAGGGGATAAAATCATCATTATACCTATGAATATTGTAGAATAAAATCCATACATCATACCTAAAGAGCTAGATTCACCATATACATATAGGGATAATACCTAGTTCAAGGTAAGTAAAGAATCTAATCCTAATGCCCTATAAGCTACATAATATAAATTTTCTCAACCAAAAACGTAGCCTTAACAATAATTGTAAATATTTGAACAATATATCTTTAGGTCAGTGGTCACAAAGGCACTAGTTTTATAATTTCAAATGGATGAATGTATGTCACCTTTTGTACAATCACCAACTAGGTCCTAAGTGGATTTTGAAAGATTTTTCATAGATATGGAATACACAGAGCCAAAAAGGATGGTCTTTTAACTTGGAAGGTTGCATGCTAGTTAGTGGTGATGTAGATACCTACATGCTAAATTGGTCAAGGGGAGATCATGAGGTACACCCAATGCACATGGTATTTTACATAGAATGTGAAATTATACAATACTTTTCAATTAATGAATTAAATTAATTTATTTTAAGGTTTGAACATCATGTTCCAAACATAGATCAAAGGGTCATTACACTCAATTATGCAATAAAAGGAATTGTTAAAACTTGATGGGTAGTCTGAAAAATAAATTAGTTACCATGGGATGAGGCCTAAAAACCATTACATGATTGATTCCAAATACCAATTATGATCCAGGAACAATGCCCCTTTTTCTTGGAAGGATAGTGCCAAAAAATGCATGTGCATAAGTGTGTGGACATATGGACTACACAAGGTGTATAACCCAAATATTGCATGTACATATTTATATATACTCTCGTAGTGCTTCCAAAAACTTGATACATGTACTAAGAATGCAGACATGATAAAAAACATTAAATACACATTTAACATGATTTCATATAGACTTTTGTTTATGAGGATAGAATCATTTGGTGTAAAACACTTTGTAGAAGTTTAAAATATTTTTACGTTATCGGTGATCATAAGACTTAATTACTTTGATAGACTCATCTTCAAAACAAGAAGCAGCTCAATATTTGAATTTAGCTATCCAAAATTACAACGTAAGTAAACAAAAGATGTAGGTTTTCATCAAACCATGTAATAGGATTATTGATTGTGAAGAATTAACAGTGTCTAATGATATTGATGAGGAGTTATATTTTAATGGATTCTTAATACTAGAATGAGAAGTGGAAGAGCCTAAAGCCAAAGTTAGATCAAAATGAAGATCAATAGTTGTAAATTATTAATATCAAATAATATGAAGGACATAGAATAGTGAAAGATTTCATTGCAAGTGGTTCTAATAAAATATATCAGGATCACTTAAATAAGTTGGTAGGAAATATTAGGATAGAACTAGCACCAACACTTACAACTTTGGGTGACTATTGGACATAAAACGATACGTTAGAAGCATTAAAATTATTGTAAGATCACCAGGATGTCTTTTAATGAAATTAATAGAACTAAAATGGGTAGACCCTTATTTAGGTGAAATGCACATAAAATTAAAGGATTTCACATGGCCTATGAAAAATTTACCATATAGGTTAAACCCCAATATGAAGTTGAAAGTAAATTCTAAATTAGATTACATACAATATGCAGACATTATATATCTAGTAGATAAGGTAGATTGGGTTAGTTCAATGGTAGTGCAGCCTAAGAAGTCTAGGGAAATTTGAGTGTGGGAACTACCTATGCTAAATTATGCTTGTATAAATGATCCTTTTCCAATTCCATTTATGAATGAAGTCTTGGAGTTAGTCGTAAGAAATTAAGTGTATTATTTCACTTATGGGTTCAATGGATATCATCATATTCTAATCATAGTAGAGGATAAAGCCAAGATAACATTTGTAACCAATTGGGGATATTTTGCCTATATGGTCATGTCATTTGGTTTGAAGAATGCTCCAGTTTTATTCTCTAGAGTAGTGGTTACTGCCTTTAATGATTTCATCCATGAATTTATTAAAGTCTATCTATATGATTGGGATGTATTTTCCTTGTTCAAAGAATACTTGTCCAAGTTTTCACTTATGTTAGAATGATGATGAGCTCTATACATTGCACTAAAATTGAAAAAGTGCCTATTCTTCATGTTGTTTGGTGTCCTATTGGGACACATAGTATGTAGGGATAGGATCTTGGTAGACCAAGCCAAATTTGTAGTAATTGTGTGTATGCCACCTCCCATAATTTCTAAAGAGGTGTGATCATTTTTGGGGAATACATGATATTACAAGAAATTAATAAAAGGATATGCAACAATATTTTCCCTAATGGATAATTTACTATGCAGAGATACAAGGTTTGAGTGGAAAAATGAGTGCTAATCAAATTTTTTGGATTTAAATTAGAGATTGGTCACAACATGAATTTTAGTTTTTCATGACTGGAGAAAACATTTTCATGTGTATGTAGATGCTTCAGGAACTACAGTAGGAAATGTTATTGCACAATTAGGAGATGAAGGAATAAACCATCCAATTAACTTCACAAGTCAAAAACTATAAGCTACAAAGAAAAAACATATAATGACAAAATGAGTTGCTTTGGCCATGGTTTTTTCACTCCAAAAGTTTAGACATTATCTTTTGAAAACATCATTTGAATTTTTCACTGATCATCTAGATTTTCAATACTTAGTCAATAAGACTATGTTAGGAGGAAAGATTTCTTACTAATTAATTTTATTTTAATTATTTGAGTTCAAGATTAGTGTGAAGCTAATTAACCCACCTAATAAGCATAGTAATGCAAGTTACATCATCAATGTAATTGACTACTTCACCAAATGGATGGAAGCTATTGTGACCCTAAGTTACAATACTAAGGATGCAATGAGGTTACTACACAAAAATATTGTAACTAGATTTGGTGTCTGATCAAACTAGTAAGTGATAGACATATGCATTTATTAAATAACACCATCAAGACTCTCACTAAATAATTCATGATATCACACCACAAAAGCAAAACTTATAATCCACAAGTAAATGGACAAGCATAGTTGTCAAACAAAGTCCTTAGTGAGATACTATCTAGAATATGAAACATCCAAAGAGATGATTGGGAGGACTAAATTCTTGCAATCTTATGGGTGGATAGTTACAAGTGTGTGATAGTTTTCATGCCATTTTAGCTCATCTACAAATTTAAAGTAGTAATGTCTATGGAATACATAGTTCTTAGTCTGTGCATTTCAATTATCATGAGATTAGGGGATTGAGATTATCTACAGGCATAGTTGATGGATTTAACCAAAATGGAAGAAAATAGGCAAAGATCATAATGGACCTAGGAATTTAATAAGATAAGTTAGAAAGTGTGGTATGATCACAACCTATGATCTAAATAATTTTATCCAAAACAATTAGTCTTACTCTACGATAGTAGATTTAGAGCATTTTTGGGCAAGCTGTGCATTAGATGGAAAGGACCTTATATCATCCATAAAATTTTGTAACAAGGAAAAATTATCTTAAGAAAATTTCAAGGAACCATTCTACCAGGACATGTAAATGGCTATAGGCTTAAGCCTTACCATCAATAAATCTCTATCAGTTCTCACAAAAAAATAAGAGAGGGTGCTGAGTATCACCATGTAGTTTAGTATTTTTGATTAATGTATTGTTTTATTATTTTATTTTTAGGCTTGTGTGTGTTTTTACAATGTGATTTATGCATCGTAGGATGTTAGAACTAGAGTTTAAAATTCGAAGTCACATAGTGCAATCTATGAATAGTTCCATCCTGAGGGAATGATAGCTTGTAATAGGTACACAAGGATCATCAGTAAAGTCTAAGAATGATGTGGTGTCAACCCAATTACATATAAATGATGATCAATGGTAATTTAAGACTATTCATGATGATACACTTGAAATATTGCATATTTATCAAAGTAGATCAAATTTCATAATGAAAAGATGTACAACAAAGGAAAGTGGATAGGTGAGAATATTAAATTTCACATAAATAACTATCATTAGATGGATTAATGATTTTAGACATATAATATTAACCATCATATCACAAATAATTAGTTGACATTAATTCACTAGGCAACATCATGTGCAACCAACTCATCACATTTAAACCATTTTGGTAGATGGATTTGAGTGGAAACAACTATATAAAAAGTGGAAAAAATAATACAAGGATATTACACACATTTTCAAACAAGAGACCTCTATTATTTGAGCCTAATTCAATCAATTGTGAATAAATTCCTTGACAACACCACTCTAGTTAGAGAAAAATTTCAAACAAGTCTACAACAAAAACCATGGGTTAGGCATAAGTTTTAGTCCCTCTTACAAATGCAAAGAAGGAAGAAATGGGGATTGGGATATCATTATAAGAAAATAGATACCATGATTTTTATCCTTTCAATTTCATTAACTTCATAGAGGCCAATATGTTCAACCATGACCAATCTGAAGAAGCATAAGCAAGATCCTTAACACTTCAACACCCTCTATGAGGTTATGATATAGAGAGACTCATTAAGATTATTAATTTTTGGTAGTTGGATGAGTTTTTTCACATTAATAAATAGATATAATGAGGGTGTGATTCATATTTCATAGGATGTTACCCTCTTCGTCAAAACTAAAACCATGGCATGAGCAACATGACTCCCAACTCGGGGTAAATCTCTTTTTCCTTACAAAACTAAGTCTCTACCAATTATTTTGGATACAAAATAAAAGTATAATAGGTAATCTAGGGTGATCCATATAAACATGGTAGATTCCATATTGATGCACATTCTATCTGAGTGCATCACCAAGTGATTTTGGTAGACCACCAAGAACAGATGATAAGATATAAAAGGGGTCATTGGAATTACTTATCAAATGATATAGATGGATATATAATTTAATTGGATTGAAATTTTGGCTTTTGATCTCACAAATAAAATTGATAAGGTCCTCATTAAAACATTGTAGGTGTTGCAATATCAATTCTTCATCCTATTGCTTTGATTTACCCAGTGGAAGTCATTATAGGGTCCAATCAACCCAAATGAATATGTTTGGCCTTCAACCACATTCACCAACCTTACTTAGACCAAGATAGAGAAATAATATAATCAATTATCCAATCTCAACTAATGGTGGGTTGAGATTCAAGCTCTGATCATATCATACCCCAGGGTACCCAAAGACATTCTATAATATCTTGGGAAACATGAATCTTTCATAAAGCTATATAATGTGATTCATATCAAAATCCATGAATTTACCAAAGCAACAACTCCACTACCATTCTTAATTACCATGTTAAATGCCAAGGTGGAAGTCCTATGATAGAAAGTCTTAGTTTTTAGATTAGTGTAACCCTTGTGACTATAGCTCTAGGCACATAATAGCCTTTGCCTACACAATCCCAAGCTCAAACACATAAACCCACACAAATAGAAGCAATTACATCATAGGATGATATGAGAAAGATGAAGGCAACCATTTGGTGAGTTTCACCACCACCACAAAATAATAATACGTGTAACACTAAATCTTGGTTGGAAAACAAACATGTCCCAAAAGTTTCTACAAAATGTGATCCTACAGAGTTGGGTGTTGAAGAAGATGAAGTTTTATAGTCAATGATTGAAAACATAGGAAAGGATTTTTATGATCAATAATAAAATGAATTTTTATTTTGGAAGGTAGTACATACCTACCAAATGTAGAACTAGGTGAGAATAGATTATGGGTTGACATCACTCAACCTCTTTCTTCTATAAAAATAGATACTATGAGGTAGGATGTAGTGAACCAACTCTTTAAAATTGATATTTTTCAAATGGATATAGATGAAGGATATTTTTTTACATATGGAGAGAACTCTCCATTGTAGAAAAGCCCACCACAAGCTCCAATGCACAAGCCTAAGACCCATTCTATGTATAAAGTGTCCTTAATAATCAAAGAATGAATGGTTTCCTTTATAAATCCTCTAGGGAAGTATAACCTTAATAAGATCAAGGACCTAAGCAAAAATAAGAATAAATGGTCTAGGATTATAAGAGAGTGAATAAATACCTCACACATCCAACTTATTCTAGATATGAGACACCAACATGAAGAGGTATTGTGATTGAATTAATTTCATCATCTATTTTGTAGTCATCATTAGATTTTCCAACTCTAATGCTAGAGTCAGATAAGGAAACTCTTCCACAACCCAAACAACCCACAAAAAATAAAAAATCACAACACAAGAACAAGTTGCCATGGTGCAACAATAAAAAGAAAGGTTGAATAGGTAGTTATGAATAAGGCTAAAAAGTTAGAGAGGAAGATGAATAAATAAGAGTAAATGTGCAAGGCTATTAAGGAGGAGAAACAATAGAGTAAATAATATTAGGATCATAGCGAAAAGGTTGAGAAAGCTAAGGCATAAAATAAAAGAGTTGAATAAGCAAAGGATAAGAAACAATAAGAAGAAGAAGCTACAAGGACATAAGAAGAGAAATATAAATAATAAGTGCAATTAGTGTAACAAAATAATGATTAAGCTAAGGTCACACTATAGGCACAAGAATAAAAAAAGGAAAAATAATCATTACACATTCAATAGGAGTAAGAAAAGAATTAGGCTCAAGAACAAGAAGCCAAAGCTAACACTAAGGTATAATCCAAGCTAAGCTAGAGGTAGATGCTAAATCCAAGGTAGAGGTAGATGTTGAAGCCAAGTTGGAGGTAGAGTCTAAAGGATAATGCAAAGGCCCAAGCCAATCCAAGGTAAAAACTGAGTGTAAGGATCAACATGATAATGCAACTAAAAATAAAACTAAGGCTACCATAATTGCAAGAATCTCAGATACTCAAAAATTATCATCTACATCACAGAGCTCAATTCCACTATAGAGGTGCATAAGAGGAAGCATCACAACATAAGCCCCATATATCAGCCATTGGTTATGGGATATCTTGGAACCTTCCACACATCACACAAAATTTTATCTACCCATGGCTTAGATCAATAAATCACTTGCATCTTTAATTTTGGGCTTGGCTACAACAATGCATTAAGTATCAATGGATGTGTCATAGTTACCTCTATTTTAAAAAATTGAATAGGAAAATTCATTTAAATAATATATCACATAAAATTTATTGACCTTAGATCAAAAGATACTATAGATCAAAAGATACTATAGATCAGGGAGGAGAATGTAGATCTCAACCTACACATCACCAACATTCTTCAGTTGATTGATACTAAATGTCCTACCTTGGTCACTCAAGTTTTAGGTGACCAAGTCATGTCTATAAAATAGCTGACAACCCTTCTCTCTCAACTCAAAATATATTGGCATGTACAAAATTTTTAGACTCTTCACACATAATATCAAAACCTCATGGTTAAGATATAGGTAATTTTTAGTTCCTATAGGAATATGAACAAGTTCTTGACACTACTACATAACAAGCTCAAAATATAAATGTAAACATGTTCTAATGGAAGCAATAGTTGTCTAACACATCGAAGGAGGCCATGCTAGAATTAAAAAAAGTGGGGAAATCCAAATCTACCATAGATGATCATTCTATTACCTTAGATGAATTAGACGTCACACTCAAGAAATCACTTAAATATAGAGACAATTTTATACTAAAGATGCAAACTTGGTAGGATTAAATGATATGAAATACCTTTGATAGTGTTCAAATGAGGAAAAAAGTAGATAAAATGGAGGAGTTAGTCCATGACATCTAAGTGAAATTATCTAATGCACAAGCTATGATCCTAGTGATTGAGGATGAGGACATCTAAAGTTTGGTTGAGTGTCAAGTGCCACTGCACACTAGAATCAACATGGTTAGAGAAGATATCATGTATTGGACATTGTTCAAAAAGGACATGTCTCATTTGGATATCTCTATCACAAACACAATCTATGAACCTCAATTTATTCTTCTAAGTCATTTACAATAATAAATATATTAACAAAAAATTATTGTAGCTTTGTAGCCTACATGTCAGCCTTAGATACAACCTTGACAAATAGATTCAACATCAATAAATTATTTAGAACCAAAAATGAAACCAACTATGTAGCCTCTTCCAATTCAGACAACATAGTTGATGCCACCACCATCAATAGGTACCACACGCACTTTAGTTTTGTAATTTTGAATCATTTTGTAGTAAGAAGGGCTTAAAGATTAGGAGTAGGGTTAAGATGGTTGAAAAATCATAAAAGGTGGCCACTGGGTTATGCTAATCTATTAAAAACCTAAAAGTGTGGTAGATTAGTATGCTACTTAGTTAAAAACTTGAAAATGTGGCTAATTAGTGTGTAATGGATGAAAAATGGTAAATGACACCTTGAGATATTACCACAAATTATTGTTCTAGTTCTATTCCTCAATATAATCATAATTTTTAGGTTTAGCATAAGGCACACTACTTGTGACCTTTTCTCAGGATGAGACAATGTTTAAATTTGGGAAAGTGTTGGTAAAAAACATGGCTACAAAATCATAGAATATAATTGATAAACACATGTGTGAATCACACTATTTTATATTTTGTATCTATTTTTTTATGTATTAAACACTAGAAAACATGTCAAGGGTCTTTAAAATGAGAAGAGTCTTTCGTATATTTATAACAAAAGTATGGAATATCAATTGAAAATATTTTTTAAAATATTTATATATGTCACTTAGTTGTATTCCAAAAGAGTTATGATGTGATAAATATTATATGAAGTTATGAAATAGTTTATCTTAAAATATATTTTATTTTTAATTTGTGCATAGTGAATGCTCTATTTATTTACATCTATTAATCATGTAGATTATACTGAATGTTATATAACTACTAAATTTTCATTTCATACATAAATGTTTCAAATTTAACTAAGGAATATCTTGGCTAAGTCTAAGTTGCTATCAATTGTATGTTTATATCAAAATTTGCATAAATATCCCTATAGTAACATGTTATGATGGGTTATCTAGGAACCTCTACTAACACTCACACTAGATGGTTTGAATCTAATACCTTAAAAGGAATAATGTGTTGTGGACATTACATGCTCGATGAGATTTTATTTGTGGAGACCAAGAGATTTTACTTTATAGTTCATGAAATTTCACATAATGGATTTAGGTATAGGATATTGGCTACTTTGGAAACATGTAGATAATTCATTAAATTAGAGCCAAGAGTAGTTAAAATATTCAATCTATTATTCAGAAGGGATCTTGCCTTCCATGAAGTTTTTTTCCCAATATTATGAACCACTTGCATTTGTTTTCTAAGATGGGGCCTTCCATGACTATTTGGGGACATGATTTTTTCATTGATAATGGGCATCATGGATTTCATATTCTCCCATACCTACATCCACAATGGAAAATATAGATGGTGGACTTGTGGGCTTAGACATGGATGGTGGATTTGTGGATGTAGATGGTTGATTGGTGGATGTAGAGAGTAAATCATTAGGATGGATATAATTTTAAATATTTTTTGACTCCTTGGTATATTTATAGGTATCTTTGATAAATGGTAAATAATTGGAATTTTGATATCTCCCTTCCAAAAAGTTTGTAATACTGAAAGGGTTGAGGATCACCTATATTGGTAACTTCCATAATGTCATGATAAAAATTTAAACATTAATGGAGGGTGGATGGAATAGAGTTCATGGCATTGATCCATGAGTCTAAGGAGTATATTATATGGGAGATATATATCAATAATGTGAATGAGGGTTTCTTGAAAGACATGCCCCACCATGAGTGGAAGATAGATAGTTCCCACTGACTAGTGCTCATTATTATCAAATGGATTTATAGTAATGGTATTAAGATCTAATTTTGCCATAAAATGTTCCAAATTATTTGTCAAACTTAATGTAAAAAAATTTAATTATGACCCATTTTCTATAAACACACTTTTTACTTTATGCTTGGAAATGAATGATTCTATGTACAATGAGTTTTTTTGAGATGAACCCACGGGTGAAATATCTAAGTGGTCAGAATTCACTTGAATTTTAGAGGATAAGTATCCTACAAGTGCTTGGAAATTATATGGATTTATATCTCATAAAACTTTAGAATCTATAAGCACCCAAAATTTACACGATGCGACACTTATGATACAAATCTAATAATGATGCAATGACTTCTCATTTTGTGCTCCACAAAAAAATCTCTAGATCTATCCATTCCTCATGCTTCTCTATTATTATATTGGCCCATTTAGTCCCCTTAGTTTTGGAATTCCTATGTCATTTTTACCTTATCTCAAAAATAAACCATGGGTGACAAAACAACTACCCCAGGTGACAGGACTGCTTCTGTATCTTACAAAATTGGCCCTTATAT
Source organism: Torreya grandis (assembly GCA_037957365.1). Classification (NCBI taxonomy): domain Eukaryota; kingdom Viridiplantae; phylum Streptophyta; class Pinopsida; order Cupressales; family Taxaceae; genus Torreya; species Torreya grandis. The sequence continues at coordinate 1,647,148 of JARHVA010002939.1, read as the reverse complement.
TGCACAAACACTGTAGTAGTTATGAAATATAAGAGGTAGTTTTGACACTATAAGGTGGTTGTTAATTAAAAAAATGATGGACCTATAATTCCTAGTAGTGGTTTTGTAATCTTGAACAATGGTCTTGAAACCACCCCTATATAAAGTGACAGTTCCATCACAGTGGAATTACTTTCCAAAATTAGCTCCCATAACTCTGGTTTTCATGTGTTTTACAAAATTAGATTCATATTTTTTTTATCACCTTGTGTTCTCTTCCAATAAAACTCAACTCACTCACTCTCCTAATTTTATTCTTCTTTAGTTCCTCTCAAGTTGAACTCACCATCACACTTAGTGGAACTCTTCCATGCAAATTCCATTATCTTCCTACAAGAAGGGTCAATTTTATCCTAATTTTAGATCCAAAAATCTCCATTAGAATTTTCTATTGAGAAGATTTTACATCCAAAACCTATCTATAATTGATAGAATATTCACCCTCTATTATTTCCAAGTCTAATACATAGCCACATGTGAAGATGCATTATTGGTGAAAACAACTCAAACTTTGCAAGCCAAGACATTACCCAAACTCAATTCAACTATTCTCCATTTGTGGATCATCTCTCCCCCATTTCATATTGTCTTAGAGTTTGTACAACCTAAAAATAGAGAGTTTATAGAATTTTTTCAAGAGCATACAAAGCTAGTATGCTAAGGATTCTCTTATCAACACACTAAATGCACTTTAACGGATTTATTCTAGAATCAGGTTGGAGTTTATTTTAATTTCTAGCATTTGTTTTCTTTATTAGATTAGAATTAGTATAGATCATTATTGTGATTATATTAGTTTTCCATTAAGGATAAAATAAGGAAATTTGATAGTGAAATATATATATTTCTTTTAATTTGTCTTTACTAAAAAAACATTGTTAATTTTGGTTTGTGCTTGCATTTCAATAGATTAATTTCCTTTTAAATCAGTAATACACCTAGTCAATCATCCTAAAAATGGAATTAAAAAATATCCATTTCCAACCAACACAACTTTTATTTTAATATCTAAACAAGTATTTTACATTTAAATAACCATTAAGGCAAACATAGGAAACATAGATAATCATAGGTGCATACTCAAGAGTGGTAGATTACTAGTCCTATCTTTTTGAAGAGTTAAAAAACATTTTCATTTTTCTCTCTTAAAGTAGAAAATCATAATTTTCATATCTTATTCCTATTTTATAAATCCATTCAAAAAGTTTTGTTGTGGCAAATTAGAAAGGTTGAAAATCTAGTCTAGTTTGTTTATGAACAAGAAAATTTGTATAAATTGTTTTGTTGCTACTATTCTAGATCAGATCTCTTCTCACATTGCTTGCATACATAGATACAGTTCATACATTTGGCTCATTTCATATGAAATAATAAAAAAAATAAAAATGTAGTCATCTAGTTTGCATGCAAGTAGAGATAGGAAAATTTTGCATTTCACATAATAACATAGTCTCTCTCTCTCCCTACATGAATTATAAATTAGAAAAAGGAGAAAAAAGAGTTTTGATTTAATTTGATTTCATTTTAACTTTTATTTCACTTTCAACACTTTATTTTTAATAAGCAAACATTCATTTGTATAAAACCATAAAAGATACAAAATAACAAAACACCACAACACAAATAATATCAAAAGCCTTGATATTACACACAAGCCATACTAAAAGCCTTTACAATCTGTGCAAGAAACCACATCTCAAACAAACCTTGTCCATCCACACAAGAATCGTATACCAAGCCTAGCTTCAACATTCCTACAAAAAACTTTACAATCTATTGCTTGAATAAGCTCATACACTTTTTCCTAGCTTCCACATAATCTCTTTTGGATGACCCTGATTGAGACACCAGGTCTTATCTAGCATGGTATATTCCCTAGAGTTAGAACACCTAGTCCCACCATTGTCACATAGTCTAACATTAGCTCTGAGTTATGATGTGATGTCTTTCAATCCACACTAATTCCCCACCTCAACATAGAGTCCTTAACCACCTTAGAAGAATAAGAATGTATCCTCAATCACCTATCATCGTTCTCCTACAAAATAAGAAATGTCAATTCAATGTCTTCTAATATTAGTCACCCATCCATCCACTCTTCTTCTCCTCAGGTCTAGCATTGTCTTATATAATTCACACTTAATGGATGACATTGATTAGGTGAAGTCAACATGATAGAGTAGATCTTCTCCCACGAGTCATTCAACCCAATCTCCCTAATTTTCCTAAGCCTATCATTGACCAAGAACTCTAAATTGTTATGATATTAGAGACTAAGGGGCCTTTCATCTCTATTTACACATGATAGATGCTCTCAATGAGCATCATGACACTACTATGGTATTTTCGTTTAATCATGATAACCCATTACTACCACATATCTCAAATCCCATTCCATTCAACAATTAACCAAACCCCTAGCCCATCCATTATGTTGGTTTCTTCAGCTAGACCTTATAGAATCAAGTGCACATATTAGCATGTGCTAAGTTATGTGCATATAAATTGGTGATCTTGACATGAAGGAATTTATAATTTGCATATCCATTTCTTCCATTTTTCCTTTTTATTTTATCCATCTCCCTTCCTTCCATTCCATATACCCCTAGAATATGTCTGTATAGGATATCAAAAAATCTCTTGGCTAAGAAGGCTATAGGAGAAGCCAACTTAGCTTTAGCAAGCCTTTGTTGATGATTTAAAATAACCCAACCTTTAATACCAACATAAAATACCAATCCTACAACTACTCTTTTCCCAACACTCAAACAAGGAGTGGGGTTGTTATCCAAGAGATACATGACATATTTGAAACCACAAGTAACCATCCTGACTCCAACACCATGACATTTATGGGTGGAGGTATGACCACTCCTCGTATGGACACAAGGCCATTTATCAAATCAAATACAAAAATAATTGCCAAATATAATCACTACTTAGGAAGGATATATCAGCTAGAGGATGAGTTCAACTACATGCAAGCTACTATACATCCTTCCCATTAAGAGTTAGGATGCATCCAAACCACCAAAGACTACTACTAACACTAATCATGGGGCCTGTTATCCAATTTTGACCCCCCAAGTCAAAATAGGAACCTTATAAGCAAAAAAAATGAACCTTAGGTGATTTATGAGGTCCTAGTTGATTCCAAAACACCTTATTAACATTTATTAAGGTAAATTTAGAAAGATTAAGGTAAGTCTCTTTTATGTGTTTTAGTCTATTTGGGTCTCCTAAATCAAAAAGGGTCAAAAGGGTCATTTTTGGTGCCTTGAAATATGTTTCATATGTGATTAGGGGTTGATAAAAGTCACTTCATGTGTCAAACACCTTTTCACAATGTTTCATGACATTTTGCAAAGTTTGAAGACCATTTGCTAACTCTAAGGTGTTGAAAATGCATAAAAAAGTGATTTTTTGGATAACTCTAATGTGTGTCAAAGTTACATAAATTAAAAATTAGTATCATACACATTAAAATGAGTTGTGATTAGTTATGTAACTATCACACCTATTAAAGGGATAAAAAAAAGTTAGAATCTTATATTTTAATGCTAGTTTGAGGAGTTAGAAGAAGTTGTACGGAATTTTGGAAGTCATGTGCAAGTAAAAATAGTTTAAGAGTGTCATTTAATCTTATATAGGTTAGGAAAAATCTTGGTAATAATTTTTAAAATGAACAGTTGTAGACATATATTTTTCTCCTTCATCGTCTCCTTCACAAGCTAGTGAAGGTCAAAATCAAGTAGATGGTACCGGTAGTAAAGTTTGAGTTGGAGGCTAAAATTTTGGAATTTTTTTGGGATACATATAGGATTATAATTTATGGCATTGGTATTTGGATTTTTTCTCTTATATTTATGAATAATCAATAAGATCCTAGACTACATTTTCAGATCTCAAAACCCTAAAGGTTGAGTTTAGAGAAACTCAAGTGCAAAATATGAATTCATGGATAATTTAAATCAATTATAGTGTGTTATAAGATGTATTTATATGACTTACATACATTTATTCATAATGGTGTCACGTTTGGATGTCCTTTTGGAATGAAAAATGACTTTAATGCATAGTTTGAGGTGACTGTCAAACTTTATGATTTTCTGAGTTCTCCAAGTGTTTTGGTGAATTGGAATGTTTCTCCATTGTCTTATAAATCCATTTAAATTAATTATTGACTACTTTATCAGTTGGATACTTAGTACAAAATCTCAAAGATGGTTAAATCTTCATTCACTCTTGGGATTGTATTATGTGTTATGTATAGCAAAGATGTTTTGAGTGGTTTAGATATGCATTTCTGAATGGATTTGAGAGTTTTGTTTGTTTTCAAATGTGTTTATAAAATTAATAAATTTTTTATTTGATCACTATCATGCATATTTTCTTCTTTTCTAAGCTCCAACACACAAATTATAGTCTCTATCACCTATAGTCCTGTAGGTTTGCAACTTAGGAAAATCTAATGTTGTTATCATAAATGTTGTTTAGGAATGAAACACTATGAAAGTTTTAAGATGAGGTCATGAATAAATTGAAGGTCTCCAAGTGTCTTAAATACAAATGGTGACTAAGCTAACAAGATAGTAACCTAAGGAGAACCTACATGATGCTGTGTGAAAAGGCAGTGAAAACACCAAAGTTTGAAAAGACCCTGAGTAGTCTATGAAGTTAGTAATGAAGTGAAAATATTATCCATGAGTTGGAATATTGACAAGACATCATGGTATATTTGGTAAAGGGATTATTCAAGACCATACAAAACTTAGACTTTCAAAACAACACCTAAAATTGGTATGGAAAGATGCTTCAACAATGATGTTGGCAAGTTTTGGAGCCTTTAAGAAACTAAAAAGGTTTAAAGGCAATAAAAACAATATAAATAAGCTATGGATATTTTTTAAGATTTGTTGGAATATCTAGAAAGTTATATACATAGTCAAACAGTCTTAAAATTGATACCTATAGTCAAGATGACAAATTTTCCTTGACAAAGGTGATTGATGAGTTTTGGATCTATGATCAAGACACTGAAAGGATTCAAACCATTAATAACATGACAAAAGTCTGAGGAGAGTTCCAATGTTGTAAACAATATCTTAGAACACCAAATTTGAAATCATCCTTAGCTACATACTAAGTCAATTTCCTTGATAGTCATCTTCTAGACAACTACCTATATTCAATTGTTGAGAATTGCCTTTAACAATGTATGGTGATGGAGTGTGAGATTTCAAGATAGTCTCAAGACATCATAAAAAAAGTGAGTGAACCATTGAGAATGTTTGTGCTTGTTTGAAGAGGAGTAAAGATTGGTTTTAGACCTAAGAAGCCTATATACATAGTCAACCCTCATGTGGACATCTATAGTCAGCTAGTACTGGAAGTGCACCTTAGATAGTGAATGTGGTTAAGGTCTAGACACTTAAGGATAATGAGAGGAACTCAAGGTATCAACCATAACATGACTGAGTTTGATAAGGTTGATAGTAGGGTCCTAAATTTTCAAGTTGGTAAACCACCCTAAATGGATATACATAGGCAATTAACCACTAGTAGGTTAACTTAAATGAGTTAGGGCCTCTAAGAACCTAAAACATAATATTTATGAGAGTGTTTGAATGATGAAAGGATATAACTTAGGTTCTTAGGTCATCAAAGATCAAAAGTGACAAACAGGGGTCATAGGCAATGAATCTCCACACACAATCCTGCTTAAGACTCATAAGAGTAGTTGATTGCTTGAGAGTATTGAAGGATATTCGAGAGACCTACGTAGAGGGTAAAATGTTTGAAGGTGATGGGTAGGTTATGACATTTACTTATCATATTTAAAAATCAATAAATAAGAAAGAGACAAACTTAGTCATTCCCCTATTTAGTCTTGCAGTCTAAGTTGTAAACACAATCCTATTGGATAGTCAATTAGGGACAGGTTAATGAAGGGAAGTGGAGAGTATTGAGGCCTTGAGGGGAATGTGAAGGAAATGTACAAACACTTCCATGAGATATTAGACATTTGATAGTGGGAATAAATGTGATAAAATAGTGAGTTAGGGTAAAGTAGGTAGTTAGGCCTATAAACCCTAAGCCTAAACCATTGAGATGTAGAGAGATTTTATGAAGTAAGGAGGTTATAAAAATATTGGAATATTCCAAGGGGGATGTAATAGACCCCATTTAGGTCATAATAGTTCAAAACAAACTCAGGAAAACTCTCACTAACTCATTTCTCTCTTAGACCTCACAAAACACTTGTTTCCAATTGAGAGGCCATCTTGCTTTGATTGGTATGGTTAGGAGGATTTTCATTGTAACTTGTGATCCTAGGGGAATTTATACACCCTAATTTAATTTTATTTTGTGTAATTGGTTGGAGGATTCATATATCCAACTTTAAGAGTCATCCTTAAGAATGCAAATCACTTTTAGGCTACTAAGGAGAGCCATAGAGACCAAGTATGAGAGAAATAAAATTTCATGACTCAATATGGATGAGATGGACTGAAAAACCACCCATATAATGTTAAATACTCCCATTATCATGCTACCATGTTAGTGGTCAATACATTACTATATGGAACTATATAGAATAGACCTAAAACCACTAATTTTTGCTATTTTATATGTCCATATAGTGAATCAAAACTTAAAATTTGACATAGAGGTCAAGTAGGATATTTCATAATTTAATCACACATGTTTTTTAGGTTTTTCATGTGTGGGGAGGTTGTATAATCAATTTTCACTCTCTTAGTAGACAGGCCCAATTGAGGCTTAGTTAGGAGAGAGAAAGGGTAGAAAACTACATCTCCACTCACTCTCAACTCATGAAATTAAAACTGGAGATGTAAAGACATAAAAGATATTAGAATATTTAATTATATTATTAGGATCCTCTATAATTTTATATACATAATGAGGTTTGCACCAAAAAAGGCTACAAGGAATGAGGCCTATTTGGGGGGTTTTGGTAGATAAAGACTTGTTAGGGCTATTTTGAGGCCTCAAATGAATTATTTTAGGTAAAATGTTATGTATATAGTACATAAATGAGTTTTTACAAGCTAAAGAAGAATAAAACAAGTTTTGACATTTGTGTGCAAAATAGGCCTAAGGAGATGAAGAGCCTTCTAGACACCTTGCAAGAGAATGGGGTGATGTGTCAAAGCGAAACTATTAAGGTCAGTTAAAAGGTGTCAAGAGTAGAGAAAAGAGGTAGAATAAAATTATCTAACCATAAAGAAGGTCACTTGTCCTTTAACATGTCAAGGAGAGTTTTAAGAAGCTAGTCAAGGTGTCAAGCATGCATTTCAACCTCCCATACCACTTGGAGAGCTAAAGCATTTGAAGAGTAGAAACCCATGACATCCTAGACCTATTTAGGTTATTACATGAATCTTTTTATTTTAACTTACATGGCACTTGTCTACCTTCTGTCTCTTACACACTTCTCTTCTCTCACACTTGTGCTATATATTAAACCACTTTGGCTTTGAAATGTATCCTCTACCTAGCTATGGTAAATCCCTGCTCATTTATTCTACCTTTATTTAATAAAATAGCTAATGTTTTACCTAATTATATGACTATATGTAGTGATAAATCTATAAATGGTTGATCTTATCAAGTTTAGATGTATATCACCTTATTTGCATACTATTTATCTTACCTCATGTGGTTATTTCTCTATTGTAGGTTGTAGTTGGTGTCATTAGGGGTCCCTTGTGGGTTTTAAAGTGGAATCATTTCTTCCATATTAGCCTTAAAATTATTTACTCTTTTAAAAAACATTGATGCAATAGGTTCATTCTAGGATGTGTGTATATTCATGTTGTCTTGTAGGTCTTAGTGTATTGTGCAATGTGTGATAGTGGTTAAAGAAGTTTGGTGCATCACCATTATAGTTAGGTTTATTTAAGTTATTTATTCCATTTTAAAATTAATCAATTAGTGTGTGAGCCTAAGTAATTCATCAAAGGGAGCTAACCCTTAAAATTAGAGATGTACCTTTATTATAGATAACCCATAGGTCTAGGGATAATCCCATGTTTAACCAAATTTGGAGAGGTCTGAAAAACCTTCTCTAGGGTGAATTTTTTTGTTATAATAGGGCCTCCACCTCAAACCAACCCATTCATGTGGCCTAATTTCACATATCCACTCCTCTTACACTAGAGACCCATGGGTCCAACACTAACATTAGTCTAAATCAACTCATTAACACCCTAGTGGGTCATATCCATAACCTAGAAAATAATAAATAAGCTTTGATCCAAGGTGTTGGTTCCAGTTTATACACCTTGTATGCTTGGATTTGTACACTTAAAAAAAATGGAAAATAAAGAAGAGAAACCCATTAATATGTCATTATAGTTGGGGAAGGGTTTAGCATCAAAAAAAGAACTGAGCACAAACAATGACTGAGAGACACCTATAAAGGGTATGGTTAATTCCCTACTACTTTTGCCTCTACCTAAACTAAGTTGAGAGAACCTATGGGGTAGCTTACTCACATGGAAGGGTTTTATACTTCAATCTTCATGAGGATTCTTTGTACATAAAGGAAAATGACCAAAGCATAACCAAGTTTTCACACTTCACTCGTAAGGGTTATCACATGAAATGCACAAATGATTTAAGTCATATACAAGCTACTAGAGACAGATAAAAGGGTGGCTACAATCTCTATTTTATGAAACACTCAATAAAAAAAACTATATCTCTTAATATTTTAAGCACAAAATGCAAATACATTCCAAATATGCAAGATCTCATGCATTTGTGATGCAAGTAACACTTATGATAAGCAACTGGTGTGTTAAGATCAGGGTCAGACAAGGTGGGTTGATTTCAAACAAAGATATGGATGGGTGCCAGATGAGAGAGGAGAAAATCACTAAACTATCATGTCACTCCCACAAATAACTATTTTAGAACCTTTAAAAACAAACATAATGAAACAATACTTTATAGTTCCTTGAAATAATCACAAGTAAAGCTACAAGTAATCATTCAAGATCTCTTTCTTGCTGAATCCATGAGCCTAGGACTACCCTTAAAAAGTCTATTAGTATTTCTTCATGAATTATATAACTAAAGGATTTTATAATCTCAACACATTTCCTAGATGACTATGATAAAAGGAAAGAGTGAGAATACCAATATATTAAGAACTTAGAATAACACATTAGATTTCAACAAGACATAACAATAAAACATAAGCATATTCCATTATCCATCTAAAATTTAGATACATATAGTATGTGGTGGAAATACTATGCAGGTCATCTTTGTAATAAGGGAACATTTAAATATGATCTTAGAGCTTGTCAATGGTTTTACATAAGAAACTAATTTGACAACAAAGAGTTTACACAGGAAGAACTTCTACAGAGTGATATCTCTTTTCTCAATTTTTTTTGATTGACTAACCTTTGTAAAGGAAAAACCCTCCTTTACTTATGTGTTTTTCAAACCAATACATGGCATATCCCAATGAGATGCTCCAATTAGAGAAATCATTCATAGGCCCAAAGCTCATTAGTTGCAATAAAAAGGATTCTTGGGATAATGCTCATTCTCTAATGAAAAAAACATGTTTGATATCTCATCCTAATGGGATGCTTTCCATATGCCACATAAAGTAGACCCTAACAAAGGACAAAGTAACCTTTGTACACTTGTGTAACCAAACCAAAACATCCCTTTCTCCAAAGAATATTATTACGAGAGACATGCCACGAATAGGTGCAGTACAAAGACTAAAGGAAAAAGAGAGAAGAAGAAAAGAGAGGAGAGAAGAATCTTTACATTAATTGAGGAACAACAAAAATGATTTGGTCATATCATGGAATCAACGTTGATGACCGAACACTATGCCAACTTATTCTTGTAAGAAACAAACTTCTTGATCATGGTGATGAGGATTTTATTATTTGGGCCTACCTGGTATTTGAATCTAATCTCATATTCCTCTAACCACTTGGTAGTCCCCTGTAGTGTTTTTTATTTCTTTTTTACCAATGCCTTCACTTAATCATAGGGATTTTTGATTTGCATCAACTCCCTTATTTTTTTGCCCATCGAAGCTTCCATGAGGTGCATTAACAAGACTCTTCAAGGAACCTTCTATCAATTCCTTTGTTATGTTGACCGTACCATCAAGATTCACCATTCCCCTTAAGGTGGCCTTGATTTCTATCCTAGCAACATTGAGAGATTGCTCTTCCCTTTTAATATCAAAGGCACCATCCTTAAGCATTGCTAACCTGTGTTTTATGGCTAGTTGGTAGTCTTTGGGTATTTTAGGATCATCTGAGGTGATGACCTTTTCTACAATCAAGGTATCCTTGCCCACACTGCACAACTCATCTATTTTGGGCCCAAGTTCCTCCCAACTCTTGATATTTAGTTCATAAACCAATGTTGAGGATTTTCACTCCTCTTATTTATCTGTTACATCATCAATCCATCCCAATGCTACGTAGATGACTTCCTTGCCTTGGACCATCAAGTATTTCTACCACTCTTTTGTCACCCATCCTCTAGTCTTTAAATCTTCACCTAGGCCAAAATAAAATGCATCCCAAGAGGAAATAGAGGGACTTGGGGCTATGCTGGTAGTTGGAAGCACTATTTTAGGCTCGCTAAGTAACTTTTTCAAGTACTTGATCATTGATTTATTTTTCATCTTAAGCTCTTACATTGATGCCTTATCTTTGTCCATTTGATGAGCCACCATGCTCACCAAAACCTACAAGCTATGCTTGATCTCATTTATTTAAGGTTCCCCTAAATCATATTTTTGTACTGCATAGCTCTCAAGGGGAACATCCTTGTTTATAACACCCTGTACGGGTACATCTATCTCCTATGTTCTCTCCCCAGTATTAGTGAAAGTAGTCTAGGAGAGTGCTTTGGATTTATTGGGAGGTTTCACCCTATATGACTGGGTAATATTTACTACATCTATATCCCCTATTTACTTTCAAAACCCTAATTATCCTTAATATATTCTACAACCCATAAGAGGGGCCTAGTCTAAAAACCCATTAGAGTTGTGGGCCTCGAGGCTGGCTTGGATGCACTGAATAGTGGTGTGGTTGGAATAGTAGTTAGAGGGAAAGTGATAGGGGTTAGGTGCAAGCCTATTATTATCTACTCTGTATTCTCATTAATTTCCAACTCTACATCTTTCCTTATAACTTCCTACTCTCCATCTTTGCTTAGGTTAACTTGTTTCAAGATCTTGATAACTACTTTAGATTGCTTTTGGGACCCCAACAACAGTCTATCAATAATACTCTCCTATCTTGTGGGCTGAGGAGGTGGTATTGCTTACATATCAAATTATGTAATTGGTTGGGAAATTTAAGAAGAGTCTATGGTGTCTTCCTTGTCACCCTTAGGTGGCTCATCACTAATCATGGCCTCAAAACTCTTGTGCTAGGTAGGATCATAGACCTTTATTTAGGGAAGGAGCCCTCAGGGTAATTCAATAGAAGTAATTCCAATGGAAGGTCCTTCCCTTAAAACTTCATCACCTTGGTCCTTATTTATACTTGAAGGCATAGGGGTACCCATTTTCAAGCCTGATACCTTATCTCTCTTAAGTGCAGCCTCTCCTTATATTGAACTTATGTGTAATGGAGAGGGATGGTCCTACAGGGTTATCTCCATAGCCACCACAACATCTGGTTGTTGTTCCCCTTTAGCCTCTACCTTTTCACTATTGGTGGGGGTTTGTTCTTTTGGCTTCAGCTCATTTTAAAGTTTCTCCTTAGGTCCCTATATACATTTTATCTTACCCTTAACCTCTTATCCTGATGGCTAGGTGATTATAGGTTAAACAAATGCTTCTATGTCCAAAGAGACAATTTCTTTCTGGGGTGGAGCTTGGGCTTGTCATGGTTACCTCGACACCTACTTGTGTCATATATTCAAAGGAAAAAGGGTCATCTGAGGCCAACAAAGTCTCCTCATTACCTTTGTCTTTATCTCCTAAGGGTGCTTGTGGTCTAAATAATCCCATTGCTGGAACCTTGATAGGAGTTTTTGGTCTTTAGCTTGGAGTTATTTGTGTGGTCTTGATTAGGGAAGGAGTGAATGCATCTAGATACTTTCCTACTTATATAATAGGCCTATCATCATTTGAGTCTTATTCATCACTCATATCGCTTAATCTTTAGGCATTAAAGGACTTTCTCCTTGGGATTCTATGGTTTCATGTTGAGAGGGTACATTTGGATGTACAACCTATTTCCTTTTCTTAGGGTCTACAGGTGGAGGTGGCAACACCTTCTTCTTAATTTTAGTCTTTGGTTTCTCTAATTTCTCCTCCCCTCCCCTTTTCCTTGTGTACATTTTGGGCGTAGAATAGGCTCTGGTGATTGTATAGGCTGAGGGGCTAGTGCAATGGTTGGTCTAGCTAAAGTGGTAGGAGCTCCCTCAACAATGATCAAAATGGGAGAAGAACTTACAAGATACACTTCTCCTATGGAAATATGAGTCCAAATTTTAACAAGGTTGGTAAATTTTGTGAAATATAGTCTAGATTTGGATTGTGCTACTGTAATCTCATCAATATTGATCAGCTTGGTGAAATTGATATCGCCTACCAACCTCTTCCCTTTGCCTTTACCTTCCACATGAGGGCCTGATAAATGTTGAGTATAAGGGGGAATAATCACCTTGAGCTCATATACAAATTTGAGCTCCTTGAGGGTAGGGGTATCATGTACACTGAGGTCCACACCTCAAACTTTAGCTAGTCAAATGATCTTTTCATAATATGACACACCCTCCATTAATTTGAATCATTATTTGGGACCATGAAGTCCACTTGAGATATAGGCTACATCTCTATATTATCCTCAATGTAAGTCAATGAAATTTTATCCTTCTCATCCACCATGTCCTTAGGGATGAGGATGATGCCATGTGCAAAAATCTCCTAAACGGTGAGCCTTAATTAGTTAATTTTCCTTACTTGCTCCTCCATTGTGCATTCTAACTAGATGTCCTCATAGTGTGCCCAGTGCATAACTACACATATAGTAGTGTTAATAAACCACCTTATTTCATAGTTGGGTTGAGGAGGTATCTTATCTATTTGAAAACACCCCATTTCTTGTTCTAATCTGTTTACTCTGGCTAGATTAGGACATGTGCAATATCCTATCTATACAGGGAACTTGAAGGGGTTGTTAATATTTTTTACCAAAATAATATCATGTGGGGTAACCATTTGTCTACATAATTACATGAGTGCTGCCCTATTATCAACATACCTAGGTAGCTTGCAGGGTGCCCCTAAATAACCACTCACCCAGATGTATGTAAAAGTGCAGAATTGAATGTACACCATGTTGAACTTGTCAATCACCTATCTAGCCACCTTGGTAATTTTGTTTGACCTCCTCAAAGTTTAAAGACACTTATCATGGTATTTAAAAAATGATTATAGAACTTGGCCCAGTTTTTCCTGAAACCTTCCAAAGTCATTTCAAGATACAACTCATAAATTCTAAGACTGGAGGGATTCCTAGTGAGTCTGGGGAAATCTATATTATATACTAAGCTATACATGAGGTATGAAGTCATGTAAAATGTAGTAGTAAATTCTTCCTTAGAAGAGATGGCCACCCATAACTACATCATTTGGCTGTGTAGGTTATTACTCAAAATTGAGGCCTAGTCCAGTTGCTTCTTACCCTCTAGCACACAAATAAGGATGGAAAACATCCATGGATCAAAATTAGCTATCATGGGTATACCATAAACAATAGAATCCATAATGATGACATATCATGTTCTTGATGAGCCAACAAGTGTTTACAATTTCCCAAATCAAGCTATCATTCTTGTTAGTGTATGCCTAGCATTCTTCCATAGTCAACACAATTCTCTCAGGTTATGGTGGTATCTCAAGCATGGAACTAAGAGATTAAGGGCTGAATGAGTAGATAAATTATTGGATCCCATCAAGTATAGTTCTTATATCCTCATGATATACCTTCATGCATGTAATGACCAACTCTGGGTATGAGGCTGCTAGTAGAAAAAATGGTATTGGAACCATATAACTCATACCCAAATTATCTACCACCTTAGGGGGATTAGGTTTCTAAAAAATATTTGATAGGGAAATTATATCTAAACCTTAGACATCAGTGTCCCTAAACCCATCAAGAATTTAAGTAATGCTACTTTTTAGAGGAATAAAAGAAGAAGATGCCATTTTTTTAGACTGATGTGACACCATCTTCCCTTAAATTGAAAAAATACCCTCCCCTGATAGTTAACTCCATAAATTCTCCTTCAAATCAATGAATTAACAACCTAGAGAATACTTACTTGCTACCACACTAAAAAATATGCAACCTAAGCAAGAAAATGCTTGAAAAATATGAGAATAGTTGCTACTCTCATCTCACGCCACTCTGGTTTGTAAATCACTTAAAAGTATAAGTGTGAGTTCCAATTGTTAAGGATGGATTAAAAATAAGGAAAATACTTAGTTATAATCAGTCCCTATTAAAATTAGGGTTAGAAATTAATCCTTTATGTGGAACAAGTAATACTTAGCTACCACATTAATATCTTCAAACATTATTCAAAAGAAAAGGAGGGAAACTTGACAGTGCTTCTTCTTCTAGATAAAAAATAATCCCTATAACATGTGGCATCAAAAAGGTGAAAATACACATTCAACACCCATCAGATCTTTGAGAACCTTTTCACCTACTCACCCCTCATCATCTCTAGTGAGGAGATGCCCCATGTCTTAAACTTTCCTTCGAAAAGAATAAACTTGACATGTGCCAAAAATATAGGAATTCAAGGTGTTGGGGACATTTTCAATGTCTTACACTTCTTTTTCCTTAGAGTTTTGGTGTAATATACTCTAGGATCCTGTAAAAGTGCCATGTGTCATGATCTTACCTAACCGACCCAATGTCCTAGTCCTTAGGGACTCATTGCACTTCCTCCCATTTTTTGAGACAAGGCATTCCTCCAAAAGGGCCCAAAAACTAAGACCCCCGAGAGACAACCACATGGCATGATTTGACGAGTCCAGAACTTGGAAAATACTTGCACCTTTGGTAGAAAAAACACAAGTGTGATAACCTTCTAAAAAGAATCAAAACCAAAAGCATTTCGGGATGCTGTGACATGTCCATCATAAATGCTCACTCAGGCCTTCGACTATTTTATACCTTTATCTCACTAATCAACCCAAGGAGGGGTGAAACATTATTCCACCCTCCAAGGAGACTTCATTTATTTATGAGAACACATTGACCTAAAGGACAACATACAAAGACAATACATAATGGACTTAACCAATTTTTATGAAGAACTTGACCTTGTTAAGGAAAGCATGAGGACAAAAAGACTTAGACATGGACTTCAATACTCAGTGTGATCTAAACTTTAGGCACTCTCCATTGACAAGGGATTAATTTCCTCAATGAAATCTTAGGCACTAACACAAGGGATGAGCCAAAACCCTCTCATGCCCACTCATCCATCTTCTCATCCTATTCAAACAAAAGCTCACCACACATCATAACAACAAACCAACATGTCCCCACTATTACAAGAGTAAGTACCACTGCAGAACCACATCTCTCACCAAACCCTTAGAGATATTTTCACTCATGGGGTCCCAAAACCTAATGTATCAGAAACTCATTCATCTTACTAAGTACTTATTCAAACTCTAACAGGGGGTGTATATAGATATGCTCCACCACTATAAAACAATGTGGCAATAAACAATCCACTATTTTCCATACCTCTAGGCCATGTGCCTCTCACCTATAACCACCCTCTATAGACATGGTATGTCCCACCCTATATATCATTAGGATACACACAAACCACCTATGTACCATCACAACAAGCCATGTACACTTTACCACAACAAGTTACCATGCTTCCTACATTTCACAAAGTCCCTTTGTACTTTAACATGCATTTGAAATCCGCTTAACCAAATAATTATTCCTTGGTCTACTCCATACCACCTTATCAAGTTTCTTCCACACCTCCTGGTGGCTTTCAAGCTAACCCATACACTACCCACCTCCTCATTCTAGTCTCACCATGATGATGATATACATTAACAACATGGGAATTTACACTGAATACCTTAAGGGGCCCCTTGATGTGAACATACAAGGAGTCCTTATTCCATGACCTTTACCAAATCTTCCTAAATTAAAAGGGGAAAGATATCCCAATGCACATGTAAAAGTATATGATACTATGATAAAATAGATCTTGACTTGGGATGGGGTTATAGCAAAGATATTTCCCAATACTCTCAAGGGGATATCATTGGATTGGTACTACCATCTCCTTGAGGGATCCATACACTCTTTTCACCAAATTATGGATGAGCTCATCAAGGAATTTAACATGAATAAAATTATAAATACTAACATACTAGAGTTATTGCATATCAAATAAGAATATAATGAATTAGTTACCCATTTCATCACAAGATGGTAATGGTGTTGTATTCCTCTACCAACACACCTAAATTAGACCAATGATAATTATGTGATCTTTTCCTCTACTCCCTTAACAAAGAAACAAGGGAAGACATATATAAGTTCTTGTACTAGTCATATGAAAGTTCCCTTGAGAGTGCATTATGCATTGACCAAGCAAGCATTGATAGTGGATGACAAACCTATGGGACCAACGGGTGCATCATCACTCCTAGACAAAACAATGGGGGATCTCAAAATGTGAACCCAAACCCAAATAATGTGAATAACCAAGGTCCCAAGATACTAAACCATAATAGGAATGCTAACATCAATGGCATCACTGATCAAGCTAAGAAACAAAACCCCATAAATAATATTTAATATCCACCTAAAAATAGCACCAATGATGCTAACAACACTAGGGTCAAGAACTAAAGCCCCATCCCACCATTCATGCAATTGATTTCAACCAACCACCACCTCATAACATATAATATCAAACCATAACCAAAACTAATACCAATAAGGCAAATAGTACCCATAATTCTAGAACCAAGGTTACTATCAATAGAACAATCAATAGAGATTAAGACAACAAGGGTAAAACATACAACCTAGGGATTATGACCCCAATGTTTATTGCCTCTTCCATATATTTATAGGCCATGACTCTCAAAGATATTGATAATATAAAATATTCTTGTTAAGAATCTTAGAGGATTAGAGGTGAAAATTTGTGGATATGGTCTTAAGAATCACACATGCAAACATTCAAAACCTTCCAAACTATCCTACTGCTCCCTAGAACCAAAACCTACAAATCTATCATGACCTTTTTTCCCTACCACCAAACACACATTACTCAAGGCCAATAATAAGGTAACTCATAAGGACACCTTTTTCAACATAGCCAATCCATGATGATAGGAAATCATGATGTTGAAGCCTCCACTCATGGGGTCACTAATGTTGATGTGGCTCCTTAGTTGGGGATCCAAGGTAAAATTATGATGATATGAGTTGTAGATTTAGAAGCTAAAGAGGAAGCACACTCACACTAAAGGGGATTGGTCAATGGCTAGACCCAATATCTGCATGGTTGAAATATCAAAAAACTAAGACATTATACTAGATGACTGCTCCCCTTCTACACATGATCAGTGGACCTTACACTATGATGAGGGCAAGTGACACCTAGGCACTGGTGTATAAGTCATTATATTTTCCATTGAGGGGTGATTTATTCTCTTTAGGTTTAAACTAGAATTTGAATGCACAAATAATGGAGTTGAAGATGAGGATCTACTACTTGGTATTCTCATCATGAAGCACCTAAGTGTCTAACACTTAAGAATCCATTGAGATTCATCGCTAGTGGAAAATAAAGTTTCTTAAGTCTACCAGACCAAAGCTGAACACCTCTAATTATATAAAACTTTATCCAAGAGGTCACTAAGGACTTTGATTTCATATCTATCAAAGTGTTCCCTAGAGAAACCAACCAACTTATCAACTCTATGGTAACCTTATCTTCACATTTTGTCCCCCATCCAATGATCTAGAATTAGCTTTGATAATCTTGATCAAGAATTATCCTCTCATAAGTAAGGATCCTAATGACCAAATAATCACCCATATTGGATGAGAGGAGGGCCCCCTTATCCTGGATCTATTCCATAGTGATGAGGCCATCCTCACATTAATATAGGCATACAATGACTTCCCCTCATTCCATAAAAAAGGGGCTTCATGCTCACCTGTTATCCTAAATTGCCCCTTAAAAACTAAGTTCAAAAATTTACTACCATGTGGAGGATTATCTATCCTGTAATGAAAAGTATGATGTATTCAACACTGAGGGAAAAGATCCTGACTTGCCCCTAACTCATGACATATTCAAAGAGGGAATCATGTACCTCATTAAGGAAACTATCAACATTAATATCAAAATGAGAGAGAACCATAGAATAATCAAGCTATGGTCTTCACTCACCAAATAAGAGGTAAAGGACCACTGACAACTACTAACAAAACCTTCCAAAGCATTTACCTTCTCATACTCCAACATGATATGCATCAATGCTAATGTAGTCATTCATAATCTACTTATGACACCTAATGTAAAATAAATCAATATAAAACTCAAACCCATCAAACCTAGGGTCACAATAATGGTAAAGGATGAAGTCATCAAGCTCTTAAAATTTAATTTCATCAATCCCCCTTAGTACTCCAAGTGGATGTCTAACATCATCCATATTCTAAAAAATAATGGAAAGATTAGAATATGCATAGACTTTTGGGACATCGATAAAGCATGCCCAAAATATGACTTCCCCCTCTCATCTATTGATGTCATTATTGACACTAATATAGGGTATGAACTACTATCACTCATGGATATATTTTTGGGATATAACTAGATTTACATCTCTGACGAAGGCCAAAGCAAGACCTTATTCACTATGCCTTGGGGAACCTTTTACTATGTTGTAATGCCTTTTGGCCTAAAAAATGTAGGGGGAATGTATTAAAGGGATTTGATGCACATTTTACATGACCTCATCCATAAGATAGTATAAGTCTATGTATATGACTTGTTAGGAAAATCAAGGCAATGAAAAGACCATTTAGGACTATTATACATTATCATCATATAATTGATCAAATATAGAGTCACTCTCAATCTAGATAAGTGCGTATTTAGAATCACTGGTGGAAAAATCTTTGGGTACATTATCTCCCAAAGTGGGATCGATATTATACCCACTAAGATCCAAGAAATCTTGGAGATAAACCCTCCCATGGAGAAAATTGATATTAGGACATTTTTAGGTAAGTTAGGAGCTATTTGAAGATTCATCCCTGACCTTGCCTATGTCATTCACCCCATCAAATACTTTCTCAAAAAGATAAGTGGCCTTACTTGGAAAAACAATTATCAAGAGGCATTTGAGGTAGTAAAATGCTTTATTATGTCCCCTCCTATACTCATGGCACCTAAGATAGATAGTGTTTTGATACTTTATATAAGATCAACCAAAGTATACCTTGCATATATGTTAGCTCAAGAAGATGACATCGATAAGGAGCATGTGATCTATTTCATTAGTCAAACCCTTATCGATTATGAGACTCGATATACTTAGGTAAAAAAATAATGATTAACAATAGTATTCATAACCAAGTGAGTATGACACTATCTGCTTAATCAAAAAATGAGAGTTGTTGTAAGATCTCAATCCTTGTAGACTTTCCTAACTGAGCCAACTCTCTCTTAGAAAATTGGATGCTTCATTATAGTCCTAAGTGAGTTCAAATTGACTTATATCAACCAAAAATATGTTAAGGGATAGATCATCATTAATTGGTTGGATAATTACCCTTTATAGGTTAATGACCTCATCTATACTTATTTACCCAAAAAAGTGATATACTATATAGAAAACCTTGCCATCAGTTCCTCTCCTTGGAATGCAAACATCATTAATTACCTAGTTAGCCAAACCTACCATGAAGGTACCAATTTACAATAGAGGAGATGACTTCATGTTGTCACATCTAAGTACATTATATTAGATGTAGTCCTTTTGTCATAACACCTTTGATGGCACATTAATCTAATGTGTTAACCAAGAGAAGTTAGAAAAGGTATTATTTCATTGTCATAGAGGTGTGTGCAGTGGACACTTCAGTGGCCATACAATAGCTCAAAAAATCCATAGGATGGGGTATTTATGGCCCACTCTAGAATATGACACTTTTGAGTATGTACGTAAATGCAATAAGTGATAGTGTTTTTCACATGAGCTACATATTCTCCCTAGGGAATTATATCCCATCATCACTCCATCACTATTTTCTACATGGGGTCTGGATTTAATAGGTAAACTCTCCCCTACTTATTTAGATGGTCACCACTTCATCATCACATCAATCAAATATTTCACCAAATGGGCATAAGTGATGCCCTTAACAATGGTGACTAGATCCATCATTTCAAAATTCATCCTCAACTAGATCCTTTATTGATTTGGGGTCCCAGAGGTCCTCATTATCAAAAATAGGTCCCCCTTCAAGAATCTCAAAGTTCATGAACTGTGTGATAAATTTAATATATCACATCACTTGGCTTCTATGTATTATCTATAGGATAATAGCCAAACTAATACCACCAACAAATCCTTAAATTCAATCTTGGTTAAAAATATCAAATATTATAAATGGGATTGACATCTATATCTCTATCTATTACTATGGGCTTATAGAACAACTATTAAAATGCCCATTGAGGTAACCCTATATTCATTAGTGTTTGGTTTCAAGGATGTTCAACCCTTATAGGTGGAAATACCTAGCCTTTACATCTCCATTCAAGGCTTCCTTGATGAGGAAGAATATAGATAAGGATATTTGGACATATAATAACTCTTGGAAGAGCATTGGATTGCCATAGTCAATAATCACATAGCTTATGCTAACCACATGTGTAGACAATACAACAAAAGTATCCACGAGCACCCAATCTATATTGGGGACCTTTTCCTTAGGATTGATAGTTATATTAAAAAAAAGGAAGGAGAGGGTTATAAATTTAGACCCAACTAGTTGGACCCATACCTAGTAACCTAATATTTCAACAATAGGGTTTATCAATTATGTACTTTAGAGGGCAAAGATTTTGGTTCATCTATGAAATCATTGCATCTAAAATGTTTCTATATAGTTCTCACATATCACACCATTTCCACCTGCATTGCATTTTCATATATCACATATCCACTAGCATAGTAGAGATGTTATTTTGTGATTTTTTAGTTGGTTTATTTGCATAATACATAAACTTTCAAAACACAATGTATCACATTTACTTGTTCTCATATCTCTTTATCACTATATATAGTAAGCATTATCAAAATCAACATACCAAATCAGTTTTTACCTTAGTTCTTATGAGTAGAATGCACCTTTCCCTTTCATCTTCTTGTACAACTTATAAAAATGATGGACTATAATAGAGTATAGAAACTTTTCTATGATAGAGTCCCCATTTACAATGCTTTTAAAAATTAAAACATTAACAAACCTGAAATAAAACAACTTTACCTACTTACCTTGGTCCTTGATGATGAGCCCTTGCATCTTAATGGTTGTGTGGGGTGAAGGTTTTGGGTGAAGACATTAAAAAGAGAGAGAGGAACTCCCATGAAACCAAAAGCTTATGCATGTACAAAATTCAAAATTCCACATCTCTCACCCTTGCTAAATTTTGGTGTTGAGCCCCCACATCTTACTATTTGTGTGGGGTTAGTATTAGGGAGTGGTGCCCTTACTCACCTAAATCTAGCCTTTGGTGACAAACCCATGTGTATTCTTAGTCACATGTGACTAAGTATATGGGGTCACAAAGAGAAGTAAAAGCTCAATGTAAAAACACTATTAGATAAGAAAGCATCCAAGTAAAAAATTATTCAAAAGAGGGTTGTCTATGTGTTTACATTTAAAGAAGGTAACCTTTTCTAATTTAATGATTTTTTTAGGGCAAGTTATCTCTAGATGAAAGCAATAAATTTAGTATTTTACAAGTTTAAGAAGAAGTGTATATCCCCCTTTTTATCATAAGGATTAGGTCATCTTCATTTTTCCTATGAAATATTGAGTTGTGATTCACCCCAATTCTATTATATTTTCCCCCTTTCATCCCTTGCTATAAATTAAAAGTAATATATTATGTTAATAAATTAATTAAATAACTATCTGCCACCCCTCTCCCCCCCCCCCCCCCCCCCCCCCCACACACACACACACACATAAACATTTTTCCCATAGCAACATATAAAAAAATAGATACATATATGCATACATCATTACATATCTAGTATTTTAGAGTGCATAAACTAAGAAGTCGAAATGAAAAAAAAAATTACATCACATAATGATCAATACGAGATATGCCAAATCATATGAGCTATCAAGTTTATATAATAAATATATCTAATACAAACACCTTTATAGAAATCCAATGTGCCTCAAGGCATCTCAAAAATAATCAACATATACATCGTTATATCCAAAACATATATAATAAAAAGACTCAATGGTCTATCTTCCTCCTTTGGGATGGACTTGAGGAAGAAGAGTGTTTGGGGCTTGGGATTCAATGATGTATCTTAATCATGCCTCCATTTGATGTTGCCTCCCTATCTTCAAGTTGATTTCCAAGTGGATGGTCCCATCCTAAACCTCCCTCTGATACAATCATCCCTATCCTATGAATAAAGGCTCTACCACCACCTCTTCCCACCATGGTTTCTACTAGGGCTTCTGATCTCCTCGCCCTAGCCAAAAAAGTGTTGTTATTTATACTCAAATCTATCATCATCACTGAATCATGATACACTATGGAAAACACATATGTATGGTGCCCAATCCCCATAGGAATCCTAGATCTATCAATATCTAGTCTCGTATCTAGCCAATGTTTAACTAAAATAGGTTGATTAGAGTATCCTTGATCATCCTCCTCTATGTGCCCATAATGTTTGAAATCATAGGGTATACAAGATAAAATTAGATTTGGATGACATGATAAAATCTAATTTATGTGAGAAAACAATTAAATAATTAGAAGAAATCAAAATGTGAGATGCAATAATGAATGATTAAAATCAATAATTTACTTGGATCTCCCTCCTACCACTTGGGATAAGAGTCATAATCTGTAGCCTCCTCCTCATCCATATACATATCCTCCTCCAACTCAATGTACTATTATGACTCACCCTCACCCTCTCCCAATTAATACTATTTTTATTATGCATGGTCCAATGGTGGTGGTAGTGGACCCATCTGTTGTTGTCTATCTCCAACCTACCCTCATCTTCCTCTTTTGGGTACCTATCAAGCTTGTTGGGTAATAGAAACCCCTCTCACTAGTAGGTGTCATGCTAGTCACCCTAATCTCATGACCTCACCTCACTAGTCCCCATATACATAACTACAGGGATGAGGAGGTTTCCCATATAGGGCATACCAAACTACTGGGGTACTTGATCCATTGAGTGTGCCTCCACCCATAACAACATATCTTGAACTTATGTAGCCCCAAAAACTACCAAAAAAAAGACCCCCTCATTGGCACATTACCCTAACATGTATTGGTAGGTTAGGGAAATAAAATCTACCATTTTCAAATATCCCATGGTTTGGGGCAAAACATGAAAGGGTGCCACATCTGCCCATCTAATCACCCTAATATCCTTTAGTGCCCGAATCAATACCCCCTTTTGGTAGGGATCATCCTCTCATAAACCTAACACATAATGATAGTTGGGTGGATATTAAAAATAGATCATAGGTTTCCCAATTGGTAGAAATCATTGTAAGTATGCACTAACATATCCTAGGTCCAAGCATAGTGAGCCCCTCTCTCCTCTATATGCTACATGATCAGAGACCAATGGTTTAAATGCTTATCAATACCCTTATCTCCCACTAAATAAGAGGTAGGGATATCAATGATGGCCTTCCTTAGGTTAGGGATTACTGATATAATAAAGTCTCATGCCATACTTCATTCCACATTAGGTGTGTCAGCATCTATAAAATGGTCTACCCAGCTATGGGGCTCATTATGACTATTAACATCATAAATAGACACTACTCTCTTGGTCGTAGGAAGACCAATGTTCCTATACACATCCATGAGAGTAATCATCCACTCTCTTAGGGATTGAGAGAATATGAAAGTGTTCTATTTGGGGTATTAATAGGTCAATAATCCACATAAAAATTAGCTAAAAGAGGGGATGATCACTACCTATGTAATGTGAAATATCCCCACTCAATCAAGTAGGGCCAACTCATCATCTACCAAAAGTGCCAAGACTCGAGGGATCCAATCCTAATTTTAGGATCTAATACATTAGATATAGACCCCCTACAATAAGTAAAGAGACCTTATGTTAGTAAGTCAAAGAAATTAATCTCACAGTTTAAATAAATAAAAATTAACATTCCTCTAAGTTCATAGAATCACCCCTATTTACAATTGGTAATTATGAAACTGTGTTATGATAGAAACATAACTACCTAAGGTGGTTGTGTAACCACCTTAAGGAAATGATACCATAACTACCTCATAGTTGTTTCAACACTGCCATAGTGGTTATATATTTTCCACCTTGTAAAATTTGATGGTTTAATAAACTGAGTGGAAATTCTACTAGTCATCCATGTCTTCTCCTAAATCCCCCCAAACCCACTAAAATTCACCTAAATTATAAAAAATTCTATGTATCTTTAACCTACCCCTAACCATTATCAAAAATTAAAAAAAATCAAAATTGGCTGGATTTTAACTAGATTTTGAACAAATTTTCAAATTTGGGGAAAAATCAAAAAGTTAATAGAAACTTCCCTGATTATGTCTAGTCATGCCTCTTGCTGGTACATTTTCCATCCTATTGTCACTCTCTTTCTAATGACTGATTCTATGCCCAAAACTATCCCCAAAAATCTAGAGATCAAAAATCCCCCCCAAAGAAAATGACACAAATGAATTGTTTTTGGCAAGTTTTTGAATATATCGGGCCCCAAACTAGCTATTTGATTCAAAAGTTTTCCATTTTTAGCATAATATTTTTTATTAATGTTTATTATTACATATACAAAATTCATATTTCCTAGATATTACAAATTAATGTTTTATCTCTCACATACTAATGAGATTTCTATCTTTTGTATCATATTCTATAGTTTTATAGGTACACATAGCTTGTCATCAGGTTCATTCCATTGATGAGATAGTCTAGGTAGTATGATCTTCCTTGCATGTATTGTATGTATTATTTCCATGTTTCAATTATGTATCCTACTTTTAATTTTATTTTAGATTGTACTTGAATCTCCTCTTCCATCTATAGGATTTATGGAGTAATAGTAGGATTTGTTCCTCTATTTAGGTAAGTAAGGTAAGTATTTATAACCTCCATTTTCCTTTCCACATGCATTACTCATGCTTACACCTTACTAATTCATGACAAGGCACCCTCTTTTAGGGATAATATTATGTAACCAAAATTTACATGGTGTGACCCTTATGATACAAATCTAATGATGATACAATGACCTCTTATTTTATGTTCCATAGGGAACTCCTTAACTCTATCCCTTCCCCATGATTCCTTATTACTATCTTGACCCCTTTTTATCCCCTTAGTTTTGAGCTTCCCATGTCGTTTCTACCTTATCTAAAAAATAAACCATGGGTGATGAAACTGATGCCCCAAGTGATGAAAACACCCCTCTATATTACAAAACCACCCTTTATGTTTCATAATAATTGAGGCGGTTATGTAATATAGGAGGTGGTTTTTACACTATAAGAGAGTTTTGAATTAAAAAAATGGTGGTCCTATAATTTATAGCAGTGTTTCTATCATCATGAGTAGTGGTTTTGAAGCCACCCCTACATAAAGTGGTGATTTCATCATATTTGAAATGCCTTCTAAAATTAACTCTCGTAACTATAGTTTTCACATATTTTACACAACTATCTTCATGTTTCTTATTTTTATCACCTTGTGTTCATCTCCAATCAAGCCCAACTCACTCACTCTCCTAATTTTAGTCTTATTTAATTCCTCTCAAGTTGAACTCACAATCACACTTAGTGGACTCCTCCATGTAAACTCCATTCTCTTCTTAAAAGAAGGTCAATGTTGGCCTAATTTTATATCTAAAAATTACCATTAGAAGTTGCTATTGAGAATTTTTTTCACCCATAGCCTTGTTATAATTGACAGAAGATTCAACCTCTATTATTTTTTAGTTTATTACACATCCATAGGTGAAAAAGTGTTCTTGGTGAAAGCAACTCAGACTTTGTAAGCCAAGACATTATCTAGCCTCAATTCAGTTTCTCTTTATTTGTGGATTGTGTCTCCCCCTTTTCATCTTATCCCAAAGTTTGTACACCCTAGCTAGAGAGTTTCAAGAAATTGTTTAAGAGCATACATAATTATCATGTTGAGGATTCTCCTATCAACACACTATATGCACTTCAACCAATTTATTCTAAAATCAGGTTGGAGTTTCTTTTAATTTTTAGCATTTATTTTATTTATTATATTATATTTAGTATAGCTCATTATTGTGATTAAATTAGTTTTATATAAAAGAGAAAATAAGCAAATTTGATAGTGAAATAGATCTATTTCTCTTTATTTTTCTTTGATACAAAAACATAGTTAGTTTTTCTTTATGCTTGCATTTCAATAGATTAATTTCCTTTCAAATAAAAATACACCTAAACAATTATCTTGAAAAGGACATTGAAAAATCTCCATTTCCAGTCAACACAACTTCTCTTTTAAGATATAAACAAGTCTTTTGCATTATAAACAACCATCAAGGCAAACATATGAAACATAAATAATCGTAGGTGCATACTCAAGAGTGGTATATTTCTAGTCATATTTGTTTTTAAGAGTTAAAAATCATTATTATTTTCCTCTCTTAAAGCATAAAATCATAATTTGCATCACTTTTTCCTATTTTAGAAATTCATTAAAAAATTTTGTTTGTGGCAAATTAGAAAGATTGAAAAGCTATCCTAGTTTGTTTATGAACAAGAAAATTTGTAGAAAGTGTTTTGTTGTTATTATAGATCATATCTCTTCTCACATTTCTTGCATATGTAGATCCAATTCATACATTTAGTTTAGTGCATATGAAATAATTGAAACAAATAAAAACATAGTCATCTAGTTTGCATACAAGTAGAGCTAAGGAAATTCTACATTTTGCATGATAACATAGTATCTCTCTCCTCCCTGCATGCATTATAAATTGGAAAAAAAATAAAAAAGAGTTTTTCTTTCATTTTATTTCAATTTCAATTTTATTTCACTTTCAACACTTTATTTTTAACAAGAACATATTTATTTGTATAAAAATAGAAAAATTCAAAAATAAAAAAACAAAACAAAAGAAAAAGTGACAAAAGCCTTGTTATTACACATAGACCATACCAAAAACCTTTCAAATATATGAAAACAACCACATCTCACACAAGCCTTTTCCATCTACACAAGCATCATATACCAAGCCTTGCTTCAACATTCCAATAATCACACTTTACAAGCCATTACTTGAACAATATCATATAATTGTCCCTAGTTTCTGCCTAGTTTCTTTTAGATGTCCATTCCTAAGACACTAGGTCTTGTTTGGCATGGTATATTCTATATATTTAGAAAAATTTGTGCCACCATCATCACATAGCCTAACATTATCTTTGATTTGAGATGTGAGGTCTTTCTATCAACTCTATTTATCTACCTAATCATAGAGGCCGTAATTGCCTTAAAAGAACAAGAATGCATCCCTAAGCCACCTATAATTATTTTCTTATAAAATAGGAGACACCAATATAAAATCATCCAAGCTTAGTCACCCATCCATCCTCTCTTCTTCTCCTTGGGTCTAGCCTCTCTTATATTATTCATACTTAGTGGATGACATTTTTGAGTCAAAGTCAACTTGATATAGTAGATATTCTCCCATGAGTCATTCAACCCAATCTCCCTTGTTTACCTAATTATAGTATTAACCAAGAACTCTACCTTATTTGATATAAAATATTGATGGGACTTAAAGATCTATTTCCACATAACTTGACACTTTCAATGAGCATCAGACATTAACTAGGTCATTTGGTTCTATCATGAGAACCCATTGCCACCACCTATCCCAAATCCCATTCCACTCAAAAATCAACCAAACCCCTATCCCATATATTAAATTGGCTGCCTAAACTAGACCTCATGGAGTCAAGTTCATAGATTAACATGTGCTAATTTTCATGTATACAAACTCTAGAAAGGTTTTGTATAAAATTTCCTTATATATTGGAGACATATTGAGAAGGTCCAAAATGGAAATTTGGTATGGCATTTTCTCAAGTTGCTTTATGATTTTATATTTGCCTTCAAGAGTAGGCAAAGGTAAACTTAGAATGGTAATTTTTTATTGCCTCGTGGTGATGGCACAATCTTGGGATTTCAGTTTAATAAAAGAAAAATGATGATCCATATAGTTAATGTGATTCATTATAGAATCAAAGGGATGAGTATCTTGGTTGAAATTATTTGGTCTTGACTTCTTTTTTACTTAGTATACCATTGTTCATGATTTAGAAATGGATCTTGATAGATCCCTAGTTTTTGGTTGTTGGAAGTTGATTCACGATACTCTATTTCTATGTCACCAAGATCTATACAATCTTGGACATATTTATTTAGTCTCATATGATGGTTGGTGGAATGACCTTTAATTTTTTGGTAAGGGAAATATTAATTATCAATATACCACTCAAATTTTCGAGTGTTTTCATGAAATGGTTTAGTGTTTAGAAATATGATCATGTTTGTGGCAACCAACTTATAAAAGATTACTTTGAGTGATGCTCCAAAAGTAGTAAACTTTAGTTTTTTATTATCTTATCAAAGTTGACCACTAAGTACATAATATTATTGATAGTTTGGGTGATTTGGATTTGTTTTACATTAGTTACATCATCCCATATAACATTATTATTTTTTTGCATAAAACTTAGGTTTTTCAATTTTAGATCGAAGATAAGTTGTCGCGTTTGAATATTTTGATGGTACCTTTTGAAACTAGTGCCCTTTATATTTTGAATCATTTTTATATGATTTAATCAAATGATGTAACATAATGGAGTTGTATTTTATAGGTAAATTTTTAATTGAGATTATTTGTAAAGATAGCTATAAGATTTTTTTTCGACAGGTGACCATGGGAACTGGCTTGCCAAGGTACATTATATTTATAAGGAGGAATAACTATCCCAATTATGTTGTTTAGTGTTGTATAGATATACCATTGTCGATTCATGTTCAACATTATACAAAAAGTGTTCCACAATGTTTTTGGAAAGATCCTTAAAGGTTGTGATATATCATTTAGGTAAGTGTAAGAACCATTCTAATGCTGGTCCCCCTAAAGTACACATAAATAGTCTTAATACATAATTATTGTTATATGAAACATATGAACATGCCATACAAATTTTTTTAAGGTGTTTTATAGGATCTCCTATTCCTTTATACTTGTCAAACTTTGGGGGTTAAAAATGTGAAGAAAAAGGTACCATCATCATATTAAGTCAAAGGGATGTGGACACATTTATTAAAACATAAAATTCTTACTTTGGGAATAGATATCATCTTGTAATATTTATATTTAATCCTTCATACTTTGCCATTCTTGGACAAATGCCATGTCCTTAAGTGGTGATGTTTAGTTTGTGTTTTGATTTGAACTTGAAAATTAATTGGGTTTTGAAAATTGATTTGTATTTGAAATCAAATTTAGATTTTAATTTGATTTTTTATTTTGATTGATGTTTTGATTTGAATTCAAATTTGGATTTGGATTTGTTGATTGATTTTGATTAAGGTTTGCATTTGGATTAGATTAAAATTTTGATTGATATTTGGATTTAGATTCAAAGTTTAATTCAAATTTAGATTTTGATTTTTATTTATATTTGTATTTAGATTTGACTTTAAAAAAAATAAAATAAAATAAAAGAGGGGTAAAAAATTTATTAAATCAAGGAAAACCAAAGTACAAAGCCACCTGAGGCCAACACCTCAAGAACCAACAAAACCACAAGAAAAAGAAAATTGCATTCCAGTGCCTCTCTCATCCTCTCTAGATTTTGGTGAAGTGCTTGAGGCATTTGCTCCCATCCATCAAACTTTTGGTCTTCAAAATATTCTGATCCCCATCTAGCCAAGCAATCAGCCGCTCTATTCCATTCCCTAGGAATATGGGCAAAAATCACTGAATCCATACAAGAACTGACCTGAAGAATCTGTTGAAAAATCACTAACAACTTCCAACAAACATCAGAGGTCTTTTTCTCAAGAAGCAAATTAACCTAAACTTGAGAATCAACCTCACATAGCACTTTCCTCCATCCTAACTCATAAGCTCTCCTTAAGGCATGTAAAATTGCCCAACCTTCCATCTGGTTAATTGTCTACACTCCCTTGTTAATCACAAAAATCAAAACCACCGCACCAGTAAAATCCCTACCGATCCTGCCATCCCAGCTGAGCCTGGATTCTTATGGGATGACCCATTCGTATTAATCTTCAAAAAACCAACAGGAGGTGCCATCTAATTCCCCATTCTTTGCATCCTCTAATTTGCTTGTCTACCTCTCCTGACACATGCCAAGACTGAAGAAATTCCTTGAATGCCTAGCCTCACTGCAACCTCAACATCGCTCTTAGCCAATGGCAGGGCAATCTCACTCTTAATCGAAACAGTTTCTTGGACCATGCCCAATATTCTAGTCCACACCTGCTAAACTCCCAAATTTTCTCCACAAAAAATCCTATGATTTCTTTCAAGCCAAACCTACCATAAAAGGAAAATTGGACTAGCGTACCATACCTCATGCAAAAATGAAGCCGGTGATGGCGGTTTGCCCAATCTCACCCAAAAATCAGCTAAGGAGGATGCATGCACACATTGGCATTTCCATGCATCCCACCAATAGTGCCATAATTGTGTTGAGAAGGGGCATCAGAAGAATAAATGCTGAGAATCCTCCTCCTTGCTGCTACATAAAACACACCTCAAAGGGCCAACAAATCCTCTCTTGCGGATATTATCCCACATCAAGCATTTGTTCCAAGCCATAGTCCAAATGAAATAGTGACACTTTGGCCAAGAAAAGCTATTCTAGATGCTTTTCCACCAGAGAACTTCCCGCCTGCCATCCAACTATTGAGAGATCAACACCTGGTACCCTGAAGACACCATGTAGGATCCTTTTAGATTAGGAGCCCATGCTACAATGTCCCTTCCCAAAAGGGCACTATAGCTATGTCCAACAAGAATGGATTGTAGTTTAGTGCACTTCACTTTTAGTCCCACAATCGGCCATTCCTCTGGTGATTTCCACCTTGCTTCCATCACCTACCCCTGATGAGAAAATACCTTAAAATCACCCACCCTAAACCAACCAGCCTCACCAAATCTTTGCTTAATGTCTGTAAATGAGGATATTGAACTGCAAGGGGTGGGAAACCATCTCAGGAGTCCTACCAAAACCGTGCCTCCATCCCATATTTACATATCTAGAACAAACCATGCTTGATGAGCGCAACCCCTTTCTTGAGCATGGACCAAATCACCGACCCCTTCCCAGATAAGTTATGCTGAGGAGTATCATTTTGAGGAATCCCTACTAGGTACTTGTGGGATAGAATTCTATCCCACAATCGGTCTAGTTCAACACACCATCTCCAATACAACTTTGCAACCAACATCGTACCAGAGATTATCGACTATCTTAATCCCAAACCTCCCATCCTTTTCAGACTGCAAACTATCTCCCATTTGATGAGACTCCATTTGGTTGCTGCTAAATTGCTAGCCTAAAGAAATTGCCTTGCTAAGGAATCAAGGTCTCTCACAAAACCCACCGATGCTACTTGGACCATACACCTATATATGGGGAGCACCTGCACCACCAATTGAAGTAGCTGAACCCGACTGGCAAAGGACAACTAGCAATGAGTCCAATGATTAAACTTAGCACAAAACTTGTCTAGAAGGCCTTGCCATGTCTCCCTTGACTATCTCCCAGTCGAGATAGGAATGCCAAGGTATATCAGAGGAAGACTTCCAATTTGGAACCTAAGTAAATTAGCAATTCTCTGCTGGATTGGAAGTGGGGTATTGAAGAAATAAATTGAAGACTTACCCTCATTAATCAGCTATCCAGACGCCTCAAGGTAAACATCTACGTCTCTGTGCATATTAGTCACCTCTCTCATAGTTGCCATACCCATCAAAGCTGCATCATCCACAAGCTATAAGTGAGAAAGTGTTGAGAGACCTCCACCCCACTACTAGCCTTGAATATATCCCCCTTCCACATTTCTTTTGATCAACTGTCCCAATCCTTCAACCAGAAAAAGAAATAGATAAGGAGAGAGGGGGTCACCTTGTCACAGACCTCGAGATGCTCCAAATAAATTTGAATGCTCTCCATTAATCAGAACTGAAAAGGAGGCCAAATTCACACAGCATATGACCTAGTGTATCTAGTCCTGACTAAATCTAAAAGCCCTCAAAACCTTCTAAAGGAAAGACCACCAGACTCTATCATAAGCTTTACTCATGTCCAACTTGATGAACATAGCCTTTTATTTTAACTTGGCCATTGAATGAATTGCCTCTGTAGCCACCACCACGCCATCCAAGATTTGGTGACCTTCCATGAATCCACTTTACTCCTCAAAAATAAGCAAAGTAAGCCATCTCTTTAGTCTATCAACAATCATCTTAGAGATAATTTTATAAATCACATTACAGAGGGAAATGGGATGAAACTAACTTAACCAATCTGCCCCCTCCCCCTTAGGGATAAGAGCTAGGAAGGTCAAGTTTAGAGCCTTGAGCATTTGCTTATTCTTTTGAGATTCTTGAACAACAGCTAGGAGATCAACTTTAATAATGTCCCAAAACTCTTGGAAAAATTCAATTATAAATCCATCTGGCCTAGGTGCCTTACCTTTTTGCATCTGGAAAATAGTCTGCTTGACCTCCTCTATAGAAATGGCACTCATAAGATGCTCATTCATTTCCAAAGAGACTAAAGAGGGAATACACAATAAAACTTGAGTCTCAACCACTAGTTCTCCCTACCCTTCCTCCCAAAATAAAGAAGCAAAAGTATAACTTTGCCTCATTACACATACCCTAGGTGGAATGAATGGTTTCCTCCATCACCAGCAAGGAAATGGTATTACCATGCTGCTTGGCTTTCACGGAGTTGAAGAAAAATGTAGTATTTTGATCTCCCTCCTAAAGCCAAACATTCCATGCCTTCTACTTCCAAAAGATTTCCTCTCTTAGCTCCCATTCCTCCACAACTTTTAGCACCTTAGCTTCCTCTCTTAACAAAAACTTAGACACCCCCTCTTCTCTAATCATCTGGGTCACTTCAATCAACTGTGTTTGCACCACATTTTTCTCTTGATAAATATTTATGAAGCATAGTCTATTCTAACGCTTTATCTAATATTTGACAAATTGTAAGAGTTTGGGAAAAGTATACATTACTATGCCAAAACTTGGTTTACCTATTTTCCACCAATCAGCAACACATGCATACAAGTCAGGATCCCTTAGCCACATAAGCTGGAATTTAAAAGGTGGTCTCTGAGGTATCCTAGCTGAGGAAATAATGAGCTTTATGGGCCAATGATTCGAGCCCCGCCAATCAAGAATCTCAGAGCAGGAAGACCATGACCCCCCCACCCAAAAACAAGACACCATGAAACGGTCAAGGCGTTTGGCGATACTACTATCCCCCAACCTTCTATTGTTCCATGTGAAGTGGACATTACTAGGCTTTATGTCCACAAGATTAAGGGCTGAGATATTGTCTCTAAGCAAAATGGAAGAGGGCTCAGTTTTCATAATACCTCCCCATTTCTTAGATAAATCCAAAATGGTATTAAAGTCTCCAACAATAATCCAAGGCAAATAAGGAAGCAAGCTATGCACCTCATGTATATTATTCCATACTTCGAGCTTACCATAGAAGTCTGTTAGAGCATAGACATTAGAGAAAAGAACCAATTCCCCTAATTCAATGCACCAAGAAGCCATAGATAAAGAGGACCTAAATGAAATCTAGGACATAGGCTGGATCTTGCACAGGTTCCATAGGCATGCCACACCCCCCACTGATCCCTGTGCTCTAATACATTGACAATGGCCTTGCCTCCATAACTTAGGTGCCATACTCATCATAAAATCAATAGTAAATTTAGTTTCTTGAAGAAAGAGAACATCTGGAGAATGTCTCCACTAATTCTCGAACAGCTTTTTGTCTAGGGCCACTGTTCAGGCCCCTTACATTCCAAGAGATAATAATCATTTGGGGGGAGTCAAGAAGTGGGAGTCCAAGGTCTTAACTGCTTCGAACTCCACCAAGTTCTCCCCAATCATCTTAATCCTCTCCAGGTCCTTCTTACGTCTTATTTTAGCATTTTTCTCTGAAGCCCCCTTCTTCCCATCCTTCTGAAGGATGCCTAGGTGAGGGGTAGATTTCCCTCTTTTATTTACTTCAGCAACCACAACCTATATCACAAGCTCTAATTCCTTGACACCCTTCCCCATATTATCATTTGACTCCCCTACCACCTGCACTCCCCCTAGTCTGTCCATGATCATAGGCATAGTGGATTCTTCTTGAATAGTACACAATGGCTTGGCAGGTCTAATCTCCAAACCTAACTCCTCTTCAAGGTGATCAGCATTGATCCCTTCCTAAATAATTGCATGCTGCCCCAACTCATCTAAAATCTCAAACCTGTTGAATGTATCCTCCTCCTATCGTTCTCTTAAGGTTCTTTTCAATCCTCTGCTATGAGTTTGGGCTTTTACCTGAACAAAGCCCTTAGCATCCTTATTCTCTCTTGTTACTAGCTTCTTCCCCTTGTTAGTACTAGGAATGGTATTAGAAGGAGATGAAGTTTGATGATCCATTGGCTTGGCTTTCAGACATCTACGCACCAGGTGGCCATATTCATGGTAGATGTGGCATCAGAATGGAAGGGTTTCATAGTCTAGTTGCTGTACCCAGGAATATGAACCTGCACTCATCTCAACTACATTTGACAATGGTTTACTTAGATCAACTTCCATGAAAATATGAGTAAAGGTCATCACCTTCTTACTCAATGTTTGTGTAGAGGATCCAACTGGTCTGTCAAGCATTGATGCTAGCATATGTAGCACGTCCTCACAACAACATTCTATTGGAAGTCTAGGCAATTAAACCCACATTGGCACTCTATTTGGGAGCTCCTCAGAGGGGTTAAAGCGGGCATGCCAAGGTTTTACAAACAATCCAACCTGGTTATAAAAATAAGGACCCCCTTCAAAGACCTTATTTTGATTAGCCAGGCAGGGAAATGTCACCATGAAGTAATTATTTGCAAGCATCATGACCTCCAATTTCCCCTCTAGTTCCCAAACTCTTCGGGCCCAACCTTTCAGGAAATGAAGAGAGAATTTTAATTGCAAAAACTTACAAAACAAAGAATGATTAGAAAAGTATTCTACAATCTCAACAATCACTTCAAAGGGAATTACCAGTTTTGGTCTCTCTTTGCATCTCTCAAGACATCCGTTGACCTTCATAATCCTAGAGCCTCCAGGCAGGTTCAATTCCTTGGCATCCAAATTATGAGAAAAGAGGGCTTTTTCATACCCCTGCATTTCCTATCTTGGCAAATTCATTCTAACCACTTCACTAAAACTGAATCCAACACCAATCCTGGAAGGCATACTCCCAGCCATGGTTGCGCCTGCCAAAAGGTACTCTCTAGCTAAGAGCACACTTCAGACAGCCCCACCCACCCCTGCACTGTGCCCTGACCTATAAGTGCACATAACTCACAGCACAAAGGATAGAAATAGTTATAAATTGGAATAAAATAGCGTAAGCTGTAGCTCCCACCCCCTACAAACAAACTGCCTCCCTCCCCTCTAACACAGAATCAATTAGATCAAAAAATGAGCTAGGGTGCGGTTGCCCTAGCTCAGCGCCAAACACCAGTTTGCAGACATTCTCCTATTTAGATTTGAATTTGAATTCAAAACTAGATTTTGATTTTAATCGATGTGAGTTAATCCTAAGGTATTGGCATTATTGATAGGAAAAAATTGATTTGTGTTTTGATTGGTTAACTTATTTTAAGGATTGTTGGACATGTTGGATTTAATATCAACTAATTTATTTTCTAAATTTTTGACATGGTATTTAATGTAAAATACATGGTTTTTTTGGTATTTTTTATATAAAATAACATTTTCATTCTTCACATAAGTTTAGGAAACATTTTCAAGATTGGTATGAGAAGAGCCTATGATGGCCTTTTTGTTTCCTATATAGTCATTGGATTCCTTCATATTTTATAAGACATGCTTCATTTATATTATAAATTAAAAGAGACAAGTCTTTGGGATCAAAATAAGGTGGAAACTTGGCTCCTATCCCTAAGAGTTATAACAAGACTTCATTCTTATTCTCTAGGAGGCAATCGATAACTTGGGTTGTTTGTTTCTTATGTAAATTGATATCATGTTCATATTACTCTTAAAGGGGTCCCTCATCTTTATTATTGTCATTGATCTCAATATAATGTTCTTGGGTTCAAAACTAAAATGGATAATTGCCAAAAGTCTCTTTTCTAAATCAAGGATTATTTAACAAGGTTTGGTGCCTTGTGATGGGAGACACTATTTAAAGTCTTTACTTGACTCCAAAAAGGTATATGAATCAAAACCAAAAATTAAAAATGTTTGACAAAATTTTTGAGTGACTTGGCTTTTGGAATTTATTGATTAAGTCTTTATTAATTTTATACTTTATATAAAAGATTAAAAATTTGGGTTTTACACATAAAAATATTTCAATTATGTGGCTTTCACAAGGAGATGAAAGAAAATTAAGATATACAAGAAATTATAATTTAACCAAAAATAAACATACAAGTCACATAAAAAGATAACATCAATGAAAATGAACTTAAATGAAGTATAGGATCTCATATTACTAGTTCATCCATTGAGAAGTGTCAGTCCAATATTTTAGAGCACTAATTATAGAGGTAAAACTATACCCATAAGCGACTTAACCTAGTTTCAAGGGTAAATTGAGAGTAAACTCTAAGATTTAATTGCTTATCGATGCACTACAACTCAAAATATTGAATGGATATCTTAAGGTTTAAGGTTTATACAAGTTTATCTTAGGTATGTCTTCTTTATACCTTGTGGCACATTGAGAACCAAGACCGTGGAAGAAGTTAATTTAATGGACACACATAAAAGGGTTTAGTCCATATGTACCCAACCCAACTATAATATTTTAGTAGGTTAATGTCAAAAAAATTATACTTCAAGGTTGTTATTGAAACCCTAAGTATTGGAGGATAAAACCTCCTCAAGTCATAGTGTGTTTAAAACACACAACTACTTAGGAAATTAAAATAACATATCCTCAATTTATATACCCCACTAGTACATTGGGTTTATCCTACTATGTGGCGGTGAAATTCATGGTCGATAAATCCCATATAAAATTAAAAAAAAAGATTAAAATTTGTTTCTGATTTCAAAGTATCAAAACTAATGTGATGCCAAAGAAAGGGCATACACAAGTGCAATCTAGGTAACACAGAATCACAAAAATTAATTTTGATTTCTATGTATCATCATCAATGTGAGACCAAAGAAAGAGCATACACAAAATTTTGTGACACCATCAACAAAGCTTACAAATAAATAAAAGTTATTTAATTACTACTTGATTAATTAAACTAAACTTTAAATAAAAATAAGGTTAGTAAAAATGAATAAATTAAAGTTTTGGTTTATCCCTTTGGTTCTTTGGTAGGTGATCCCACATAAAATCATTAGTATTTTATATGTAGAGGTATTGGAAATCTAAGGAACTTAAAATTTATACAAAAGAAAAGATAAAATAAAAAGATAAATCCAAAAATTAACACTCTAGAATAAAACTACTATTACACAGATAAAAAATGATGGAAACATTAAAAGGGTTAAAAAACAATGAAAACCATAGAAAAATGAAATATATTCATAGCTCACAAAACTTCTGAATTATGTATACAAATCCATTGAAATGCACTACAAAACTGTTGTTATGTGCAACAAATTCACCAAAATATGTTACAAAACCATCATTCTATAGAGAGCCAAAAAAAATAAACAGATTAAATAGAAATAATAAAACAACAAAACATGAGTGTTAAAAAGTTGAGAAGGCAATAAAAACCAAAAATAGTAAGAAAAATTTAGGAAAAGATGAGTAGTAAAGCACATAAAACAAAACCACAATTTATTTCTATAAGCCACCATTTTGTAGGTTGAAACCATTATTGTACAAGATAAAACCATTGATAAATGCTAAGAAACCACCATTTTTTAGGTTAAAACCATTATTTTACAAGATAAAACCATCGATAAATGCTATGAAACCACCATTTTGTAAATCCCAAAAAATATACAACATAGTAGGAAAAAAATAGAGAAGTGATTAATACAAAATGTTAGCAGGAAAATAAATCTATAAAAGTCAAATAGAAAGCTAGAAACAGTCAAGAAAAACCCTTAAAGCCACTAAGATTTTTTTTTTTGAAATGTTCTTCAAACCCACAATTTTTTTTGTAAACTTGTCATTCTACATGATGAAACCATTATTATGTAGGAATATGATCAACCACATAGAAAACTCCAAAAACACACCTAAAAACTATAAAAACAAAATTTTAGACCAATATTAAATGAAAACACACCATAAAAGAAACCAAAAACAACTAAAAAATCTTAATGAATGCAATTATGATGCACAAGATGTGAGAAAAATCCCATTGGACGTGTTAAAATGTGATAGCTAAAATTTAGAATCTAAAAAAATTAGGAAATCAAACTAATGAAACTTTCTATTCTATATCTAAACTAAAACCTTAGATTGAACTATTCAAATAAAGGAAAAAAAAATGAAACAATACTTACAATACTATCATATAAATGAAGTACATCACCTTTTCCATTGGTTGAATTCGATTTGATCTTGTAATGTGAATATGGATGGTCAACTCAATTTTCCAAGAAAAGTGAAATTTAACAACATATGGATGTATGATCTTGATTTCTCAATGGATGCCTAGGATAATTTTGATATCAATTTGATAGCATGAAGGTGGAAGATGAAAATATAAGATGACACATCCATTTATAAGATTTTGGGTGAGAATATGAATGGTTGGGATAAATCTAGATTTATTAGATAATTTTAATTATGGATGGTTGGATTTGAGTCTTCATCCAAGTGTAAGAGATCAATTCCTCATGTGTGTGAGAAAAAGGTGAAAGTTAATTGGTAATTAAAAATATTTTAGGAATGATTCAAGGTAGTTATATGACTCATCAAGTTAGTTGAAATATTCAATGATGACTCTATAATGGGTTGAGGAAGTTAAAGAGTTGGTTGGGTGACTCAACACTTGGTTGAGAGAAGCAAGAAAGATGTATTTTGAATAAAAAATTATAAATTTTAATTAAATTTTTAGAATATTTGTGTATTAATAATTAATTAATATGGATTAATTTATTATTTAAAAATAGAGGGAAATGATGTTAAGATGAAATTCAAATTTGAGATGATGGATAGGTTAGTGTGTTGATTTAAATAAAATCAATTATGATACTAAATGTGGTAAAATTTAGTTGTCTACACATACATTCTCACTATCACTATCATCGATCATAACACTATGTGTGCAATGACGATCAAGGTATCCTTGAATAAATAATGAATGAAGATATGAGTTATCATCTATAATTTCACTATCATCAAATGAAATAGGTCTCTGAATCATAGGAGGTATTATTCATGTATAAGTTCTAATAATCTCATATAATGGGTGCCCATAATGTTATGGATGAGGATGTGAATTATATGCCATTTTCACTATTGGATCTTTCTTCGAATGATCTTGCAAAATATTACTAAATATATTCTAGTTTTGATGCTCACCAAGTTGTGAACCTGAATCCTTTGGAGGATCATCAAAGATAATCTATTGGTTATCAATAAGGTCTTATATCTTATGTTTTAGGATGTAACATCTATTTTTAGAATGCTTAGGGCCTTGGTGATAGTCACAATATGAATTAATATCACATCCTTTTGGTAAATATCAAATCTTATCAACCTCTATGGTAGGAGGGAGAGATATGAGATGACACTCCACCAGCTTCTTAAGTATCAAAGCTAGAGACTTATGTAATCATGTAAATTTTATCTAATGCATGCATTGGATAAGATAAGATGATTAGGTTCTTGTGATATTACATTAACCATTATAGTTTTTTATATTTTAGGTTTTATAGGTTTTACCTTATGTCTTGGTTTGATATGAAACTTGGTAGTAGATGTTGTTAGTGTGTTTGCCACATACTTAAGCTTGTTCAAGTAAATAAGTTTTATTTCATGGTCTCAAATAATATGGCATAGGTCATCAAAAAATTTAAAATTATTAAAAATAATAGAATCATGTAATTGGGTAGGTAAAAATTTCTTTACAATGTCTTGAATCTCTTTATCTACCATTGGATTTATCATTTTGGCCAACAATATTTTGTATCTCAAAACATATTCATTAATGGGTTCATTGATTCCTTGTTTGAAATTAAAAATTTGTGTATATGAAATATTTTTAGTGACATTGATAGAGAAATGTGATAGAAACTAATCTACTAGGGGTTTTAATGATTTCAATGATTAGATTGGTAATTCATATAACCATCTTAAAGAATAATATTATAGGCTCACTAGAAATAATTTGGTTAAAATTTTATCATTTGAATCATAATCAAGGAATGCTAAATAGAAAGATCAGAGATGTTGTTCAAGATCACCCTTGACATCATAAAATGTGAACTTGGGTGAAATAAAACAATTTGATAAAGGGTAGAAAGTTATCTCACGTGCTAAAGGATTATGCAATACATCTTGTGAATCAATAGCATAAGTTGATTTTAAAGCATTTTTTTTAATGTTAGTAAGATTAAATTCTAATTTTTTTACAACTTGGAGAAGAGTTTTCACTATAGACCCATTGGGATTAAGATTTGAGATTTGAGAAGCCACCAAAGGGGATGAAAACACTACCTATGTTGATGTAGGCATTGAAACCAATAATTGGGTTGTAGTATTAATTGTTCCCATGGTGGATGTGGCAAGATTTGTTCCATCTAAAGCTTATTCATATTTGATATGGATATACTATCCTTAGCATGGTTATTGATTTCTTCTTGGGTAAAATATAGGAATGCATCAATCAATTATTTATTTTTATTTATATGATTAACTAAGGCTTATTTATATTTGATTTTAATATGATATTTCTTAACATTTCTATTTTTTAGAATTGCACATAAAAGTGCTATATGAAATTGAAAAATTTAGATCTACAAAATATTAAAATAAAAAACCCTAGTAGATTGAAAACCCTAGAGAAAGCTAGGATTTACATGAGAAGACATAGTGGTCACATTCACTAAATGTTTAACCCTTTTTTAAGGTATGAAGAGTTAAGGGGGTATAATGGCCTACACAAAAGGATGAATAAAACTATTCAAGAGTAGGCCAATTAATTGAAACTCAAATAAATAAATATTATAAATTAAAGTGTTGAGTTATGATAGATGTGGAAAGTACACTCAAAATAATAATTTTATTATATAAACATGGAGAAGAGATAATAAGTAGTTTATCAATAAATACACAAGAATATATAAGAAGTATATAGGTGGAAACAGGCAAGGACAAGATCAAGATTTAGTCCTCAGATTTTGGAATTTTTTTTCTAGAGGCCTATACACCTGTGCTAGCCTTGGGACAATTTCATTGACACTTATGTCATGATACCTACCCAAATTTCTTGTACAAAATATTCATTATATTGCAAAATAATCACCTGAAGCCTTATAATTTTTTTCACCTTTTTATTGATGTATTTTATTCACACACATAATTTGTCAATTACTATTTGTGGATCAAACTCTAGATCTCCACCTTAGGTATTTATACCTTGACAAAAATGAGTTAGTTGGCTCATGATGTCAAGTTGATCTCAAGAAACCCTATGCCAATAAACATTTCCTACATAGCCAATACTCTAAAGAAGAACTCAAAATTGTGTAGTTTTACTATAAGTGTTGGATTGTGTGTGCACAAGGGTGT
Organism: Torreya grandis; assembly: GCA_037957365.1. Classification (NCBI taxonomy): domain Eukaryota; kingdom Viridiplantae; phylum Streptophyta; class Pinopsida; order Cupressales; family Taxaceae; genus Torreya; species Torreya grandis. Next base: position 1,604,692 of record JARHVA010002939.1, on the reverse strand, counting down.
AATATAATATGTGAAAAGTCATGCAATGATCTAGCTCAAAAATTTCTCATGGGTTATTCTTTGAATCAAGTGTCCCTATGTGGGATGCAAGTGTCTAAAAGGATAAGAAGTATCAAGGATCTAAAATTGATAGTGAATGATATATATTAGTTTTTAATATTTTTATACAGTGTATGAGATTTGGGTTATCAAAAATGATTGGGTCAGACCATAATATAAATATTTAAGAATAGTGAGATGGAAAATGTGAGCATTTTAACAATAGGAAGGTGCAGAACTGAAGGGTGGATCCCATAAGTATTTTTAAAGTATATAAGATGAACATGATATATAAATAAGAATTTAATATTTATAGGATGTTGACAAACATATATAATATGGGCTCCCTCAATATTCTCTATCATTGTAACCATATCTAGAGTGTGGGCTTGAATTTTAGTTGTATATCTGCATTGGATAGTTTCTTGGTTAATGATTAAACTATGAGGTGGGTGAATCTATTTAAGGGCCCTTAACCTTTTCTAACTGAGAATAAAATATACAAATTATAACTAGATAGAGGTAAAGTGTTGTTTTAAGTATCACCCTTCATCAAACCATCACCATATCAAAATTATTTATTAAAAGGGTTGATTCTAGAGTTATAAGACCATGTACTCATAATAAAATACTATTATACTTTTAAATTTTAAGAAAAATATTGTTGGAGCTTTAAAATATTGATAGTTTAAGTGTCTTCTATCCAAAAAACTTTATCCACCATGAACTAAAACATAACAACAAGATAACTAAAATAGAATATTGATCCAAGACTTCTAATAAAGATAAACATACAAAGATATTGTGAAGCAAGAGAAATAATAGTATAAATATTCTTCGAGATGTGTATAACTTTCCTAATTATATATCCTATGTCGTAAATATTTTTATAAGAGTCTTGAAAATATTATTTGATGTGTTCATCACAAGTTATTAATGAAAGTAGTTAAGTCATTAATGTGGAAGGATAAAATTATAATAGATTGAAAACATTATCCTTTATTATATTATTTATCTAGATGTAATGATATTATAAAATAACAAAAATAAGATTTATGACTCTAACATTTGATAAAAGGCTAAACTTGTCCCTATGGTATTTTTTCCTTTTCATGTATTGATAATGCTGTGATAAAACTTCATGTGTAGCATGTTACTAATTCTTGAATGAACTACTGATACTATTATTTAATGGTTTATAGAAAATATGTAGAATATTTATAGATGTGAGATAAATCTAAGATAGGTATGCTCAAAATTCTAACTATAGAATGATGATTATAAAATGCTAATTTATGTATTCCTTTTAATTATATAACCCATGATGGAGTATAGTTTGAAGTCATAAGATATCAACTTGAGAAGAGATACTTATTAAAACCATCACTTGTGAAACCATTGAGTTGTTATTTGACAATATTATTCAAGGGAATAAGTATTTTTAGGAAGCTATATCATACTCTATTATAACAATGAATATTATCTTTACCTTCTTGATTTTAGTCTCTCTTTGGGTATACATATCTATTATAAAACTATGCTATAAGAAGAGTTGTTATCTATACATTATCGTCATGAGATGAATTTGCTCTAATTGATTCATGCTTCATCTTAATGACTATATTCTCTATTGTAAACTTGTATTAAATAAGGATAAACATTATACCTTGCTTATTTTTATTATGTGTTCTAATATGCTTGCAATAGAGGATGAATTTTGTAAATAAGTTGTGATCACCAAAGGTGAATTCAATTTGATTTATCATTTCTTTTGTGATGATGTGAAATATTAAATATTCCACTTGTGAAATTTGATAATAAGAATAAATTATGTTGTTCTTCCAATCCTATATATCCATTAAGAATCACTCTCTATTATTATTATGACCCGAGGATATTTTTTTTGGAAGGACTACCTCATCTTGAAATTTGGATTGGTACTCTTACAATGATAAATATGTATTAAACCTAGTTGGATGGATTATTAATGAAGTAGGCTCTCATCCATGGCTTTAGCTATTAGTTGTAATATGTGTTCTATGATCTAATATAGTGAAAGTAAGGTTACCTTAGAATTGGTTAGCATCTTAATTAGACCATATGGAAACCATTATGCTTTATTCTAAACTAATAAATTAGATTGTGACCTATAGCATAGTAGTATGATTAATTTATATCAAAATTGGACTTTGTTTAAGTGGAAAGTAATATTATACTTATTTCCCATGGGAAAGATGAGTTCAATTGTATTAACCTTATTATTCATATGTTCTTAACTAATTACATAGGTAGTTCAAATGTTTGGATTAGTAATATTGAATTTAGGTCTAAATTCTATGATTACAATTATTACATCTCTAGTTTATTAGAATTATGTTCTCATAATTACTAACTTTCACATGCTTTTCAATACCTTCATAACAAGATATATTGAAATTTATATATGATTCAATTGATTAATGAAATATGGCCCTCTTATTTATCTTGGTAATCTAATATGAGGACTGATTCTAATTTATTGTTGTTAGAAAACACATTTGACAGTAAATAGTTGTCCTATTGGTAAAACATTTTAAGAAGCTCCTTATTATCAATTAAATATAAATATTTATAATACTTAGAGGAGTTAATAGATTATAATATTTGTGGTTTGAAAGTGGTTATGGTTCTTATCTGTACAAGTGAATTTTCTTTCCTTATTGTTAAGGAATTACCAATTAAAAAACATCACTAAAACTAGCTAAGTGTTAATCTTGATATCCAGTCCTCTTATTTGTAAGATCTATTTTCTTTTATATCCCAAAAATATTGATAAGAGATTAAAAAAAGAGGGTTGTGTCTTGGGGTGTGTTTCAAGGTGCATTGATATAATGACATATGAAATGACTTCATGGGGCCACTAAGACCAAGCCATGGTCTAGGTGAAAATAAGGGTGGCATGAAATTCGAGGAAAGAGTGGTCATAGAGTCAAAAACACACACTTAAAATCATGATTTAGTCATAGTTATTGTTACATCCTGATTCCTTGCTAGGAAAAATTGTTAGATTATTCGTAGATAGCCATAGCTATCAAATTTAGATCTAGCTATTTTTAACTAAGCTTAGATATATATTGCTATGGGATAGTAGGATATTACTTAGGTTATATGATTATGTTGTTATGGGTTAGCTATAAGTACATGTTTACTTTATGATCATGTTGATTTGTCATTTCATCTATATTTTATGATGAATATATATCATGATTATTATGGTCTAACTACCTATTTTATTATGAGTTAGATGTAGGAGAACTCAACCTTCAGAGTGTGATGGAGGGAGAGCATCATCGGAGAGGGTGATGTAGATCAAGATGTAGGAGGTTGATAGAGAACTGGTAGAAACCCTACACACACCACATAATTAATTCAAGTTAGATACATAATCTGAATGGTTATTGTAAGCATCTTCCTTATGTTATCTACAAACAAATGATTATTTATGTGTGTGTTAGTTCATATTTATGTGTAGATGATATAATCTCATATGTGTGTGTGTTGAATTATGAATGTTATTTTATGTTATGATGTGTTATTATGTTCATTGTGTTGGTGCTACCATATGTAGGCTAACCAACTTGTCATAGGAATAATATCCAATTGTCTTTATGATAATAAAAATATTAGTATTTGATGTAAAAGTTGGCAATAGAACTTAGAAGGTCAAATACATTTACAGATTAATGGAATAATTATTAATAAATAGTTATCATGAATTATTTGTATTAAATAATTATTTATTATTAAATAATTAAAAAAATTAAATATGTAAAACCTTTTAAATGGGAATAAAGTGAATTAAGAACTAAAAATAAAATAAATAAATAAAACCAAAGTCATGCTTTAAAAAGAAAAAGAACATTACAAAATTTATTAAAAGAAGAAATATATTAAAATAAAGAAAAAATAAATCAAAAGGAGGAAACACATTAAAAAAATAATAAAATAAAATGAAAAGATTAAAGAAAAAGGAAAACTCTATTTAAAGAGTGTTGAACCTATCTTTTTGAGAGAGAAAAACTATAAAATAATAGGCATCATAATTAATTCTACGAGGAAAAATTGGAGGGAGACACAATTGGAGAAGAAAAGTGAGTTTTTGAAGCCAAGGACCTTGCAAATTTTAGTGCTATGAAGATGCAAGGAAAAAAACATCCATGGATAAAATAAAAATGAAGAATTCTTCTACTATGTGAACTGTATGCCAAAGTAAGGTCACTACAATGATTTATATATGGATTTTCATATACCATTCAAGCATAACAATATATAGAAATCTGTGAGGATATATATGATAAAATATCAATAACTGATATAACTTATCCTTTACTAATATAAATGCCATACCCAAAAATAGCCTATCAAATTTACATAATAATATGATATTTATTATCATTAAATATATTAGCTACCTAATAAAATATGCAGATCATTGGGTATTACTTTGTGCAGAATATGTTACGATATCTGATATAGTAATATATATTGCATCTTATTGTATTCATAAATGCTTTATAGATCTTCTGATAGTGATTGATCTAAATCTGGTATACCAGTGTGGTCAATCTGATATATAAATAATGACCTATAATAAAGTGTTTAGGGAAAAATTGATAGCATGGTGAGATGGAAAATGCATGGCAAGCTAGAAAATACATGGTGAGCACAAAAGAAATAGTTATAATGTTATTAGTTGGATATTGTAAATAATCTTTAATAGTTATAAAATATTATACATGGTGATTTCAACATTTGCAACAAGAAAATGCTAAATGAATTCCCTTATCCCTTATTAACTTCTAATATATCTATCTCATTATTAGATCTATGATCATGCTACTCTCTTGGGCAACCAAAATTAAATATTCTCCCCACACTGATGTCAATTTTTAGATGGGACTGGTACCTATCATAGTGGCTCATATTATAGGCCAGGTTGGAACCACGATTTGCATGTCAAAGAATGGCATGTCTTTCATGCATGTAATCAAAAGGGTGGATCTAACGTTAGTGTGATGTTCTCATAATTTTTCATGGGAGAAAATAGGTTTTCATTACCACTCTACATGTCTCTCTTGCTCATCGTAGGAAGCTATGCATTGGCTACTGCCACACAACTCAATTTTAACATGAGAGGTACTTATTTGTCTCTAGTTTGTAATAATATCAACTGATTATCATGTATTAAGTAATCAATATTGATATTAAGTTAGCTAGGGAAACTTAAGTTGACTATAATAATAACTTAGTTAATGAACACCTAGTTAGCTATATAGTGGTAGATGTCAAATCAATGAGTCAGTTGTGTATTTAATTACAAATCATTGATTTTATGCTTTAGGGGTTGCTAAAGTTTTTACTTTTCTTGACTACATAATACAACAAATGGTATCATTATATTCCATAAGGGTGAGTGAAATCTATTATGAACATGTGACATTGTTATAGTCCTAGTCATCTCAGCTCATGCAATGAACATTGAGTCAATGAGTATTTTAATCTTCAAATTTTAATATAGAATGGCATCAATGAAATTGATACATAGCCTACACTCTATTAGGGTAAAAAAAATTTTAATTTGGAGACCATATGTATATCTAAATGAATTATTAGTATAAATCATGACAGTCAACAAATATAAATGTAAAGTTCTTATCCATAAATATATATTGGTTTTAGATAGTATATGATATGCTACAAACCATACAGATATAAGAGGTTTTGTTATGTATGGTTTAAAATACCAATGTCAACTATTTGGAGAATCATTTACTTGTATGATTGGCATCTTTGTCATGGTTAGGGGTACCAAGTTAATAGACAAGGTAAATCAAATAATTCTACAAGATGGTTATAATGACATATCAAAGAAAATTCCATGCTATGTAAAATAATATCTTACATAAATCATTAAGTCAACATTATAAGTTAATATCACTATATTATGATATAGTAATATCATTGCCAACTAAAATTATATTATTATATTAACATATATACTATAATATCATGGATGGTTTCTTGATGGTCCTCTCTAAATATACTATCATCTATGTTACATCTGGTATAGTAATATGCTCAGTATACTATGGTTTTGCTTCTTATTATGAGTTGTTTATACTTCATATTCATATTATGTTAATATTTTAATCATTTTCTTCATAAATGGATCAAATCCTATTATATATGGAATAATGTTATATGAATGAGATATATGATACTAAAATTATAATGACTGAGTATTTGGCTGGGGGTCATAAATGTTAATGATGTATTTTATATTATAGAACATACATATACATGGACCTAACTAACATATGAAAATATTACATATATAGGAGTATCGAGTCATATAACTAGATTTGTAGTTAAATGGATAGTTAAATGAGTCATAAAGTGCTTGAGGGACTGAAGCTATAACCATATTAAAAAAATATCTTTGAAATAGAATGAGATGTTATAATGAATGCAATAATGGATTTATGAGATCCTCTGTTTATCTACAAATGATTATTTGATTGTTGTTATATGTGCTCTGCTTTGAATACATGAGTGTAGGTCATGTTATGAGATTGTTAGTATGTATAAATACTTGGATGTATCTAGTATATAATGGTGTATCATGATGCATTCTCACTATTATGTTACTTTGAATGCTATTTTTTAGTCTAACTCAGGGTATGTCTAGATGGTAAAACCTTGTACTTGCTTGTTGTTGTTATCTATATGGATCATTAGATTCTTGAAATCATATGTTTGGTTATGTGTGTTTATGATGTTGGGAACCTATGATATTATGGGATATCATAAGGTATTATAGTATAAAAATACGTTGTACCTAAATGGTACATACTATAATTATTTTGACTAAACTCATACCTACATTTGACTGGCTTACTGTATACATGTTGGTTATTGATGTGGATAGCTTATTTTCTATCAATTGGTAAGAATTTGTGTACACATGCATGCAATATTTGAGAGTTTAACAAATGTTTTGTTGGTATGTTATTGTGTTTTGTGATAACTGAGACTTGATTAATCAAATCTGATTATTTATACATATGCTTATGTTTATACATTTTTAGGACTACTTTATATGACTATTTTTGGGAAAACTGGTAGTATGTCTTAGTAAACTAGACTATGGTAATATGGGTTATCATAGGGTGTAGCATGTTTGAAAACTATTTTGATAGTGAAAATATGTATTTAAATATGTGCTTACCTAGATGGTATAAATTGTAGTCATTATTTATAGTATGGGATAGAAAATAATGTAAGATTCATTCATATGTTTGATGGAATAAATGTATGTTTTGATTACTCCTATGATTGGAAGGTTATATGTTGTGTTTGTAAATAGGAAGTAAATTAAATGAATCTTGTGGTTGAATTGTAGTCAATCAATCTGCATTGCTGATATGGAGTAAGGAGTGAGATGGACTTCATTATCTTACTGGTATCACAATGATAGATGAAGGTAGTTCGATCAAGTGGTGTGTATGAATTTGATTGATCTAGATCATTATCATTTATTATTTTTAAAAAAATAAGATGAATTATGTTTAGTGAGACATTATAATTTTATAAGTATGATTCACATATTTGTGTGATATCTTGCAATAGAACAGATTTCTATGATACACTGCATGTTTAGTTTAGAATCATACAACACACATGTATTTGATTGTCTCTCTGGATTCCCAAACCATCACTATCTACTCATCAATGAATGGAGAACCATTTCCTAATGGGATTAGTGTGGGGGATTGTTTGTCTATGGTTGGTGTGGAAAAGCACTCGGATGATGATCTCCCTACCCACAATAGTACTACTATTGAGACGACACTTGAGATTGCCATAGATACTAGAGAGTCTAGGGAAATCATGCTCTGGAGATCCAAGTATCTAAATTATGTACATTATATTATATTATATATTATAATTGAGTATTTTCATGAAGAAATATGATTACTTATTATTGTTTATTGACAATGGTGATTGCACAATTGTATAAGTTGGGGTTGAGTTGTTATATTACTTCTTATATTTATTTTATGTAGCATTCTCATGACATTGGAGATCTGTGATATATGATGTAATGTGTATGTAATATTACCACTTGAGTATATATGTGATCTCTATTTAGATTCTCAAGTTTTAATTTGTTTATGGAATATATGGTTAACTAGATTTTTTTTTAAAATGTATTTCTATGTCTAACCCAACAAGGTTGTTACAATTATGTGGTTCAACCTTAAACCATGCAGCCTATGAATCCAACACAAAAAATGGATTGAATTATAGTCTATGCATATACAAAATGTAAAAAATATGATCTCTATTGATTTCAAAATGAAATATTATAAAGCATACACACACATAAATTTCAATTTTATCATATTTACTATTTTTACTATTACAATAATATCATTACAGTTAAAATATACCCTATCCCACTATTATAACATATGTATTACAATATATAGTTACTTGAATAAGACTTGGTTCTCTACTTTGGCTGTCCTTATGAAAAATCTTTATAGGTTACAAACTTTGCAATTTTCCTTATATTATTTTACATATCTATCTAATTAGAAAACCAATCAACTTGTAGCCAACCCATTATATAATGAATCTCTTTAATTATATATATGTGCATGAAACTATTATTAAAGTTGAAAAATTTCATCTTCCAACTTAAAATAACTACCATCTTCATTGTGACTCTTAAAATTTCATTTGTTATGCTAGAAAAGTTTTTTAGGACTATTATTTCCTCATTTTTCATTGATAATTGACATAGAATCATAATGCAAGTCAATTTAAGATGTTTTTAGATGATTAATCCAAAGCATGGAAATGACTATATTGTAGTTCCAAATGTGTAATATTGATCATGCATTTTTGAAGTTTGTAAATACATGAAACAATTGGTTCACTACTCTTAGAATTTACAATTCACATTACAACCATTGTACTCTTATTTTTCAACCTTCATAGATTATATTAAATAAGTAACTACACAGATGAGGCAACACACAAGAATTTCACAAGACCTCACCAACATGTGATTATTACAAATCTTCAAACTTTGAAAGTCCTCAAATATGTCATAGAGCTTCGTAGATCCACACTATAATGAAAGTTACCCGATCTCTTAAGACTTAAATTTTTATCACATCTACATATGTCTTATAAATTTCTTATGTAAAACTTTCAAATATCTCCAAAGAATTCTTGCACAATACTTCAAAAGTTGCACAAAGAATGACAATTTTCTCTTTTGGATTTTCAAACTTTGTGTATTATAAGGTTGTGTGAAAATAAGTATATGATCACATATAGGCTATGTGAAATAAATCTAAAGGGTTGTGCACACATTAAGGGCTACCTAAAACTACATATTATTTATCCTAAGTATTTTTTTGTTGATTCAATATTTTTTTGAATTTGGATGATGCTACATTGATGCAGTCATAGTTAGCATGTCCAATGAAGGATGGCATTAGACCATGTAACCTATGAATCCATCACATAAAAATGCATGGAATCATAGTTTACATGTGAAATAAAATTTAAAAAAATATGATCTTTGTTGATATCGAAAGGAAATATTTAAAATACCAAGTACATAAAAATTACAATCTAATCACAGACTTTACTATCTAAAGTATTACACCAAAATCATAAGAGATGCACTACACCATATCTCACTTATGACTTATTACTTGCCACAAAATATCTACTTGAACTGAACTTGGTTCTCTAGTTTGGTTATCCCTCTTATAGATATTGTTAACTCATAGTATTTTAAAATTTCCTTCTATTCTTTCTCACCTCTATCCAACTATAAAATAAACATATTTTAAAATACAAATTTCACAATGAATATAATTTATTATATATGTATAAGAAACCATTAAAAAAGTTGAAATAGTTGATATTCCATTTATTAGATAACTTCCATATTGATTTTGACTCATTGTCTTCCATACATTAAACTATACAGGTTGTTAAGACCATTATATCATCATCTGATAATGACACTTGGCACAAAATCATAACATGTATCAAATTCACACATTCTTAAATTATTGATCCATTATTTAGAAATAACTATGTTATAGTTCCCATTGTGAAATAATAATCATGCATTATATAAGTTCATAATAGTTTTACATTAAATATCTAGTGCATTGATCTATAAAATTTACAACTAAATTCAAAACCATCACAAGATTATATTTCATCATTTGTATGTTGAATTAACTAAGTAACTACATAGAGGAGGTGATGGACTAGGTTTTTGTAAGATATCACTAACATGAAATTGCATGTGAATATTCAATCTTTTCAAGTCCTTGTAGAGGTCACAGAACCAAAATATTACAAAAGTTAACCAATCCCTCAAGACTTTACCTTTTATCAAATATATGTATATAATATTAACTTCTTACACATAACTCACATAGATCTAAAATTAAGGCTTGAACAAGAATTCACAAGTTGTAAAAATAATAAGACTTTTATCTTCTGAATTGTCAAATTACATGTGTTAGAAGGCTACACAAATATACATCTACACACATAAAGGCTACATGGAACAAATCCAAAGGGGTATGTGCACACAAAAGGATACAAAAATGGCTTATTACTTATCCTAACTATTTTTGTGTCAATGTAATATTTTTAATAAACCAAATGTTCCTATATCATACAATCCAAGTATTGAAATAAACCATGAGAATCTTCTCATAAACACTTTACAAGTTCCTCTTGAGGTAATCCATACTTATAAAATCATTATGCACTCATCCAAGTCACATCCTCAACTTCTCAGATTTACCACTTCACCAAATATTATTTATAGTCCTTTCCTCATTCCTCTTTCCAAATCTAAAATCAATCACATTTTCAATCACTTCTCTTGATTTCTTAGGAATATGTTGTCTTCAATCTAATCATATAGAATTTGTGCATGTAATCTCATTACTAATTTATCCCTCATAGTAAGGGTACAAATCTTCCACATTGAAAATGGGTGAAATATATATCCCATTAGGTAACTCTATCTCGTATACACTGGATTCAAACTTTCTAAACAATTTGCATGGCTTAATATTGTTCTAGTTTAACTTTTCATATGGTCCCTTTGGAAACATTTCTTTCTTTGTGTGCACTAATAACATGTATCTCACATGGAACACCAATTCTCTCCTATTCAATTTTTTGTATTGTTTGTATTGGCCAATACCCTTCTCAAAATTTGTGTGCACTTGATGGTGTATGTCATCCATATACTTAACAAATTATTTTTATTAAACACTCTTCTCACTTACACCTATCATCCACATAAATTTGAGACACCTATTTGAATACACCGATAAAAAAATAAAAATTATGTCCTTATACTTCTCCTATCAACTAAATTTTAATATGCAAATTTATCTTACACCAAGACTGAATCCCATTGTCACAGCTTCTCTTAAACAGAAAATTGGAACAAGTCATCAAGACTCCTATTGACTACCTTGATTAGACCATATATTTAAGGATGATGCATTGAAATGAACTGTAACTTGGTATTCATATTCTTTCAAAATGTCTTATATAAATGTCCAACTTATTTTATATCTCTATCATATACTATGTTGTGTGGCGATCCATACAACTTGACAACTTAACTAAAAAAATTAGCTATATTCATAAAAACATTAATATTATTACATACACAAAAGTGAGACATTTTGGAAAATATATCTAAAATGATAAAGATAAAATTATGGTCTTTCTATAGTATGGAAAATAGTAAAACATATTCCATGTTGATATGTTCTGATGGTCTCTCCAGAATAGGTAGTGGTTGATATAACCTTGTGTTTTGACTCCTCCCATTGACAATTGTAAAATTATATATTTCTAAAAATATTGAAAACATACATACCCATATTAGGCCAAAAATAATGCTCAACCAACCATGCCAATGTTTTTTCAATACTTAAATGACTAGTTAATCCTTCACTATGATTCTCCTTGATCAAATTATTGTACATAGACCCTCAAGGTATACATAATGGTTTTTATTTGAATAAAGATATTTATTGCATAAAATATTCTAACCATGGTGTTTTATCTACACTCAATGGCTTTGTGTATGTTTTCCATGCATCACTAAATTTCTCATCTGTTATGTATATATCCTTCATGGAATGAAATGCCATGACTTCTACTTTTCACCACCTACTTAGTGTATGTTCAAATATATTAGATTTCCATTCATATGATTAAATAAAGATGAGTAAAATTTTATAAAATCAACCCGTTTCATATGTTTTTGGTTTGAATTACCTTAGATATTAATGAATTTCAATGTTTGATGGTCTATGTACAAAAAATACTCACTGGGAAACAAATAATGCCTCCACTTATTGAGTGATTCCATTATGGCACATAAATCATGATCATAAACTAAATATGCTATCTTTAAATAATTCAATTTATCACTTAATTAAATAATAGGATTAACTTTATGACTCATCACAAGTACAATTGATGTACCACTACCATAAAAATCAACTGGAAATACCTTGTTTAAATCAATAAAATTCAGTATTGGTTATTCTACTATTTTTATCTTCAAATTATGGAAGCTATGATCTACTTATAATTTTAATAAAAAATATTTTCTATCACCTCTCCTCACTTCTATGATAAGTGTGTATGTGCTAATGAAGCTATGAATGAACATCCCATAAAAAAATTCCAATCCATGGATGTTACAAGCTTCAAACATACTTATAGGTGATTGTGAATCAAAAATTACTCTCACATTTTTTGGATCTATCTTCAATCCTTCTTGAGAAATTAGAAAACCCAAGTACACCAATTCATCCTTAATGAAGTTTTGTTTATTAAAATTAAGCTATAAATTCTTTTCTTGTAATTTATGGTACACTTTTTCTAGGTGAGTCAAGTGTTCCTTTATCTTAATGAAAATAAAAATGTCATCCAAATGATAAAATTACCAAGAAAATGTTTCAAAATTTCATTCATGAGTCTCATGAATGTAATTTATGTGTTGGTCAATCCAAATGGCATAAATAACCACTCATATAGTCCTTTGTTTGTTATGAAAGTTACCTTCCACTTATCACCTTCCATAATGTGGATTTAGTGATATTCAATTTTTAATTAAATCTCTATGAAGTGATTTTATTGACTCAAAAAGTCCACCAAGTCATCCATGTGTGGAAATAAAAATCTATACTTGATAGTTATCTTTTTTATGGCTCTAGATTCTATACACATTCACCCTTTTCCACCCTTTTTTGGAACTAACACTACTAAAATTTCACATGGGAACAAAATTTATCTTATCCTCCCTTTATCTAAAAATTCATATACTTTCCTTTTTATCTCCTCATTCTCCCTAAGCCTTAACCTATATATAGCTTTATTTGGTAAACTAGATCCTAGACTAAGATCCATATGATGACTTATAATCCTAGACTTAGATCCATATGATATATTATATTCCACATGGGAATTATCCAATATGGTATATCATTGGAAATAATCTCTTCAAACTTACCGAACAACTCATTCACTTCAAGTAGAAGTGTTTTATTTTATCCTACCTTCTGAGCTTGTGTGGGATTGGGAACGAAAACATATCATGGATTATCTTCATTTACCTCTTTCACATATTTTTTATCAAAAATAAAAAATACTTATATTGTTTTACACCTCTTCACATTTTTCCTTCAAATAATTCAAAGTGTACTTCCTTCCATTCTTCATCAAAGTGTATGCATTTTAATGACATCCTGAGCTTTTTTATCAACTTACAAAGGTCTTCCTAGTAATACATGGCATATGCCCATGTGAATTATGTATAAAATAACTTCATCCTTTTATTTGATAATCTAAAAAACTCACCAAATTTTTTCTTTCATAAGAATTTGATATCCATTCAACAACCAAGACACCTTATAGGGTTTTGAATGAGCAATCCTTTTTAAACCAAGCTTCTCCACCATTTCATTAGAAATAAGCTTACCATTACTACTATATTGAAATTATTTAGCTAGATAAAACCAATTCACAAAAATGGTTGTAGATATAAATGTCAAGGGTATATAAAAAAATTATATCACAATAAAAAGAGTATAATAGAGTAGATCGACACCAATAACTAATGGTAGAGCAAAATACTGGAAATATAAGTCTAAGCCACTTGGAGGGTCAAACATCCAAAACCATGAAATTTGAAAAATAATTCATAAATATTATATTAAATTAATAACCACTATTCTTATATATACCCTACTTAGGTTATAATTATTCCATAGGTTGACCCTATTAACATTATGATAATATAGATAAATGTAATAGATAAGGTAAACAATTATGTAAGCCACAAATAATCCACACATATTATTTTACATGATTTTAGATATTAAAATTGAATATTTATAGCATCTCAATATTGTACATTTGAAAAATATCAATCAAGGATTTACCCTTAAACTTTAGACCTTCCTTGCTATTAAAAGGCTCACATTCTCCATCTCATTATACCTTAACATTGATCTCTTAGTCTGATCTGTATGATTCTGATGACCTAGGTCTCATATAATACACATAAAGCTTAAAACCTAATAAACATCCTTCAGTGTTAGTTTCAGATCCATACCTTTTTCTAGCCTTATGGACACTACTAGACATAGAGGGACACTACCGCTAATTGTAGCATATATATCCTTATCTAATTTCTAGTTGCCAAAAGTAATCCAAACATAAATTTTTTTGAAACCTATGGGTTGGCCTATTTTTATTATTCAATCCTACAATGAGAAATTTTCAAAAGGTGTAGTATAAATACAATTCTAAGCCTTCTCATTCCTCATCTAATAAATTCCAATTAAACATCTACTAAAGCTAAATCAATCAACTGTACAACCAAGCTATTCTACCCTATTCATCCCTATTTTCATATCAATCATATGAATAGTCAAATTAAAAGTATAAAACATTCAAATAGCATCCCATGAGTGATATTTTTCAAGTTATAAGCTAGATTAATGCTTGCATTATCATATAGTATATTGCACCCATGTGTACACACATTCCCACACATAGGGAAGAACTACATAGTTTTGAGGACCTTCTTGGAGTATTATCTATGTGTGATCTAAGAATTTGACTCAAGAGAGGACGGTTAGTATTATTTTATTTTCAAAATGAAAATAAATTTAAAGAAACACACTAATTAGCATAACATATCTAGGCCTAGACACTAGGGAGAGCTTAGTTAACAAACATGAATAAAATGCACAACTAAAATGCAAAAGAAATATTTTTTTAACTCTTTTGGATGGTCCAAAATTATTATTGTAGTGGATTGATTAGCTTGTGCTCATGATTTCTTCATCAAAGGAGGCTTGGCTACCTCCTCTTGTCCTTGGTACCTTGTGGCTTTGGCTCGGCTTGGCTTGGAATAAATTTGTCATGGTAACACTAATTGTAATAGCTTTCAAAATCATTTGTGCATTATAAATTTGCATCAAAATAGCTTAGAAATGATGTGGTAGGTCCTCCTATTTATATATTTTTGAGATTGATCAGAATCAACCTGAACTGTCCATCTCAAGATTGAGATGTGTGGCTAAGGATTAATCCAATTATGTAATTAAAATTGATAAATAAAATCATCAATATTTTGGATAGAGTATAAATTAAGAGTCATGAAGGGCTTTGATGAGGCATGGGAGGCATGAATCCTGATATTTGTGTAATTTATGGCCTAGGGATGTCTTCCCAAGAAATGAGGTCACTTGATGATGCAAATATTCAATATTCATTTCTAAAAATTAGTATTCAACAAGTTTCCATGAAATTCTTGATTAGGCCCTAATTTGGTTTAATTACATATTAAGCATTTTAAAGCACTTTGTGTACAAATTACTCAAATTTATCATAATGCCTTATTATTGGTCCAAAATTCAATTGGATTGGAATTAGAAGTTAATGTCAAATACATTGGATCTGTATTCCCATTTAGGATGTTACCAACAAAAAATAACAAAGGCACATGTCTTGTACAAGAGATTTGATAAGAAAGATCAATCTAGAGCACCTAGGTATAAAATTGGCATTTTGACTCAGAATGATTTGATCAAAGTTAGCTAGACCATAAATTATATTACCCCATTTAATGATACTTTAGCCAAAATTAGTTCTTGAATATGTCAGTTTCATATCATTTAACATGTTTTAGTGTTTTTAGGCCAAATTATGCATTTTGGGTGGAAACTAGTCAAAAGCCTAATTAGAAGTTATCAGTGGCCAGATTTAGATGTCTATAATTTCCCCCTATTTGGGAAGATGTTGTAAATCATAGGCAACATAATGTCTTCTAAAATAATGAGAGATGGCCTGTATGCCAAAAAGAAGATGATGGTTGAAGAACAAAGCTCTTAATGGTTTTGGGAAGCCTATGATGATGCCCCATCAAGGGAGTGGTCATCACATTTATTGATAGATGGTCCCTCAAAAAGAAATAGGAAGAAAGGTGGAATTAATCTATGGTTGAGATTAATCCAAATAAGTAAATGCTTGTATGCATTGATGTAAAAAGGATGCTAATTTTCTTAAAAGTGGTTATAATCAGGAATAAAAGTCAAAATAATGATTTGCCCATAGGTTGTTATAATGATGAAGATGACCTGGATTGGCTAAAACTGATGGTTATGCCCCAGTTAGGGCTGATTAGCAAGCATAACTCAAGGATATAACCTAGAATACAAATTAAAGATGAGTGGGTGCAAAGTGATGAAATAAATGGATAGAGGAATAAAATTGATCAATGTGAATGATTCAATTGTACCTACCAATGAGGAGATGCCAATACTGATTAGCAATGATACAACTAGAATGGTTAATGGATTGATTTGATCAAAGGTGGGATGGGAGGATTTGCCAAGGTGCTAAGGAGAAACTTCTGTGGCTCCATTGATTGTAGACCTTTATGAAGCTAATTTTTGTTATAGCATGTGATGGTAGGCATCATGATAGAACACCATGAAGACTATCCCAAAATATTCATAAGAACTAATTATCAATCCAATGAACACATGAAAATAATGCACCAATGATAAAAACCATGATGACAATGTTGACGTATGAATATGGATGGACTTAAGAATAATGTGATCAAAGAATCACCCATGAATGCATATAGACTGAGTTGAGGCAACAATGATGAAAGCAAACAAATAGGCAAGTGAACAAACAAACAAACAAACAAAAAACAAATAAACAAACAAAAAGCCTATACACAAAAGCAAAAGAAAACATCCTAACAACGACCATGCCCTAATAAGGTGGATTAAGGATAACTAACTAGGATTAGATAGGATAAATATTTTTGGATTTTTTTGAAATTTTATGAATATTTTTTAGCATTTTGAGGTATCTTAACTTGTTAGAGAATGACAAGATACCTGCTTGCAAAACAGTGAGAGTGTTTGGCTTAGGTTATTCAAAAAATGGTGAGAGCATATAGAAAGGGGGACTGAGGTGACCTCAACATGAATTGAGAATGACCCACATAGTCTTAAAATGACCTCAAGTCATAGTAATTCCATCCATATAAAAGGCATAAAAAACCAACTAGGTCCCAACAAGTTCTCAAATCTAGCAAATGGCTAGTCAAATGAAAATAGTGATGGTAAGGTAATGCAACAATGCATGGTAAACAAGTGTTTCCCCTAGTTTGACCATAAGAGATTATAACTAGGATAAAATAGAATAGGTAAATAATAATAATTTTCCCATAGGTGGTTATAATTAGTAGCAAGACTGGTGAAACACTGATTTGCCCATAGGCAGTTAAAATTAGGCTCACATAAACAAACTTGATACATGATGGAAAATGAAAGATATCTTTCCAGATAAACTATCACACTAATTTCATAGATTGTCATTGTAAACATGAATTTGGTTAAATTTTGAAACTTTATTGGAATCCTCTCAATAGAAATGGAATGATAAGATGGTATGGTCTATCTAAGGATAAATATGTTTTTTGATAGATTGAATAAAATGGTAAGAGGGTTGCACCTAAGTGATGGGGTGAATGGTTGGGATCTACAATAATGGCAAATGGATATGTAACAATGGCAATGGCAATGTGAAATGATATGGTACATGTTTTTGGCTGAGGTGTGGTAAATGGCATATGATTCTATTTTTCCTTGTTGAGATGGAGATTCACATCCTAATCAAAAAATTCTACAAATAGAATAATCAATTATGTTAATTTACTACCCCACACCTTGTCTGAATAGTTACTTTGTTAATAATTGCTTGTAGATTTGGATGTTGAGAATGCTTTTGTGATCTTTATTGGTTATTAATTTTGATTCCTTCAAATGCCAATACAAGGTATCTTTATAGATTATATAAAGGAAAGTGTGGCAATGGATGGTAAATAAGGATAAATAATGGATGGTAGGTTTGATTGTCAAATAGAATGGTAGATGATAATGGAATGTGGAATGGTTGGGAAATAAATGAAGATCAGGACTTTCAGTCATACATAATTTTTTTGATGATAGATTTGACATAATTTTAGTTGTGGTGGGGCCAAAGACTTGTTCTCTCGATAGGACCACTATATATATTTTTGTTTGATCTTGAGAGTAGCTACCATCTAATTAGGCTATAGATAGGAAGCTATTTTAATTTGATCTTTGATTTTATCTTCATCAAGTAGTGAAGAAATTTTGTGCTCAGCTATTAGTGCCTCACAGAGATTTTCACCAATGAATTTTTTTTGACTATCCCATATCACCTTCGAGAAGGTTTCACTAAGGAATGTTGACTTTTAACTTTGATTGTCTTCTAGCACTTCCAAAAAAGTTTCACTAGAAGATGCTGAGTTTTGACTTTGATTATCCCCTAGCACCTTTGAAAAGGTTTCTTTAGGAGAGTGTTATTGTACTATATGAATGTGGTATTAGCATGTTTGCTTTTATTCAACTACTATGTCACCATGGATTCAATTCAACAAAGTGTGATTATATCTATCCCAATCGACACTGGTGGGAGATGGAATGTCAATGATATGGCTATTTTGGTTGATGATAATGGCCTATGAAATGGTAATGGAATGGGGAGAGGTTGCACAATCCTTGTAGAAGATACTAGGATAAATTATGTCAAAACTAAAGTAATCATCCTCAGAAATTGTATAAGGATCATAAATGTATTTAAATTGATTTGCAAGGCATGCGTAACCAATGTTGTAAGAATCATGAACATATTCTTCTTCTGAATCTAATTCTAACTCAAGGGACTCTACATCTGATGTTGAGACTAATGTTGATTTAGATTTTGATGGTAAATCCAATGCCAATTTAAGAATAACACCTAAATCTAACTCTGATTCTTCATCTGATGGGTACTCTGTTACAATGACATCTTATTGAATATTTGGTTTTAAACAAGTAACAACTTGTGATGGCATAATGGGTTCCACAAAAATTAGTTTGTTAAAGTTAGACTCCTCTAGGATGGGAAATAGGTTAAGAGGTAAATCCTCAGAGACTGGCTTGTTAATAGGAAGTTCTTGAAAAATAGGCACATGGTTGAGGTAATGATTTGCCCAAAGGTAGTTATAATCATTAAGAAGTGATTTGAAAAAGATTGGCTCGTTAGTGTGAGACTCCCTGAAAAATAGTATAGGATCAATAGGTGATTTATCATAGGCTAACTTATTACAAGTGGTTGGTTCAATAAAAACATCTTGGATTGGTTGATTTTTTGAGCCTTGGTTTCCGATGAGTTAGAAAATACTAGTTTTGAACATAACTTAGTCTTTGAATGATTGGATTAGTTAAGGTTTCATTGGGTTGGTTCTGGATGAGGAATGGCTTAAATTTAGATAATGGTAGGGCATTACAGATCATTATTGCTTGCATGAGCCAAAGGCCAAAGTCCTGAGATGGTAATGATAGGGTGTTATGGGGTTTGATTGGTCACACAATCTAATAGATGAGATCTTGGTATGGGAATGGTGTGAAATTGTGGTCTTAAAATAGAAATGGTATGATGAGGTGGAGCTTGATTACTCACATAAGCCAAAACATCTATGTCTTCCTCATAAACCATATCATCCTAGTCATGAGTTGGCTCATAAGCTGCTTCTTGACTATATTTCATGTAGTGATTATTGTAAAGAGGGTATGGATCTGTATCCCAAAAAAAATTATTTGTAGTTGTGTCTTTAAATTCCTCCTCACTAGCCTCTCCATACCAATCAAGGTTTTGATTTGGATTTTGTGGATTTTGACTATGTTCTCCATATGGAGTATTGTAGGGAGAATAATAAAACTCCTTAGAAAATCTTTCTCTATAGGGCTTCCTAGTGGGATTTTGTGCAACCATTCTATCATCAGTTGGATTGTACATGACTCCATCATAAGTGTAGCTAGACATATCTACATAAATGATGAAATATCTAAAATAAGATTTCTACAAACTTTGAAAAACTATGTCCAAAGGACAAATGGTTCAAGCTTAATCTAACTTGGTTAAAAGGTGGAGTTGTATCTCCAATGTGGTTTGAAAGTGGAGCCGTATCTCCAAAATGATTTGTGCTAAGACTTGGCATAAAATAGCCTAACATAAAATGTCTAAAATCAAATGTCATATGCACAAAAGGTCAAGTGTCTAAATAAAAATTGACATGTCAAAGGTCTAGGTCAAAGTGTTTTAAACAAGGTCTAAACTAGGAAAGGGAAAAGTTGAGTTGTTAGGTATTTTGTCCAAAAATAGAGTCAAAAGCTAGGCTAAAAAAATAGGCATATTATAGGACTTTTGGCCAAATGACATCAAAATCTAGACTTGAAATAAGGGCCAATGTGATTTGATTTAATCTAACAAGTTTGGAAACAACTTTGATATAGACCCAACACACAGAATCAAACATAAACATGATCGGTTGGCATAAGGCATGAGGTAAAAGTATCTTTTGAATAGAAAGAATGTGTTCTCCTAAATAAAGGCACAAATAATGATGAGGATAGGTATTAAACAAACAAAATATTAATAATTTTTAAATTTGGGTAATCAATTAATCAAAGTTATGCAACCCAAAAGAGAAAGATCTATGTATTATCTCGATGAATTAAAAGGCCTAAATAAAAATCAATCAATGTTTGAATCCAAACTTGATAAGGCTAATTGTAAACTAGGCTTTGACCAAATAGGCTAGACAAGATTGGACAACATGACAACACAAGTCAAAGGTCCAAATGGTATACATGACATGGTTTGAAACAAATGGTTTTTGATACAAGGTAAACTAGTCTTGAAACAATTTGAGCAGCTTAATGGCATAAACATGCTTGAATTATGTGATAAATGTTATGTTTCAAAAGAGTCAAAGGAATAAATGGTTTGACATGATTTGGGGAGCATAACACTACCCTCCTCAGTTCAAATACATTATTTTGACATGGCTTATGAACAAACAAACAAGTTTTAGTCTCAAAACATACCAAACAAAAATGACCAAAATATACTAAGTATAATCATCCAAATCCTAGCAAGGGTATTGCAATGTGGGGTTAACTAAACTATCAAGTTTTGAATGTTTCTATGGGAATCAATTACACAATGACTTTCACATCAAATGATGTAAAAGACAAGCACATAAACTGGGTGATTGTGGCATTGGCTAGTTGTAAAAAGGTCTAGTCCTTTTTACAACCACTACATCCTATTGTTCATTTAGTGTAGTGAAATGTACAAATGTAGATACATCCTGTGTGCAACTCCAAAGGAGAAAGTGAAGTCAATTCCAAGAGATGAAACCCCAGGTCAAAGCTTCCCTAAAGAACTCACTAGAGGTAATGACGTCCCCCTCGTAAGCCAAGTTTTCATGAAAATAAAAGACTAATAGAAATACTTTAGGGTCATTTTCAAGGTCACCCAAAATTTGATGAGTTTTTGGAGAGTGCTTTAGATGAATTTATTTCTAAGCCTTAGACTAGGATACTTGCAATAGGAATGGTGCTTTTGATTCCAAAGGTTCCCTAAAGGGGACAAATGGAAGAACATACACACAACACCCCTCTTTTTTCCAAATAAAAATTAGATCAAGAAACTATTGAAGACAAAAATATTGGAAAGATGAGTTCATTTTTAAGCCCAAATGAAAATGAGGTGGTGTTCATTTGACCCCTTGGTCTTAGTTTTAACTTTGAAAACTAATTCTAAAAACTCACTTAAGAACTTAAATGTTACTTTAAGAACCAAAATTATGTTCCTAATTCATTTTAAGGATGAAAAAGGTGATCTAAATATGTTTTTAGTAAATTTCAAGCTTGGTCCTACAACAAAAATATTATCTTGTCCTTTTTCCTTGAAGCTCTTTTGGGTTTCAAATAATGAACATCAAAAAAAGAGCTCTCAAGTTTGTGTTTTAAGAAAAACATAGTAAATAACATCGATTATATAACTGATGATGGTTACACTTATAATCGATGACGGTAATCTAACCAACATCGATTATACCAATAGTGACCGATGATGGCTATGCCAACTGATGATGGTTTTACTAACTGATGCCAGTTACTGTGTAAACTTGTGACAAATAAAAATGGAAAAATAAAGAAAATCAAATTACAAGAGTTTTAATGATCCAAATGAAGATTTTAAAGTTACAGAATGATCTTCTTCATGTGTGGGATGTGTCTAATCCCACCAGATGTGCCATATGTGATCTAAGAGTTTGACTTAAGAGATGATGGTTAGTATCATGTTATTTTAAAAATAAAAATGAATAAAATAAACACACTAAGTAGCATGACATATCTAGGCCTAGACACTAGGGAGAGCTTTGTTAACAAACATGAATAAAACACACAACTGAAATGCAAAACAAATCTTTTTTTACCTCCTTTAGATGGTCTAAAATGCTTGTTGTAGTGGCTTGCTCAGCTTGTGTTCATGAAGTCTTTATCAAAGGAGGCTTGGTTACCTCCTCTTCTCCTTGGTACCTTGTGGCTTTGGCTTGGAATCAATTTGGCATGGTAACACTAATTTTAATGGCTTTTGAAATCATTTTTTGATTATAACTTTACACCAAAATATATTAGAAATGATGTGGTAAGGCCTGCTATTTATAGATTTTTGAGATTGATCAGAATCAACTTGAACCATCCATCTCAGGATTGAGATGTGTGGCTAAGGATTAATCCAATTATGCAATTAAAATTGATAAATAGGCTCATCAATATTTGGGATAGAGGGGCAATTAAGAGGCATGAATCTTGATATGTATGGCATTTATGGCCTAGGGATGTCTTCCCAAGAAATGAGGTCACCTAATGATGCAGATATTCAATATTCATTTCCAAAAATAAGTGTTCAAAAAATTTCCATGGAATTCTTGATTAGGCCCTAATTTGGTTTAATTAGCTATTAAGCATGTTTAAGCACTTTGTGCATAAATTACTCAAATTGATGAAAATGCCTTGTCATTGGTCTAAAATTTGATTGGATTAGAATTGGAAATCAATGTCAGATGTGTTGGATATTTATTCCCATTTAGGATGTTACCAACAACAAATAACAAAGGCACAAGTCTTGTGCAAGAGATTTGATATGAAAGATCAATCTAGAGCACCTAGGTACAAAATTGGTATTTTGACTCAGAATGATATGATCAAAGTTAGCTATCCCAAAAATTACATTACCGTATTTAATGATACTCTATAAAAAATTGGCACTTGAATATGTCAGTTTCACATCATTTAGAATGTTTTAGTGTTTTTATGTTAAATTGTGCATTTTGGGTCAAAACTAGTCAAAAGCATGATTGGAGGTTATTGGTGGCTAGATTTAGGTGTCTACACTATGTAGGTATCACCCATTGATAGAAGGGTCTTTATGTTCAACTCTACATTATGAGAACACTAAACCATTTTTAGCAATTTCATTCCAAGGGTGAAGGGTCAAGAGATAGGGTTTGTCAATCAATAAAGAATGATAACATGTGTCCCAAAACTAAATACATAAATAAAAAGGAAATAAAAATTTGATAAAAACAAAGTTGGTCACTTCAAGATATAGTAAATATTACATAATGCATACCTGCATCATAGTCAAACACTAACATCGATGGTAGTGTCCAGATTTGATGGTAGTGTCTATGGCTATAGAAGTACAATTTCTAGAATCTGATGTCTAATCCAAAATATTGTTCTTACATACTTTGCACTTGTTTCTAATATAGATCTACCTATTCATAGTGAACCCAACTAAGTATCATTTATCTATGGTATTCCAATCAATTAAACATCTTTTAAATTTGGCAATATATATATTAGGCATATATCAGTATCATAATTTAGAATATTCATTTATCTGAGTTTGTAATTAATTAGCCTAATATAATTATTTCATTACCCTTATGATTGAACTATTTATATATTCTTAACCCTATCCCTACCACTTATCAATTTAGGGAAAAATATTTTCTAAACCTTACCTTTGGTCTTCAAACCCTAGATTGGCCTATGGTTTTCTATTTTTTATTTTCTAATTGTTGTCAATTGATGTTTCAATTTTTTTTTGTTAATGGAAAATGTTAATAAAAAAACATTTTAAAATGGAAGACAAGGAATAACTAGTCAATTATGTCAATAAAAACAAGGCCTTAGTGGATGCATTTTTATATGTTACAAGAGATGAGATCAACAAATATGTTAAGTCTAAGCATCCTCACTAGTGATGTTGAATCTTTAGGTGGTATTATGACTGATTCCATTCTTTTTTCTTTCCCCTTGAGAACACCATCGATTCCTATATTTAGTGGGGACATAATTTATGTGTGTACATCAATATTCCCTAAAATAAAATCTAATATTGCTACATCTTCCATGGGAACAATGATCACTTCAACCCAACTACTAGTTTCAATGACTATATCAACTCAAACCATGTTTGTATCCCATTTTATGGATTCTCAAACTTCAAACCTTAATAATAAAAATGTGTAAGATCCTATATAAACTATAAATTTTTAAAATCTTAAGGTTACCAACATTGAGAAAACTTATATGAAATCACCTTACACTAATAATTCACGAGATGTGTTACATAATCCTCTTACACCTAAAATATCTTTGCACCTTTTTTCAACTAGGTTTATTGCATCCATGTTCACATTTTATGATGGCAAGGGTGATCTTGAACAACATCTCTTATCTTTCTATGTGGCATGTCTTGATTATGCCTCTAATGATAAAATTTGGACCAAATTATTTTCAAGGAGCCTAAATGACTATGATTTATAATGGTTATATGATTTACCAATCTAATCAATAAGAACATTAAAACCTCTATAAAATCAATTTTTAGCACATTTATCTATCAATATCACTTAAAACATATCATATGCTCAAATTACAAAGATAAAAAAAGGAACCAATGAACCTATCAATGAATATGTTTTGATATATAAAACATATTGGCCAAAATGATACATCTAATGACATATAAATAACTTCAAGACATTTTCAAGAAAAGTTTATTGCCCAATTACATGAGTCCATTGTTTTCAAAAAAATTAAATATTTTGATGACTTATGTCATATTGTTTGAGATCATGAAATGAAGATTATTTCCTTGAACAAGATTAAGTATGTGGCAAACACACTGAATACACCTAATAACAAATTTCATATAAAATAATGCTACAAGGTGAAACCTATAAAAGCCAAAAAAGAAATAACCAAAATAGTTAATGCCGTGTTATAATAACTTAATCAACGCATCTTATCTAATGCACCTAAGAGATAATTTACATGATTACCTAAGTATGCAACTTATTTACTTTAAAATCTTGTGGAGTGTCATCTCATATATCTCCCTCCTTTTATAGAGGTTGATATGAGTCAACCTCTACCCAAAGGATATAATGCTGATGCATATTATGAATATCACCAATGACCTAGACATTATATGAACAAATTTTATACCTTGAAACATAAGATCCAAGACCTTATTTATGACCAAAATGTTACCTCTAATGATCCTCCCAAGTATTCAATTTCACAACCTAGTGATCATTAAAATATTTAACAATCCTTTGCAAGATCATTCTAAGAAAGATCAAGAAGTGAAAATGGCATGAAATGCACATCCTCATCTATCATGTTATGGGGGAGCATTAGATGGGATTTATGACACTCATACATACACAATATATCCTATAGTTTAGAAACCTTCTATTACATTTCATGATAGTGAAATAGTGGATGATGACTCATATATTCATTCATTATTTATTTGATCATACCTTTACCATAAACTTATACATAGTGTTATGACCAAGAATGGTGTCAGTGAGAATGTATGTACCATGACACTACTTATACATTTGGGATATACACATGATGATTTATACCCTTTGACCAAAACCATCATAACATTCAATGGGAAATCATAAGACATTATTAGTGAGATCGATTTACCTTTGTAGGTTATTCCACCACATGTGGTTACCACCTTTTCAATTATAACATGTACAAGAGTCTTTGATGCATAAAATACACACAATACCTTCTATAGTGTATGGGTGTATTAAATACATTAATACCAACATGATATCATAGTTTCTGTAATTTTGTATGAACATCCACTTGAAAAAGAGAAGTTTATTCCAAGAAAATTAATGATCAAACCTATTAAAGTTAATTTTAGAAAAAATGGTAAGCAACTGATAATTCCATTTCCTAGGTATCTCATACTTGAGAGGCCTTTGCACTAGAGATACATAGTTGATTCCATGGTATCTTCATCTACCATGCACAACATACTCAGTTACCTAGATCAACTAAACATGTTTCAATTAAAACCACTCCAAAGAAACCATAAAGCTCTCAATAATGGGTTACACAAACACCTACTCGTTTTATTGTTTCTTCATGACCACAAAGTCCTATTATACATACACAAAATACCACATATTCTAAAGATCCAAATATGACACCTATGCATGCTCCTTAGCAACACCACCAATTTTATATACCATATTCTATGTTTAAAGCCACATATGAAAATCCATTGGATGGGATCATAGGCTATCATTTTATTTCCAAAATATTCCAAAAACACAAAAAAATACAAAAATCAAATATTCAAGAAAATACAAAAATATTCAATATTCCCAAATCTTACTAGCTCATTGGAATCTATTTTGTTTAATTTATGTTAATAGATATCATATCATGTCATTATTATATACACATATAATTCATGAATATTTGAGTGTGATATGGGCATACCCGAACACATTATACATGCACTTACAAATGTTGGACCTCTCCACTACCTACGTCATATAGTACATTAGGGGAATCTACTTCTTTAATCACAATTGATACAAGTTATACATAATTTATAATCATTTTTACATTATCTTGTTTTATTTTATATAATAATGCTTACACATATCTATATCATGCTCATATCTTTCACAATACACCTGATATGCTATGCTACATAACGTTTTTTGCTAATAAATATATGTAGGGACTAGTATAATTTGCTTATAATGGTTGATTATACTTCATTTATTAACATTATCACTTCCTTCAATGTATTCCATTGCTTTATATTTCATTACTTGTGGAACATTTGAATATGTTCCTTACATGTTGGTCCATATACCATTTTATGTTGATTGAACATTTAAATATGTCGTTCTATGGTGATTAGATATTTGAATATGTCATTCCTTTCGATTGTGTGACATTTATACATGCCCCTTGTATGAGCTCTCTTTAGACCATAATTTTTCATCACATTAAGATCTCTTGTATGTGTTATTGATTATTTTTGGAGCTTGTACTACCATTATCTAGACATTTACATGATCTATAACATGCATCTTAGGACTTGATGTGATCATATACCATGAACTTAGTCAATATATCTACTTAGACATGTTATCCCTATATGCTACATGATTCACTCATAGATTATACAACTACCTTATACTTTTGAGGTAAGGAACCTACCAACATATATCTCCCTCACCTCAAAATGGGGAGAATATCAATGGTGGCATGCCATAGAAGCATGACCTCCATATTTTTCATAGTTTCTAGATTTTAGTGGGGGCATGTCATAAAAAAAGGACCTCGACACTTACACATGTTCTCATATTCTAAATTTTAGTGGGGGCATGTCATAAAAACATAAACATATATATACACTTACCCAATATATCTATATTTTAGTGGGGGTATTCCATAAAGACATGACTCCACATTTGCACAAATATCTAGTTCAATTTCATGATTCATATGTACACTTGTATCATAATCCTATAAATTGCACCAATTTTTCATATATTTATTATAGTTTTTAAAATATTTATGACACATATAATCCAAATAAAACATATTAGAGGTGCATATTCCATTTTATTACACTAAAAATAGCAAAAATTACCAATCATACTACTCACTGGACACACTGATTACACTAGGATGTATTGTTATCAAGTCTTTTATATTGTAAAAGTTGGTTCATTTTATATATTAAAGTGATTAAAAAATTCAACCTCACCATATTTATAGGTCAGAGTGATTAAACTATAAAATATCACTAGATTTATAGGATATTTTGATTAAATCACTCACCCTCACCAAATTACATATTCACACTTGAGTTGTGTGATTGAGATTTATAGATCTTGCCATGTCACAACTCATAATTATATAGGATTAGGTGCATAATAACATCCAATATCCCTCTTCAAATATTCAAGGTTTAGGTCTAAACCTATTACAACTATAATGATTCATAAGGAAACATCTTTACCAAGTCAAAACATCAAGAGGCAACATGGTTGCATCAACACATAGGTGCAATCTATCCTTGCACTCTTTCTTTTCAATCATTTAAATTATTTAAAATTTTAGATTAGATGCATTGATTTTTACTGTAACATGCTCTTGGTTATAGGTCAGACACTAACAAAACACTCAAAGTGGGTGAAATAAAATACAAGGTGTGATGTACACACCCAGGTACACATTTATTTACTTTAACCTAGTAACTTCATCCTTATACATTACTAGATTAAAGGGGGGAAATATAGATACTTAAATTAAATATTTATAGAATTTCAATCTTGTACATTTGATAAATATCAATCAAGGATTTACCCTTCAGTTATAGATATCCCTATTATCGAAAGGTTCACATTTGCCATTTCAATATGCCCAAACACTTATCTCTTTATCTGATTAATATCATTCTAATGACCTAGATCTCTTTCAAAAAAAATATTAAAACCTTATAAACATACTTCATTGTTAGTTTCATATCCATACCTATTTGGTAGTCTTTTGGACAATACTGGATAGAGAGGGACACTATCACTGACATTAGTGTTTAGATCTTTATCTAGTGTCTAGTTGCCAAAAAACATCCAAATTGATTTTTTTAAAAACCTATGGGTTGGCCTATTTATCTTATTAAACCCTAACATGAGTTATTTTCAAAAGGTGTGGTATAAATACATGTCTAACCCTTCTCATTAGTCATCTATTAAATACCAAATAAACATATGCTAAAGTTAAATTAATCAACTACAAAACCAAGCTATTTTCCCCTATTCATCCCTAGTTTCACATCAAGCATAGGAGTAGTCATATTACATGTTTGAAGCATTTAAAGAGTAGCCCAAGAGTGATATTTTTCATGTTAAAATATTGATCACTTCATGCATCATCATATAATATATTTCACCCTTATGCACACACATTATTAAACATAAGGGAGAACTACATAAGTCGGAGGCCCTACTTGGATTATTGGCTATGTATGAAGCGCCCATTGATAGAGGGATCTTTGGGGTTATCTTGACACTATGATCCCACTAACCCATTTTTAGTAAATTCATTCCAAGGGTGAATATGGGTGAAGATATATGGGTATCAATCAATAAAGAGTGACATCCTTCCCAAATCTGAATACATCAACATGAAGGCAATTATAAAATTAAAAATAGTGAAGTTGGTTGTATCCAGATAGAGCTAATATTTCCTACTAGACACCTACATCGTAATTAAACACTAATGACAATAATATTGCCTAGATCTAATGATATTTTCCATAAATATAAAATTATAATTTATATAATCTAAAAACTAATCCATAATACTGCTCCTATATACTTTCCACTTGTTTCCAATCTAGATCTAGCTATGCATAATGAACCCAACTAGGTATCATTTCTCTTTGGTATTTAAATCAATTGACCATATTTTATATTTGATAATTTCTATATTTATCATATCTCAATATTATAATTTAAAATATGAATTTTTCTATGTTTGTAACTAATTGTCCTACTATATATTAGTTTATCACCCTTGTACTTGAACTATTTTTATATTATTAACCCTATCCCCACACTTTTATATTTAAACAATTTTATATGCTAAGTGCCTATCATGCCCATCCCATTAAAAATAATGTTATCCTCATCATTTAATAAATATATATGATTTTTAAGAATGCTTCATCCTCCTGTGTTACATCCTTATTGGATATATTTTTCTACTTGATAAAATACTCCTTAATCTCCCTTGTTTTCAACCTCTTAGTGCATGTTTGAAGTATCTCCCTAGGTTCTAAGAATAAAAATTCCCTCCTCATCTAGCTATGGTAACTCATTATAGGTGGATACTCTTTGTCCTATTACCTTATTCATTTATAAATCATGGAATACTAGATGTATGCATGTAGACTAATGTAACTTTAGCTTACATGCAACACTGCCAATTTTATATAGGAACTGATAAAAGCCATAATACTTAGGAGAAATTTTATTATCATTTTTTTATTATTTTAGGAAATTTTATTGTATGGATGTAGGCAAAAATAGACTTAATATCCCATTTCAAAATACCTTTTGTTATGGTGTTAATCCACTTACTGCTTTGTTTGATTTTATGTCATGGCCAAGTTCTCTCATAGACTAGATAATACCTCTTACTAGTGTTTAATGTGTTATTAAATAACTCAAATATTTAATTTTAACCTAAAGGATGATGTGATGAATCATGGATGGTACCCATACAATTCCACAACTGGAGACATTTTGATGAGGTATGAAAGAATGTTTATACCACTATTCTACTAGTGGTAACAAATTAACCTATATCTCTTGTTTATCTAATGCAAAAAAAAGAGATAACCCTTTGAACATTTATTAATTATCCCTATTTTACTATTAGGTTTAGGATGATATGAAAAGTTTTGAGCCAACTAATTACCTTAACATGTAAATAAACCAATCATAAAATTACTAATAAAGATCTGGTCATGATTACTTATTATGATCTTGGGGGTACCATGGAGGTTTTGAACTATATCTAGAAAATCAAATGATAATGTACTTGCTAAAAATTATTGTGACAAGGCACAAAAATAATAATATTTATTGAGCTTGTTTATATTACCATGATGACATTTTTACCTTCTAACCTAGGCAAAATTGTTATGAAATACATGGAAACATCCTCCCACCCTTGGCTAGGAATAGGTAAGGGTTGAAAAAACTTTGGGTATTAATTTTCTGACCCTTTTTTTTTCTAACATACCATGTATTTAGCTATAAATATTTATATATCCCCTTTGATTCCTTTCAAAAATAAATATTGTTCAACTCTATGATATGTTTTCAATAATCTTGAATGCTTGCCTATTGGAAACACGTGGATATTTTTCATGATCTTATGCTTTATGGTAGAATTATTAAATAGGTATAAAGTATATTTGTACCATATGACATTCCCTTTCCACACAAATTTTTTTAGACACTATAATCTAGCCAAAGCTTCTAAACCAGATCTCATGTGTCAATGTCATTTGCTTATTTCAATTTTTCCTCATCCACCTAATCTACCTATCATATGGTCATTAGGCATGAAATTACATCTAAGGAATCATCCATACTAGATAGTGCATCTAAAACTACATTATGCTTTCTTTTATTATATATTATTTCAAAATCAAATCCTAACATTTTTTCCACTAGTGTATATTTTTCTTCGGATGACAATCTGTATTCCAAGAAGTATCTTAGACTATCATGATATGTCTTCACCTTAGAGTGTTTAACTACAAAATAAGGTCTTCATTGTTTAAATACATAAAAAATATCCATCATCTCCATTTCATAGATAGGATTTATAAAATTCTTACCTTTAAGTTGAGGACTCTTAAATGTAATGGGTCATCATTCCTGCATGAGTAATATCCCCATTCCATAACCCGATGCATCACATTCAAAAATGAATGCTCTTAAAAAATATGGGGTATCCAAAATTGGAATGGTGCACATGGCCTAATTTAGCTTCTTAATTGTCTTGTTGATATATTCATTCTAGTATAAGGAGTCATTATTCAACAAATTTGTGAGTGGTGCTGTGATGTTACCATAATTTTTCAAAAAATGGCAATAGTAACTTATTGGCCCTAAGAAGCCCCAAAGGTTACTAAGGTTTTTTTTAATTTTATATTATATCATGGCCTTTATTTGATGAGGGTCTAATTTGATGGATTTATTTGAAACAATGTGACCCAATTATTCTACTAATTTTACTCCAAAATCACACTTGGAAGGTTTTTCAAAAAAATGATGTTGTTTTAGAATTATCATTACCTAATTCACATGATGCAAGTGGGATTCCCATGTATAATTATTTATTAGGATGTAATAAAAAAATACCAATATAAATTTCTACATAAAAATATGAAAAACAATGTTCATAAAAATCTAGAATGTAGATGGTGCATTTATGAGACCAAAAATCATTATTGAAAATCCATAATGGTCGTCATAAGTTATGCAAGTTGTCTCATATATATCCTCATATTTGATATAAATTTAATGGTAACTGAAATAGATATATAGTTTTGTAAATTATGCAACACCATGTAACTCATATATCAAATAATCAATTACTAGAATAGGAAACTTATCTTTGATGGTGTACTTTTTGAGTTTCTTTGTAATCCAGGCACATCATTTAGGTACACACACCATTAAAACTAAATATGAATATTTAATATGACTAAGTATGATAATACTATCATTCAAAATATCTTGTACCATATTTTAAATAACACTCTTCTAGACATATGGGTACCTATATGGTTGATATTTGATGGTTGACTT
Organism: Torreya grandis; assembly: GCA_037957365.1. Taxonomy (NCBI): domain Eukaryota; kingdom Viridiplantae; phylum Streptophyta; class Pinopsida; order Cupressales; family Taxaceae; genus Torreya; species Torreya grandis. The sequence continues at coordinate 1,571,331 of JARHVA010002939.1, read as the reverse complement.
CCTATCAGTAGTCGAATGACATGACCATGTTCCATTTTTGGTGGTAATATTTTTGGTATTTCTCCAAAAATTACTAAGTGATTATCAAAAATATTTTGTATATTAGGATTTTTAGACATATTCATTGGATATAATTCTAAATAAAATAGTTTTTATGCAAACCCTTTTATCCCTTTATTGAGAATCTTATGCATCTGATGAGAACTAACCATCTGTGGAGACTTTGCACATAATCTAAGAAGTTCAAATGTATTTCCTTTAGAATTAAAATGAATGAAAAACTCCTATAAATCAATATCTATTCTTTTTAAGGTTTTTAGTTATTCAAATCCCAAAATTATGACTTCCCCACCCATGGGAATAGAAAATATAAGACAATCTACCCTATAATTTCCCATCGAAATTTTGATACTATGGAATTTCCTTGAATAGTTGATTATGCCACTATCTAAAATCATGGCTTGAAATTATATATTTGGATTAAAAAAATAGTTTAAGCATGTTTACAACTTATTTTTTATGAATTTATGTGTACTCCCTCAATTAATAAACCTATCACCTTCTGTTTCATTAAAACCCACAACTTTGAGGGTTTTTGGAGTGTTAATACTTGAAATTGCATGGCATGAGATATTTTTTCAAGTATTTTTTAATTACTCTTATAAATTATCCTCACCCTCACCTTATAATTATTCATCCTCTTCTTTATTGGCATTTTCCATGTATAATAATATATTATTAATACATTTATGTCCTTTAATGTATTTTCTTTCAGTTGAAACATAACCCTTTTTGGTGTAGTTTCAATTATGGGTCCCAATGAAGGGATTCATTAAATCACACATATGAGTGATACTCTCATCTAATAACTCCTCAAATATTGTATAAAAACTCATGGTTTGTATTAATAAACTTAGGGTTATAAGATATTAGTAACTTATTAGCTTACAATGGATTTTTCAACTCTACACACTCTAGTACTTAGACATGGATATCTCTATATATTATGACATCCTTATCCTATCATGTATTCAAGTATATGGAAAATATTTTGATGAGATCACTTAGTTATTAAATAATGCAAAATCTCCCCTGTGTGAGCCAATATTTTCTCTACAACTTGGAAGAATATTTCCTATTAGAGCCCAAAATAACCCCTATAACTTGGTAGAGTCTCTCCCAGGGTCCAAGAATTATTATTCTTTGGCCCTTACCATATTTTTATATCTGATAAATGTTTGTTTTTCACCTCCCCCTCCACATATGGGTTGATAATTATAATTCCACTCTAGAGGTAGAATATCCTTTTACAAACCTTAATTTGCACAAAATTGACTCATGCCTGATAAAATTAGTAATAATAGATATTGTTAGCTCTATACTTTTGTGTAGTTTTATCATTTAATTAATTTAATTATCCTAGTAAAATTAATACATGTAGGTCCACATGGATGTATATTCTATCTGATTTTGATTCTTTAACTTCTGTATAAACTGATTTGTGCCTTATTTCCTTGTGCATAATTGATTGGTTATCATTTTCATGTGCCCTTAGTGTTTGTATGCCTCATGCTCAAGACTTATCCATTAATTTTAATTTGGGTTTCTTTAGATATTCATACGTTCATAATTTCTTCTGTGCACTTCTATGCTGGTCTCCTAATCCTATTGTGCACCAAAAACTAGTTGTGCTCCCTTTGCAAGGTCATATTTCATGCCTTATTTGAATAAAACCCAAAATTGGTTTTGATTAAAACCTTATTTGTCTTCATGATAAATAACATATATGATAAAATCCCTTCTATAGCACCACATTATTGTGCCTTAGAAATTATTTTATCTTTTACATGCTATATGCATTATCCAAAAATTTTACAACCTATAATTATTCTAACTTTTATGTAACTCCTAGTAATTGTCCTCCAATGCAAATGGATTTTTAAATAGTATTGAAATCCTTAAAAATTGATACATTATGAAACAACACACTATAAAATTTTGTTATATTGGTTGACTGATTGATTCTATTTTTGGATGACATAAGATTTCCAATTCACTTGGGATGCTCCTACATCAGATCCCTGAGGTAATTAAAATGTAAGGTATTTTTATAATTAGGATTTTAGTGGTAGAACCACCATTTTGTAAAATTTATAAGGAAATAATTCTCCCTTCCACCTAAAATAATCCCTAAGTAGGATTTATCTATACTTCCAATTCTTCTCTTCTCCCTTATGGATTTGTATGCACCTCTGACTCTTGTTGTGGGTCTGATCCCACCTCATTCTTTCCATATCTACCAAGTATTTTCAAAACTTATCTTGTGTCTCTCAAATTTATTATTTTCTATGCACCCCTTCTCTTCTCTTATGGGTTTGTGCCTACACGTTTCTTCTCTTGTGAATTTGTGCTGACCATTAAATATATTATTATAAGTTTATGCCAACCCTTATATTCTTTTATGGGTCTATGCTCACCCTTATATTATCTTTTGGGTTTGAGCCCACCATTTTCCTCTCATGTGGGTATATACCCAACCTTATATTAAAATTTGGGTGTGTGCCCACCCTTGTATTATATATTGGGTATATGCTTACTCTTGTCATATCTTGTGGGTTTACACCCACCCTTACCTATCCACTTTTACTAGAATTTACTTGTACCTTTTGAGTTCTCCAATATGTGCACTTCCAATATTTCCTTAGATACACACACATCCTTATTTCTCTTATTAGCTAAAAAATGTAGGTTTACTTGCATGCTATTCTTCTATGTGTTTCCCATGGGGCATGTTAGCACAATACTCCCACTACACTTTCTCTACTTCCTCCTCTTTATTTTTTTAGTGGCATTCCCATCTCTCTTATAATATTCTTATATATCTCCAATAATCCAAATTAAGCCATGAGGGTTTTTCAAGGGGGTATATAGGGTACTAAGCAAACACCTACTAGGCTTGAGGGAACTATGGGTTACTAAAGATATATAGAGGCTATCTAGTTTTCTAGTTTTCACCAAACTATATATAGAGTTGTAAACTAGGTTAGGTTTAACATGATTGAGTGTAAAAAGGGCAAAAATATCTCTAACAGTTATAAATACATAATAACAAGTAGAAAAGGGGTAAATCAATAAGGGTAAATCAATAAAATTTAATCAAGAAAACTATACTATTTGAACAAATAAGCACTACTAGGAAAAAAATATGATTAAGAAGCATGAAAATCCAATAAATGAAGAATAATTTTAAAAAGAAAGACATTTTAAAAAGAAGATAATGCATAAAATTAAGAAATATAAGATAATACATGCCCAACTAAAGATAAACTAGTATAAAAGCACTAAACCCTAACATATACACTATTATACCAACTAATGGGTTTCACCTTGTAAGAAAGGTACCCTTAGATCAAACTCAAAAGAAAAATACAAATGTTATACCAACAAGGAGTCTAAGTTTGATTCATATATGGAAGAATACTTAGATATAGTTAATATCCTTATCCAAGCCAATGCTCATAAGAAAGGAGAAGGTGAATAACAAGTACATACGAGTGTGAGAGCCCAAGCCAAGTTCACAAATAAGGTGCATTGCTAACTATAGAAGCTAGGAGCAAGCCACAATGAAGTAGGAACAACTAGGAGTAGAAATGGAGTAACCAAATTAGTCTTAACATGTGTAGGTAATCGTTTGTCACAATGGAAGCTCAAGATCACCAAGAATAAACCAAGAGAGATTAAATAAGGTGAGAGAGCTAAAAGAGTGAAGAAAGAGGGTAAAAATGAATGATTCAAGTTCCTATATGGTAATCAAGGACCTAGATGGATTAAAAGGATCAATTTTTAACCATTTAGACAAAGACTAGTATGCCAAAAGTATTTCTACCTAAGTTATAGCCTAGGCCATAGCTTTTTGGTGAAAACATGTGGCCTAAGCTCTAGGTTTTGGGATAACCCATAGCCTAGGCCATCTAGGTCCTAAATGGACTTTGGGATGAAAAAAATGGGTTTAATAGTGAGTGTGAGATCCATTAGAGTGTGAGGAAAGTATATAGTGGTACCAAATGGGATAGGGATGCATCTTAGAATGTGGGTAGAATCAAATGGGACTCATATAGTCAAAATTCCACACAATAAGCTAATATGTATTAATAAGGAGGATCAAGGTGAAATGAATCACATTTACATATGCCCTTGAGGTATATGTAGTCGATGCTTGATAGATCAAGGAGTGTTGTGTAGTACTTAAAAGACACATAGAATTAGGAATGAGGTAGGAAAAGGATAAAAGAAAAAAATACTTGAATGTACCTGATTTAAAGGGTAAAATAATAATAGTTAATGACATAATCTAATAAGCACCAATGTGAAATATATGTAATCCAAATATAGTTCCATCTCTATATCCTACATATAAGGGACAAAAGTGATATAAAAACATGTAATCTAAGATAACATTCACCAGAGTGTTTGTTCTAGTGTTTCTATATGAAGTATATGGGAGAAATAGAAGTCTTTAAAAGAGGAGAACAAATCATGCACTACCTCAAATAGTGGGATAAACTTATAGATAAGGGTATTATAGACTCTGATGAGATGAGACAAAATTAAGAGTGAGTCATAAAACAATTGCACATAACATGTTCCTAGTGCACGAGTATTGGTTATAACTCTAATAATCATGTGATACTAGCTAGTGTTATTCATCTCTCTAGTAAGGAAGTAACCAATTATAAAAATCTCATGGCCCCATGGATCATCAATAATATAAACCATAGTGGTGGGTCTTGGGTTACCTAAAATGCCACATTTAGTGTGGATCATCACATAATGGTGTACCATGATGGGGGTCAAGGATGAAGGACACCACTAAGGAAGGACTAACTCAACATGGTGTTGAATAAGTGAGATACACAAAGGAGATGGAAAATGCAACCAAATATCAATCATGGAGGTGACCAATGATAGTCATAGTGATAGCTGAAAAATGGTGGTAGGAGGATCATGAAAGATAAAGACTAGCCAGAGAATACCAGAGCAAGTATCAAACAATTGTAACCATGAACTGACACACTTGAAAAAACCATGATTAAAGAGGGAGAGGGAGTCAATAGGGCATCACTTGTAAACAATCATGGATACTAGTGATTAAAATAATCACACAAAGAAACCTCTATCCCAATGCATCCAAAAGGGAGTATACAGGTAGGCCAGGGGACTCAAGGGTCTAAGAGACTGTGATAGTCTAAAAATTGACACACGAAGGCCCTAAGGATGGAAATGGAGGCTACCATTGAATCTAGAATACATCAAAACCATTTATATATAATTATAATATCCCTCCTACTAATGATTGACAACCCACCCAAAAAAGTACCCCAAAAAGTCACAAAAAAGGGAAAGTGAAAAGGTAAAAAGATTAAAAAATACTCTTTATAAATCATTTTTATTCGCCACAAACCTAAGGAGAGCTAACAGAGTCCTTATAACCACATAGAGGAGACAAATGAGCATGGGAATTCATGAAGAGTGATCACCATAGTCTTGTTAAGTCCTCCAACCATCAATTTGAGCAAATTTTTAGTTTTGTGGGTTTTTAGGAGGCCCTACAAGTTTTTTTGCTAGATGGATTGAGGGAAAAAGCATGCCAAAATGTTCTATAGGGGAATACTCACTTATAAGAACCAATTAGAGGCTAAACATAGGTTTAGGGTGGGCATTTTGGCATGCCCTAGGGCTTGCCTGAGTACCCATGACCCAAGCCACAAGTTTTTGGCAAAACATGTGGCCTGGCCTTTGGTCTTTTGAAAACCCATGGTTTGAGCCTAGTACATACCATAGAACAATATAAAATCTATGAACAAAGCCCAAAGAGATGAAAAAGGGGATTAATTTGGTCCATAAAGGAGGCCTATAAGCCCATAAATGGGGGGAAGTAAAAAAAACATGGTTATACTTGTATTTTACTTGATTTGTGCACACTAACATAATCATAAGAGGTGAGTTCATGTTTGAGGACCTCAAGCTAAACCTATTGCCTCAATACTCATGTGAACATGTAATTTTGATCATTTTAGAACCTTGTCTTGAATCTATGGATAATTAAATGTTAGCTACATATGAAGTCAAATTTATATTCACCCTTGGCTTGCAACATAGAGGTGAGTGACTATATGTTGAGATTAAACGGTATGAAGATATTGAATTATTGGAGGAAACCATAAAACAAGAGATGGAAACTAGAAAGAGAGTTTGGCTAGAGATTTTGAAACCAAACAAGAGCTTCAAATTATAGAGAATGAGTAAAGAGATTCAACAACATGCCCTCATCTTATTCCCACTCGATATATTCGATCATAAATGCCATGATATGCTCTATGGGACTAGCACCTTGAGTCCCATTAAACTCAAGAAGTTTAGGGATTCTAGTAGGAAGGGGAATAACACATACCAAATGGGATAGAGGATTTATATGGAGATCCTTATAGGAATGGTTGATAGTAGGTTGGTGATAGGCTCTTTGGGGAGGCCCATAGAGGTCATAATACCACCTACACAAGTAGTGGTCACCATGACCATGGTCATGTGGGAATTGGTGTTAAGGTAGATCTCAATATGGGGGATGCTCATGATGGGGATCCCCCTAATCATGCAATGGGAAATGGCCATGAGAAGGGTATCATTCCCTATGGGGATAATAAGATGACATAACATGCACGGGGGGACAATCATGATGACTTAAATCCTCACGGTGTTGGCCATGCATGGCAAAACAAGGGTCCACATGAGAGTGTTGATGTTTAGTATAGGCATCCCATGAATACCTATTCTAAAAATGACAATCAAAATTAGTGTTCTCATTCAAGACCCTAAAAAATGGATTAGGAGGATGGGAAGGATCCAGGGGAGGTGGATGTTGAGTTAAGTCAAGGTGCCCATGTATCTCAACATGGACATGAAGGGGTTCTCACCTTAAAGTATCCCACTAATAAATATGTGGGGGACTCACATGAGAACTGGTCGAGGCACTCAAACTAGACTTGGTGTGATCTTTATCTCTAAAGGAAGCACACTAATTACTCCTATGGGAAGAAAGGTGCTCTTCATTCACATGAATCTGCCTATGATAATTGTCAATGATTGTGCATAAATCATTAGGACTTAATCATGAAATGGGGTCATATTCACCCCTAATAGGTGAATGAAAATTAGTCTCAAGTCTCAAGGAGGTGTCCTCGAACAAGAAAATCTTGAATTGCTAAAAGAGTGAGTGATCCCATTGGTTGTATCTTTGCCAATCTTGTTTCTTGTGGAACATGAGAGGGTTAAGGTCACTATACTAGGGTGAGGTAAATTCCTAGGTCTTATGGTGTTTATATAATTCCATTATAGCCTCATCTTGCTCATGACTGAGCTTATGGACAAGACCTTGAATTTGATAGGAATGGCATCCCAAGGGTGGGAGAATAACCATGAATGTGATGAAATAAGAGAAATAAGGGAGACAACAAAAAAGGCAAATGGTCAGGGAACTAGTAGGGAGAAGAACAAAAAATCAAAGTAAGATCAAATAACTTGGAAGGGAGCCAAAACACTATTAGAACAATTAATCCTAAGTGGGCCTATATGTCCCTTAGCCTTGGTAATTATTAAATAATAAATAATATATTATTTATTAACTTGAGGTATAAGAATCAAATAAATAAATAATCATATTATAGTTATTTAATATTTACCAAATATTAATTAATTGGTTTTTATTGGGATGGATGGAACTGTTATTTTCACAACGATCATCTCCCTTTATATTTCACTATCAATAGGGTTTTTAACCTATTGTGAAATCATATATCATGAATATGAAATTATTTGATCATATTCAATTTGTGAGTTTTGTGAAGCATTGTATGAAGAAGTGAGAAGGATAAGTTAATGTATTGGGTGTAGAGGTTTTCATATTTGAATAATTATCAACTTGTTGGTTTTTCACCTCTTTGAGGTTTTCCCATTTTAAATTTCTATTGTGTTATCTATGTGATATGTTATTCATATACACTTCTAGATCCATCCTATGTATATCTTTATCTTTTCATGGTATCAGAGCCAGGCTAGGATCCCCAAGCACCTATAATGTGGCTTAAGGGGGGTGTTGGAAATAAGCCACACCTAGACCAATGATGGGCTAGCCATAGAGGGGCCAGTAGCTCAGTTGGTAGGGCACTTCGATAGCAAATGAAAGGTCCTAGTTTTGAGTCCTAGCTAATCCATATGACTTGTAGCTCAACATGTGGTATCAGATCCATTTGAGGGGTATATGTGATTGGAAAGTAATATGTAATTAAATTTCTTCAAAAATTTAATTATTTTCAATCCTAGTTCAACCCTGTGTACGATAAAGAGGGAGAATAAAATTATTTTTTGATCAATTGAGAGGCCTAGTTTAACACTTTGAAGCCTTAGATATTCATCCAAACACCATTAAAGCATCTAAAGCTCATGTCATTCAAAAACAAACCTTAAAATTCCTACATGGGATGCCATTTTTATTCACTTATATAGGTGGATGCCTCAATAAAATTTAAAAACAATTATACTCAGTGTTTTTTAGGCCCAATTATTGATAAAAGCTAATGATCATTATATTCAAGTAGTCTCATATTATTTTCAAGGCCTGAGAAGCTTTCTTCCACCCCCTAGAATTTTTCCTAGGCAACTCCAACACACTTGTATGACACTAGAAATAAAAATCAAAACTAGATCACAATCATTTTTTGAAGATATCTTTATTTTTGGGAGACAAAATCATGAAGATGCTTCAGTTTTTAAGGATTCTAGTGGCATGTGGCATGATCTAACTTCACCTCTACTACTATAGGATCACCATATCTATTTGGAAGCATTACATAGGTAAGTAATAAAGTTTTTGGAAAATATTTAAAAAATAATTATTTTTTTAATTCACAAAATTTCAAAAGGACCCCACTCTTTGTTTAAAGTTTTTACCAAAAGGATAAAAATCCAAAAATATTTTTTTACCATTTAAAAATTACATGCATAGATATATACGTTTATATATATTCTTTATTTTTAAAATTATCCTTAAAAAGAAATAAATATAAGTTTGTGCATGTAAATGTTTGAATAAGCTTACTAGATAAGTTGGTTAGCTTTATTTTGGTAAAAACTTGTAAAGAATAGGTCAAGAGTTCAAAACACTCAACCTATTTTATTTTTTGGTCAAGATAGTAATTAGATAATATTTTTTGATTTATGTGTCAAGTTTCATGCATTCAAAACCATAATTGATCTGTCAAACTTGTTTTAACTTTCAACCTAGTGATTGCTTTGATGAGCATAGTCATGTAATGAGTCGATCCTTAGGTTATGGCACCTTATAGATGTATCCACATGGTTCATTTTGTGTTTTGAAACCTCCTATTATAATTTTTAAAACTTTTTTAATAATAGTGACTAGGTGGTTGTTCTTAGTGTAATTCTTTTAACACCCAGTTTAATGCATTTTCATTTAAAATTTTTGAATTATTTTGAATGTAATTAGATATTAAAATCAATGTGAACTTGTGATTTACTTTATTTTACAAAAATAGTATAAAAACTCATTAAAAAGGTTAATTTTTAAAATTGTTCTTACATTAGTGTTCTTTTGTGACACTTGCAATATTTTATTTTGTCATATTTTTTCTTGATTTATTTAGAATTAATTGAACAATTATTATGTGTTTACACTTGTAACCTATTTTTACTATCAAATAAAATTCAATTCACATTAAATATCTTTTGTTGTAAGCATTTGTTTACTATCCTATTTAAAGGGAAGCTATGGCTTTGCCTCATTTTTCTTTAGATAAATCTTAAATGCTTAATGAAAATAACTATAATATATGGAAAATTCATGTTAAATATAAATTTATGGCCCAAAATTTATGTAATATTATTGTTGAGATTGAAAATCCCCTTCTGGATGACATGTGACCCCTGAGCTTACCCATGCATTTCAACAAAAATCATAGAAAGCTATGTACATTATCTTATAGAGTGTTAAGGATGAATTTCTTCTCCACATTGGTGATTAGAAGTCTCCTAGAGATGCTTGGAAACTTATTTAGTCCATGTATGAAAGAAATTATCTTTCAAAGATCATTTAATTAATCCTTGATATGTTAATTACACCTATGAAGGGTGATGAAAAATTAGTTAATTTTCTTTCTAAAATTATAAACATTATAGCTCAATTAGATGGATTTAATTGTAATTTGATTCAAGATCAGTTCTTTTATTTTATCATTCAGTTAAATATTCATGAAAATTTTAGAAATTTCATTTCAATTTTGAATTTTAAGTATCAAACTAAGCAAGATATACCTGACCTTACCACCTTGTCTGCTCTCCTAATTTAATAAAAATAAGTGATGACCAATTTTTATTCTAAGGAAAATGCCACTCAAGCACTTTTAACTCTTGATAATATTTTTTATAACACTAAAAACCAGAAATCTAACCCTAATTCTACTAAAAGCAAATACAAGAATAAGAAATCTGGTAATAAGAATCATACACTTAAGTTTAATAGAAATTGTAATCTGTGTGATAAATTTAGTCATAGAAAGAAAACTTGTTATAAAAATAAGGATATAAATAACAATCAAACTTATAAAAATAAAAAAAGGAAAAATCTAATCCAAACAAACAGAATAATTAAAACCCTAATCAAATAACAATCAGGATTCAAATGTTATTGCTTTATATGCTGCTTTATGTGCTTCAAATAAAAATGAATGGATTTTAGATAGTGGTGCATCACACCATATGATATTTTTATCTGATATTTTATGTGATTTTAGAGATAATTTTAAAATAATTTACTTAGGAGATAATTCTTTTTTAGAAGTAATTAAACAGGGAAAAGCAATGTTTTCAAATGTTATTATAAATGATGTTTTCTATGTACCTAAGCTTAAAATTAATTTTATATCTTGTTATCAACTTAAAAATGATAATTTAATTTTGAAATTACTTAAAGATAACTACTCCATTATAAATCAATCTGGCTCCTTGATTTTTGAAGGTGTTCAAAAGAATAGTTTATATATATTTTTCCTTCTGCATGTTTTTTTCATCGCATACTAAGAATGAAACTCAATTATGATATGAAAGATTAGGAAATGTTAATTTTATAAGTTTACATGATATGTATAAAAATAATCTTATTTTTGGACTTCCTTTTATCCCCTCTCATCATGAAACTTATGAGGTTTGCTTACATGGTAAGCAACATATTAACCCTTTTCACAAGAATCATGATGTGAATTCCTCACATCTTTTAGAATTGGTTCATAGTGATGTTTTAGGACCTATTGAAGTTGTATATCTAAATTATTATTTGTATACTATTTCTTTTATTAATGATTATACTAAAATTATTTGTTCTTATTTCATTAAAAAAAATCTAATGTTTTTTCTAAGTTTAAAAAATTTAAGGCTTATATTGAAAATGCATCTATTTTTTCCATTAATAGATTAAGAACTGATAATTATGGTGAATATGTTAGTAAATATTTTGATTATTTTTATATTAGTTTTAGTATTCAAAGAGAATTAACAACTCGCTATTCCCCTCAGCAAAATGGAATTGTTGAAAGGAAAAATCGTACCATCGTAGAAATGGCAAGAACAATGCTGCAATCTACAAATGTTCATAAGTTCTTATGGGTCAAAACCATGAATAATATTATGTATATTATGAATAGAGTCCATATCAAATCCTTTCATCTTTCTACCCCTTTAGAAATGTGGACTAAAAATAAACCTAGTATGGCTCATCTCTATATTTTTAGCAGTCCTACTTCTATCTTTGTCCCTAAAGTTAAGAGGAAGAAGCTCAACCCCACTTCTTAGTATTGCATTTTTGTAGGATATGGAGGTAGGAAAAAAGGTTTAATAGTGTATGATCTATCTAATTGTTAGATTATTAATAATATAAATGTTCTTATTCTTGAAATCTTTTTATGAGCCCTCTATAGATCCTCAATGTTCTTCTGTTGATAAACCTAACTCTCATGTTTCTCCTTATGATGAAATAGATGACCTTAAATAAGTTGATCCAATTATGGAAAATTTAGAGTCTAAGGAACCCCTTTAATTTCATATTTAATATAAAAGACCTAAATGAGCAAAATCCTTAATCCAATCTTCTAATATTGATAATATTAATAAGTTAACTAGAAGTAAACATTATTATAATGCATTAATTACTATGTATGAATGTGAACCTAAATAATTTGAGGAATCCACTCAAAATGATAAATGGAATGTTGCTATGCAAGCTAAATATAATTCTTTAATTAAAAATTATACTTGAGATCTTGTCCCTCCACCTAAAAGGCATATTGTCAGTTGTAGGTGGATTTATAAGATCAAATATAATTTAATTGGTAAAACTGATAAGTTTAAATCTAGATTAGTTGTATGGATTTACTCAAAAACCTAAGATTGACTATGTTGAAACCTTTGTTTCTATAGTAAAAATGAGTACTTTTAGACTTCTTATTGCTCTTACATCTCAAAATGGTTGGGTTATCCACCAAATGGATGCCAATAATGCATTTATAAATGGTGATTTATAATAAGAAATCTACACGACTTAGCCTAAAGGTTTTACTGACCTTAATAGAGAACATTATGTATGCAAGTTAAAAAATCTTTATATGGTTTAAAATAATCTCCTCGATCTTGGTATTCTGAAATTAATTATTTTTTTAAAGAATTGGATTTTTATAACTGCTATTCAGATAATGATCTCTTTGTTAAAGTTGAAAATGGTCATTTGATTTTAATTGTATTATATGTTGATAATTTATTGATTACTAGATATTTAACTAGTTTAATTCATAAATATAAGGATAAACTAAGTCAAATATTTGAAATGACTGATTTAGACATTCTACATTATTTTTTAGGAATGGTTATATTTTAGGATAAACATTCTATTATTGTATCATAATCTCAGTATGCACATAATCTTTTTGTTAAATTAAACATGCTTGATTGTAAATCCTTCACTACTCCTACTGAATTTGGTATTAAACTCAATCTTAAACTTGGAAGTGAAAAATATAACCCTACTTTGTATAGACAACTTATTGGAATTTTGATTTACCTAACCATTACTAGACCAGATATTTCATATGTTGTTAGTATTGCTTCTATATTTATGTAGGATCTTTATTTAGATCATTAAAAATTAGCTACACATATTCTTCATTATATCAAAGGAACAATTAATTTTGTTTTATTTGATTCTTCCATTGATAATGCTAAATTATATGGTTATTATGATGATGATCATGTCGATGATACTTTAGATCATAAATCTACTTTTGGATATGTGTTTAAGTTTGGTGCAAGTGATATCACTTGGAGCAGTAAGAAGCAACCTATTATCTCTCTCTCTTCTACAAAATTTAAGTACAAAAGATCTATGGAAGTTGCTAAAGAATCCATGTGGATGCAAAGGCTATTGGGAGAACTTCATTTGGATGTTTCTTAGAGTACCATCTTTTATTATGATAACCAAAGTTGTATAGCTTTGAAAAAAAATCTAATGTAGCAATAAATAACTAAACACTTTGAAGTTCATGTGGATTTAATCTAAGATAAAGTCTTTAATAGTGATATTAATCTATATTTTTAATCTATGGATGAACAAGTGGTAGATATCTTCATAAAACCACTTGGTGCTACCAAGTTTTATCAGTTTCATGTAATGTTGGGCCTCTCAAAGTTGTCATTGAGGGGGAGTGTGCATGGCAATGCCACCTCCTAATGGCCATGCATTTCTTCTCTTTCTCTATACTTATTCTCATTACAAACTTCATGTGGAAGTTATGGGATTTGAGTAAGCTTCATGTGGAAGTTTTAATTTTTTACCCTAATACATTAAAAGATATAAATTGTAATGGAGGTCCTTATGTTATAAAAGGCTCCAAATATGCTTAGATGATTAATCAAGAGAAACTATGAGATGTAGTCTTATGATCATGCTATCCTGAACTTAGTTTTAAGTATTTTATGGATTATAATTCCTTTTATTTAAAAAGGTGATGTTTGGCATGATGAAAGTTCTTAAATCCTTCGATTGTGTGCATAGTATAATTCTTTTTATTAAGGTGACTATGACATTAATCTCCACTTAGCATTAAGAGGGAGTGTTAGAACAATTAATCCTAACTGGGATTATATGTCCTTTAGCCTTGGTAATTATTAAATGATAAATAATATATTATTTACTAACTTGAGGTATAAGCATAGAGTAAACAAATAATCATATTATAGTTGTTTAATATTTATCAAATATTAATTGATTGATTTCCCTTAATAATCACTATAAATAGGGTTTTTACCCTATTTTGAAATCATATATCATGAATATGAAATTATTTGATCATATTTAATTTTTGAGTTTTATGAAACACTAAATGAAAAGTGAGAAGGATAAGTTAATGTATTGGGTGCAGAGTTTTTCATATTTGAATAATTATCATCTTGTGGTTTTTTCACCTCTTTGAGTTTTTCCCACCTTAAATATATGTATTGCATTATCTATGTGCTTTGTTATTCATATACACTTCTAGATTCATCCTATGTATACATATTACATTACATTTATCTTTTCAAACATAACTAAAACTAAAGCCTCATGAATATCAAAGGGGAATTGCCTAAGAGATATCTAAATAGGCTATAAGTAGCATGAAACCTTGTATAAAGTCCACTAGGTGTGCCATAATGTAGATCTGATGATCCAAATGGATCCATGAGGGTTTGGAAAGGGGGTGTATAGGGTAATAATAAAACACCTACTAGTCTCAAGGGCACTATGGGCTACTGGATATCTATAGAGGCTATCTGGTTTATTGACTTGTACCAAGCTATAGATAAACTTGTAAACCAAGTTAGGGTTATGATGATTGAGTGCACAAAGGACATAAATATCTCTAATAGGTATAACCACATAATATCAAGTAGTGAAGGGGGAAAATAAATGAGATTTAAGTAAGAAATATATGATATTTAAAAAAATAATCACTACTAGGCAAAAAACATGATTAATAAGCATGAAAATGTAGTAAATGAAAAATGATTTTGAAGCAAAATATATTTTCATAGGAAGATAATGCATAAAATTCAGAAATTTAAGCTAATACATGTTTAAATGAAGATAAACTATCATAAAATCACTAAACCCTAGCATATACACTATTCTACCAACTAACGAGTTTCACCTTGAAAGTAAGGTGCCCTCAGATCAAGCTCAAAACAATAATGCAAATGTTCTATCAACCAGGAGTTCAAATTTGATTCAACTATGGAGGATGACTGAGCTGCAATGGAGAGCCTTGTCCAAACCAATGACCATAAATAATGAGAAGGTGAAGCAAAATTATGTAGGAGTATGAGATCCCAAGCCAAGTATGCAAATAAGGTACAACACTAATTGTAGAAGTTAGGAACAAGACAAAATGAAATAAGAACAATTAAGAGTAGCAATGGAGTCACCAAATCAATCTCTAAATGTGTAGTACATCCTTTATCATAATAGAAGCTAAAGATCACCAAGAATGAACCAAAAGAGATTCAATAAGATGAAAGAGACAAAAGAGTGAATAAGGATGGTAAAAATGAATTATTTGGGCTCATATAGGGCAAGCAAGGATACAAATGGATAAAAAAGATCCATTTTTGACCATTTGGGCAAAGACAAGTATGCCAAAAAGGCTTTGTGCCCAAGTTGCAACCTAGGTTATTGATTTTTGGCCAAAATTTGTGGCCTAAGTCATAGGTTTTAGGTCAAAACCCATGGTCTAGACCATCTAGGTCATAAATGGCCTCTAGGATTTATAAAAGGGGTCTGATAGTGAGTGGTAGTCTAAAAATGTGTGAAGAAAGTCCAAAGTGGTGTACAATGGGATAGGGATGTCTCTGAGAATGTGGGTAGCATCAAAAGGGACTCATGTATTCAATAGTCTACACGATGAGATGATATGTAATTATCAAGAGGATTATGGTTAAAAGAATCACATTTACACCTTCTCCTTAATTTTCTCATCCTACCTTCCATACATTTGGATTGATATCTCCATCAGTTGATTTTCTTGGTTACCTTTAGGAAGATGAAATCCTACCTTTATATCTTCTATAAGTGACTCCTCTTCTTATGCATAATGAAAATTATGCCCTCTTGATCATCTTTGGGATGATTTTTGGCTTACTCCTATTGTTATTGGTAATTCTTTCATAAAATGTAAAAATAATATTGGATCCTTGTCCCTTGCATTATGACTTCTCTCTACTCCTTTAAGATCCTTAGATGCCTTATTTGGAGTTTAATTCTTTAGATCCTTCTCCTTTTTTGCATTTGGTGAAAATGGTTCTTCTTATTCTCCCCTTTTGTCCATCACTTACTATTGCATATGGAAGTATTGTGCATTTTTATTATTGTTGATGCACAATAATCTTTCATTTCATGAGAATATAGGGTTCCTATCCTTCCCCATTATGTATCCTTTATACTGCACCTAAGAACACTTGTGATCTATCCAAGGTTTCTCTTCTATACTCATACCTTTATGTAGGCTTATCATACACCTTTTGCATCTTCCTACGCTTATGTTGGCTCATATGGAATGATATCCACCTTGCCTTCACCAATAACACATTACTTCAATTGAGCCTCTACTCCTCATTTTACCTTTGTTATTACTTTTACACAATAACCCTATCCACCATTATTTCTTACACATTTTCCTTGTATAGCTTTCTCTTTAATGACTTTTCTCATTGGTGTTACTTCTATTATAGGCACTTATTCCTTCTTCCATCATCTCATAGGGGTCATTTTGGTTGGCATGATACTCCTGCGGTGGCTCCTCCTACATGTTTCCATTTATGGAAACCCTTTTCTCTTTACTTTGGTGATGAAGATTTTTAGGTTCCTTTCTATATATTTCAAGTATTCTCCTTCATTTGAACTAGTCATCTAGATGCACTACTTGGTTTAATAGTTGGAAACCATATGTTCCAAAATTTTCACCCTATTCTTTCTCTTCTATCTCCTTTCATAGAAAAATTTGTATTAATTTGACATTACGAAAAAACCTTATTTATGCACACTCCACCTTTATGTATTCCTCTATGCCTCTTAGTATGAAATAACACTTAATATCCAAGATGTAATCTGTCATTTCCTCAATTTCTTCCCTTCTCAAGAAATTTTTTGCTTTAATTACAAGTTGATTCTCTATGTGCCTTAAAACCTTTATGGGTTGTTCTCTCCTATAGGTCTTCCTTCGCTTCTTTATGGGATCCTTACTCCCAATAAATTTTCTCTCTATTAGTGCTATCCTTTCCTATAGATCTTATAAAATTGAGGTTATCTCATCCATCATGCTTGAAATATATGACTATAGGGCATGTTTTATCTTAGATTTTTGTTGATCCATTTTATTCACTTGTTTTTCTTTACCCATCTGCACTTGATGGAAAAAAAACTAATCTCTTTCATCTTTTACTCAATATTTTTATTGGAATATTATATTCCTTCTCATGTAATTGAATGCCTCACATTAAGTGATCTATTAGCACTTCCACAACTTAGATACTTGTGGTTTGCTCTAAAATTTTCACTAAATGCTACCTACTACTTTGATCCTCTGCTACAATTCTATGTAGGCGCTTTAGATTTGTGAACCACTACCTTGAAGATTCCCCCTGTGATCCTATAGAGATAATATTATTTATTGAATTTTATTCTTTATTTTTATTCCACTCCATTATTTATCCACATTATCATGATGGAGAATTATACTCCAGTAGTTGCCTCACATTTAGAAATCTTCTAGCCTTATTCTACTTCCCATGTCAACCCTCTTTGCTCTCTACCCACCTTATCATGGTAGAGAAAATTATTCTAATAGGTGACTCACATTTAAATTTTTTTATCCTTCCTTTCAATAGTTCACATCTCACTTGGATGCTTAAGCCTTTCTCCTTGCATTTCACAAAGTTCAAAACTTTGTTCTGATACAAAATGGTGCAATCATAGGCCAAACATCATGGTCAAAGGTTCCAATGAAGGGATACCTTACACCACATAACCAAGTGATAGTCTCACATAATCATTATTTAAATCTTTAAAATTGGATATAGAACTTATAGTTTGTATTAATAAAATCATGTTTACAATATATTAGTAGATTTTCAACTTATAATGGAACTTTTGGCTCTACACAATCCAGTACTCAAATATGGATCTCTCACCATACTATGGCATCCTTAAGCTACCATTTCTTCAAGTATATGGGAATCATTATCATGAAATCACTAAATTTTTAAATAAGGTACACTATCCCCTTTGTGAGACAATAGTTTATATAAAACTTGGTGGAGTCTTCCCATAGGAGCTCAAAAACCGTCCTATTGCAACTAGGTAGAGTCTATCCTAGTGTCCAAGAATTCTTCCTTTTTATACTTGGCCCTCCTTTTATAACTTCTTGGAACTAGCCATTGTCACACTTTTCATGTATGGGATGACAACTACATTTAATGAGGCACTGCATGAATATGCAAGGTCTACAAAAATCTATAAGCATGCCCTAGAGGTATCATAACCTTTTATTGACCTCAAACTACCCAAATATAACTCATGTATAATCAAATAAATATAAATTAGATATTGTCATATCTTTAATTTATGTGTTCATGTCATTTAAGCCAGTAACTTAGCTTAGTCAAATGGATAAGTGTAGGCCCACATGGGTAGCTATTTTACCAACTTTTGTTTTTTAAACTTCTATGTTCACTATTTTTTTTTTCCTAATTTACATATGCACTATTGATTGGTTGTCATTGTATGCACGCTTATTTTTTACATGATTCACACTCATACCTTCTCCATTCATTATAATCTAAGTTACTTAGGTTCTTTTTAGGTCCATTTATTATTTTGTGCACTTTTTTGTAGGTCTCTTAATCCTGTTATGCACTGCCAAGTAGTTGTGTTCCCTTCACATTTTCATCTTTCAAACTTTATCTGAACAAACCCAAAACTTGGTTTTTATTGGAACCTTATTTTTTTTCATGCTACACAACCTTTTCAAACAACTTCTTTCTACATCACCATACTTTTGTGCATTGGTAATTATTTTTTCCTTTGCATGTTCCATGACTTAGCTAAAACATTTTTAACTCTTTATTCTTCCAACTTTTATGCAATTCCTATGAATTGTTCTGTCATGCAAGTGGACCCTTGAATATTCCTAAAAACATTTAAAACTATTGTGCCATGCAATTGGGCACTAGTAAATTTGATTATGTTACCAAAATTGAATGACTCTCTTTTTAGATGATACAAGATTACCAATTCACATGGGATGCTCTTGCATCAATTTTTATCATTTCTCTTCAATATTTTTAGGAGTCAATCTGATAGGTTGAGGGAATGATTTTGATATAATAATGTGTTATCTATTGGTAGTGAATGATTATGATTTGACCTAATCTATTTCCTTTTCCCTACATGTGAAGACCATAAACTCTAATACTAAAGTTGGAATAAACATGTGAACATAAAGTTAGATGATATCCTTGAGCCAACCCAAGAATAGATCATTATGGTTATCCTTTATGAAGCATTCATGCATAAGGAAAGGTTTTGGAATTGTTTAATATAATCTATGACAATCCCTACTTTAAGTAATATTTCTAACTAGATGAAGTGGTTATCTATTGTATAGTTATAATAATGTATTTGTAGCTCATTATCAAACACTTACTAGGTAATTTTAAGGAACTTATTTTTATTTTGAACACATAACCATCTATACTAAATGAATTATGTAGTTACAAAAACAATGATGCCATGGCAACCTTATATGCACATGAGGTTTGATGTAAGTCAAATTAAATTTGCATTTGATTTATCCAAGTGATTATATCCTTACATCAAACTTGCACACTTCCACCTTAGGTGGTATGTTCTATGAACCTGTAATTGAACTTGGATTGTTCTAGTTGGGTGAACTTGAGTGGCCCAATGGATAATTATTTGATGGTGGATTTGTGTTCCTATTTTATAAGAAAATTTCCATTTATACATTTATGATACTCAAAGTTACCTTTATTATATCCATACACATTTGAGCACATCCATAGATTAATTTCTATCCATGTTTTGAACATCTAATTGGAATTGGGTAACCAACCCATAAACCCATATATCAAGAGTTATAATCTCCATTTCTTCCTTGCTAAGAATTTTTCATGGAGTGTATTTCCCTTTTCCATGACCTCTATTTTTTTGACCAATCATGTAAGAACTCTAGGTTGTAGGATTTAGGAATTTAGGGTTTGGGGTTTGGGGGTCCACAAAATTTACCAAAGGCTTATAATATTACAATCATTTTACTAAGATGAATCCAATGATTGTTACTTTACATAAGGGTAATTTTTTTTGTAGAATTAAAATTAAACCTCAAGAAATATAGTGTTGATAGAAAAATAAACTCCTCTCGGTTTTCAAGTTACGTTTTTTATCCTTCACTCATAGAACAATTGTTATTCTAAATGTAAAAAATTATGCTGCAAAACATTTTCCAAATCAATCTCTAATACCACTTGTAATGAAATTTCTTAGATAGATCAAGCCAATTCAAAAAAATGGATGTAAATATAAATGTCAAGTGCAAACAAACAACACTATATCACAATAATAAGATCTAAATAGAGTAGATCCACACAAATAGTTGACAATAGAGAAAACTAATATAAATATAATATAAAGCCAATACAAAGGAGAAAATTCCATAACCATACAAATAAGAAAAAAAATCATAATTATGATTCTCAAGTACTAAGCTCTACCTCCTATATATACCCTACTTAGTCTATTATTACTCCATAGGCTAACCCTACTAATAATATCATAATGTAGAGACATGTGACATGATAATATAAAAGGCCATGCAATCCATAAATCAGCCATACACATCTCTATACACATTATAGGTTAATGGCATAGTAGCTACCACTCTTTAGTAGTCACTTTATAATACGTACCTCTAGATATATCGATGGTAGATATGTTTCCTATGTGTAGATGCATTCTCCTCTTTATCTAGTTTCAATAGTATTCTCTTCATCATGAGATATTTATCACATTATTGTTCCTTCATGTGATTGAATAATTCCATGCTTTCCTCATTTGTTTGAGGAATATTATTATTTGGCTTGTTTCTTCTACTAGCAATGTTACGTGCATGTGACATTGTATGTCTCATTTCACCACATCTGATCATGTATGCTTGAGCACTACTTTTCATCTAGTGTTAAATTATACATTATATATATTAAGGTTTAAATTTATAAAGGTAATAACACTTTATGGTACACGTGTAATATTTTACTTGGGAAATAATATAATGATGAGGCTAACAATGTGCCTTAACCATAGTATAAATTTTTTCTCCTAAAATTAAATTATTCTTCAATTTAATGAGTAAAATATTGATGATAATATAAATGGCATAGTCATTAAAATCACTATGGTTAAGGCACATTGTTTGATATGCTAATGATTATGTTCTTGCAAAGATAACATTGTGCTTGTATTAATAACCATGTGTAATTAGTAGGGTAAATCATATATTCCTTTATTTCATTTTATTATTGCACATTGTATGGAAATTAACCTTATATGTATACATGCTTAAGTTTTTTGTGTTCTTGTGTATGTATGAGTTTTATATTTTGTGATGCTTGTTGACATCTCATGTTATAATGTACTATAGAGAACTGGGTTTGATATGCTAATGATTATGTTCTTGCAAAGATAACATTGTGCTTGTATTAATTACCATGTGTAATTAGTAGTATAAATCATATATTCCTTTATTTCATTTTATTATTGCACATTGTATGGAAATTAACCTTATATGTATACATGCTTGAGTTTGTTATGTTCTTGTGTATGTATGAGTTTTATATTTTGTGATGCTTGTTGACAACTCATGTTACAATGTACTATAGAGAGCCTTATAGCTTCATGCATCTATCACTAATTGAGTTGGGGTGGTAGGTATTTTTTTTTCCTTTTTGGTAGGGACTATCTTGACACATTCTTTCCTCTAAAAAATAAACTCTATTGAAGAACTAGAATAATATTGAAGACATCATTTTCTATCTCTTTATCTTCTATCTTGTAACTATATAACTCTTATAATAAATCCACAATTAAAATTATGTGCTAAGTTTTTCATTCTAAACTTAATTTTTTTTATTTATAACCGTATGATGTATTAAGGAATACGTTCTCATTATTTTATGGGTATATAAATCCTTACATCTATAGACACTATTTGTGAATTATATATCACTTCAATCTTATACACTTGGAAAATACAAACCTTGGTTTTTCTTCAAAGTTCTAGACCTTTCACACTGTCAAAAGTCTTGCATCTGATATCTCTCTATTCTCATTGATTATCTCTTAGTTTGAACAATGTCATGCTAATGACCCAAGCCTTATATATTTTCCAAAATTTTGCAAAACTACTTATCTTCCACATCTACAAGTTTTGTACTTGTACCTACTTTTATTCTTCCATGACATTTGCATCCCAGTCATATACCTACATCAATACAAATGTCATAACCCCATACAAGTATCCAATTCCCTAAATATAGTTAATTTAATTTTGAAATGTATTACTATGGTCATCCTAAGTGATTTTATATGAGATATACTTGAAAGGGATGGTATAAATATAAGATCAATCCTCATTCATTCAACACCTAGCAAAGACCTATCAAAGATCTAACAAAGACCTAACAATCTCACACCTTCTCACAAGCCAATGATAAAAAAGTAATTCAAGTGAGAAAAAATCCCTTATTCTCTCTTATTTCTATATCAATCATAGGGAAAACACATCTACAAGTCTGAAGTACTGAAGGGGCATGCCACGAGTTCTCTTTCCAAGATACAAGCTAGTCACTATTATACTTGCTTTCCACACATTATACCCTTATGCACACATAATCTAACACATTAGGGAAGAAATATATCATTCTAAGGCCCTATTTGGAGTAGTGGATATGTAGGCATCACCTATTGAAATATGGGTCTTTAAAGTTAGCTTGACACTATGAGCCCGCTAACCCATTTTTACCATAACCACTATGAAGATGAAGAACTAGGGTCTTGATATTTGACAAAGAGTGACAACCCATGATCTAGATTTGAGAACCCTAGAGTAAAGACAACTTAGAACCAAAAATATTCCAGGTGGTTGCATCTAGATATCGTAGGTATTCCATATAAGACACCTACATTCAAGTTACATAGTAGTGTTGATGCAACTATCCTAGGTTAATGCAAGTGTTTATAGTTACAGAGGGCATTTTAAAAAAATGTGATGACTGATCCACAATCAAAATCTAGTCTATTTATAACTCTTTCCATATCATATTTTTATTAATATCATAACCAACTAAGTATATTATTTTCATTAACATTTTAATATCTAACATAGTTGTACTTTCCATTTTTATCATATCTCAGCATAATAAATTTAGTATATGTTTTATCTATGTTTTGTAATTAATTAACCTACTATAGATCTATTTATCACCTTTTTTATTCTTCATTTCTATATTATTAACCCTAAACCCATATGATTATTATCCAAGCCTAGGGTTAAACATTTAGTGAACCTAATTTGTGTGAATGCAAATTTTTTATGATTCCTAGGGTTTTCATTTGTTGTTCAAATTAGGCAATTTTTCATTTGTAAGCAATGTAAAAAAGTAATACAAAAACATTATTTAAAATGTAAGATAAAGAATCATTGATCAGTCATCTCAATAATAACAAGTGATTAATGGATGCATTTTTGTATATTACAAGAGATGAAATCAATAACCATTATAAGGATAACTTTCCTCACCTAATGATGGTGAGTCCTTAGAGGGTAATATTAATGATTTCATACCAATATATCACCTAAACTATAGTGTTACATGGGTTATGTTTTCAAACCATTATTCCCTATGAACCAAAATACTATTACTATATCTACCTTGTGGTTATCGAATGCTTCAACTCAAATACTAGTTTTACTGCCTGTTACTACTCAAACCATTTTTACTTCCACTTTGGTGACTACTCAACTTGATAATCCAAATCCCAATGGATCAACAATGTAAAATTTCCTTCAAGTTATAAATACCTTGCAGGACAAGGTCACAAATATTTAAAAATAGGCTTTAAAGTCTCCTTGTGTTATTGATTTGTAAGATGTGTTGCATAATCATTTTCCATCCAAGATATCTTTACATCCCTTACCAAATAGTTTTTTTCACCTAAGTTAACATTTTATGATGACAAGGGTGATCCTGAATAACATATTTGATCCTTATTTATGGCATGCCTTGATTATGCCTTCAACGATAAAATTTTGATCAAGTTATAATCAAAGAGCCTCAAGGATTATGATTTGAGGTGGTTCTATGATTTACCTCTTCAATCAATAAAGGCATTCAAACCTCTTACATATTAAAATTTGGCACACTTCTCTAGTAACATTATCAAAAAGGTTTATTATGCCAAAATTATAAATATAAAACAAAGAACCAATGAACCTATTAATGAGTATGTCTTGAGGTACAATACAATGTTTCCTAAAATGACCAAACCTATGGTAGATAAAGAGCTTCAAGATATTTTCAATAAAATATTGATTTATACTTTACACGAGTCCATTGTATTCAACAAGTTCAAATGTTTTTATGACTTATGCCACATTTTTTAGGACCATGAAATTAAGCTTATTTCACTAAATAAGCTTCTATAGCAAACACACCAACTACATCTACATATAATACCAAGTTTACCATAAAACTAAGTTATAAGGTCAAACCTTCTAAACCTAAAAAGGAATCAACCACCATGGTTAATGTAGTGTCACAACAACCTAATCAACTTGTGTTATCTAATACACCACAAAGATAGTTTTTATGCTTACCTAAGTCTCCCACTTCATTACTCCCATGGCTCATATAGTGTCATCTTATATCTCTCCCTTCTCCTATAGAGATTGATTTGAGTAGATATATACATAAAGGATATGATGTGAATACTTATTGTGACTATCACCAAGGTCTTGGGAATTACATTAATTTTTTTTACCTTAAAACATAATATCCAAGACCTCATAGATGACTAAAATATTACATTTGATGATCCTCCAAAGGAATCAAGTTCACAACCTAGTGACCACTAGAAACAAAAAATATTTGACAATCCTTTACAAGATCATTCAAAGAAGGATATAAAAGTATAAAAGGCATATAATGCACATCCTCATCCATATCATTATGAGAACCATTGGATGGGATTATTGGTACCTACATGTGGCATATAACTCCTATGGTTTAGAGACCTATTAATTTCGATGATAGTGAGATTAGGGATGATGACTCAGATCTTCATTCATCATTCATTTGAGCATATCTTGATTACTATCTTATACATAGTGTTATGATTAATAATAATGAAAGAGATAACATTTGTACTATGAAATTAATTATGTATTTGGGTTATATAAATAATTATTTACATACTTCAACAAGATTTGTTAGAGATTTTGATGAGACCTCACAATAGGTTGTTGGTGAGATTGACTTACCTTTAAAGGTAGGTATTGCACATGTAGTTACTAATTTCTCATTTATAACTTTCATAGGTGTATTTTATACTTTATTGGGATGACCTTAGATATATAAACTTAGATCATTACCTTTTACAGTGCATGGGTGAGTTAAATACATTCATGTCAATCAGGTAATTACAGTTCTATATGAGCATCCTATTAAAAATGAAAAATTTATACCCAAGAAGTTAATTTTAAAACCCCCTAAGTTTAATCTTATATAAAAGTGTAAGGAATAAGAAATCCCCTTTACCAATTGGATAGTACATGAGATGCCATTGCATCATAGATCCATAGTGTATTACATAAAATCCAATCCTAATATACTAGAAACCATATTTAGATATCTAGAGCACCTACACATGTTACTATTGTTGATGTTCTTAATAAAATGTAGAACCTTAAATGATGGGTTATAAAAACCCATACTCCTACTATTTATTTAGACCATAGAGTCCTATTATACACATACAAAGCATTATAGATACTATAGTGACAAATATTGCACCTATACATGCTCCTTAGAAGTACCACCAATTTATTGCACCAAGTTCATGGTGGGGAGATACATATGAGCATCCATTATATGAGATCATAGGGTAGCTTATCTAGTTTTAAATACTCCAAATAAACAAAAAAATAAAAAACCTAAAAAATCCAAAAATATTTGCAGCGTTTACATGTTCTATTAGATCCTTGGAATATATATATTGGTTCTATGTCAGTAAATAACATATTATTCATTTCCATATACATGTGTTTCATGCATATTTTGATTGTGATACATGCATAGATAGATACATGATTTATGTACTTTCAGATGTTGGGCCTTACCTCTACTAATGCTATGTAGACATTGGGGGCATCCACTTCTTTAGTCATGGTACATCTAGGTTATATCATTCTATGGTCATTTTACATTGTCATGTTTGAGATTATGTAATTACACATGCCCTTATCCATGCTTATATATTTCATAGTGTACTTGATATGTTATGTACTTAACATTTTTTTCTAACACATATGATCCATGGAATAGTATGTTATGCTTATGGTAGTTTCTTATACTTTCATTCATGCACTTACTTGAGTGTCTTGCCTTACTATTGTTTGGCTTGTTTGAGCATTTGAACATGATCCATTTTTTATGGTCTCCATGCCTTTGTTTGCCTCTTTGACATTTGAATATATCATTAATTGTTGTATGGATAATTGAATATGTTATTATTACTTTTGTGGACATTTGAATAAGTCATGTCCCTTTGATTATGTAGCATTTAAACATGATTCTTTCTTGAGGTATCCTTAGACCATTATCTTTTGAATTTATTTTTAGTGCTCTTATATGTGTGCTTGGTTGTTTGTTGAACTTATACTATTACTCTATAGACATTTTCATGATCTATATCATGCATTTTAGGCCTTAATGTGATCACATTCTGCATGCTTCCTTGATATATCTACCTAGACATGTTCAATATACACGCTACATGGTACATTTATAATTTACATGGTTATCTTATCCTTTTGAGGTAAAGTAACTACTAGTTTTTACTTTGGTCACTTAAAAAGGTGAGACATATTAGTGGGGGTGTGCCATAGAGGCATGAATTTCACATTACTTCATAAATTTAGATTATAATGGGGACATGTTTTGAAAACATGTTCTCCACATTTGTCACAATTTTAGATTTAGTGGGGGAATTTTGGCATGGTTGAGGTGATTAAATACTCAATCTTGCCAAGTTTATAGATTGGACTTGATTACATCATCTAACCACACCAGATTTATAGTGTGAGTTAAATGAGTTCACTCACACTCATCAAGTTATATGTATGATTTAGTTCCATGGTTGAGCTAATCTCAACTATCGAGTGATAACTAACCTTTAGCTCTAAGGTTGGGGGAAAGTTTTTCCCTTCAATATTTTTATGTGTATGTACCTTCCAAATTTATATTTGTCCTAATCTTAGTTCTAATGTTTCATAATGATACATATTTCATCTTTTCAAATCAAATTACCCAAAGGCAAAGCAATTACATTGATACATAGGTGTACTCCTAAACCTTTCTCTCTTTCAATTTCTATTTTAGATTATATGCATTGATGATATATTCTAAGATGCTCTTGGTTGCAGGTTAGTCACCAAAATAATACCTAAGTTGGGCTCATGCAAAGGAAATGTGTGATATACAAACCTAGATATGCATTTCTTTTCATTTAAACCATCAAATTCATCACTAGATTAAAGGGGGGAAATGTAGAAATTATTTATGAATTATATATCACCTCAATCTTGTACACTTGGAAAATATAGACCTTGGTTGTTCTAATTAGTTATAGACATTTGTCATTGGTAAAAGGCTCACATATGATATTTCTCTATGCTCATTGATTATTCCTTAGTCTAACCAATGTCATTATAATGATTTATGATTTCTCTCTTGTCCAAAATGTTATAAACCTACTTATCTTCCATCTCTACAAGTTCTAGACCTGTATATACTTTTATGCTTTTTAGACACTTGCATCCCAGTTAGATGCCCATGTTAACATAAGTGTCTTGACCCAATGTAAGTGTATATTTCCCTAAATACATTAAATTTTAAAATTAAACATATTCCTAGGTGTAGGATAGAATACAAATGTTGTTAGTCAAGCATTAGTCAATAAATCCATGAAAATGCATAAATAACTAAACAAACAAATCCAACCTATTCATGCAGGATTTATTAATGATAATAAAGAACAAAATGAAATAAATCAACATTAGTTACCTTTCCAAATCAATTTCACCACCCAAGAATGGCTCCAAGCATGTTCTCCCCTTGATATAGAGCTCTAGTCTTTGTCAACAATGGTTTCTTTTCTCCTCCATTACCTCAAGAATTCTATGCATAACATAGACTCAATAGAATAATTTTATAAATTGGTCTATCAAATGAAGCTTAACAAAATGAAAATAACATAATAATCAAAATAAAAATTACTCGTGGAGAGATTTTAGCATTATAATTCTACACAATTTAAGCTTAAAAAAAGATATTTTAAGCCTTCTTATTTATAGGTTTTCCAAATGGGCTAGGATCAACCATGACCATCCATATCAATATTGATATGTGTGGCAATGAACTATCCCAATATTTGTAATTAAATCTATAAATATCCTCATAATGATTTGGGGGGAATGGGAATTAATCAGACATGGGTAACATAATCATGGTCTTTTATGCATTTATGGTTTATAGATGCCACCCCATAGATGATGTCATTAGGTGATGCAAATATTGAGAACCAATTTTTAATATTTAAATAATCAATAACCTCTATGTAAAATCCACTTAAGCTCTTTATTTGAATTAATTAGCCTTAAACAAGATCAATCAATATTTATGCAATTCTTTAGAAACTAACCCTCAATTAATCAAAAGGGTCAGAAAGTCATATTACTAGGTCGTAATTTAACTCAAGAAGAATTGGAAGGTGATTTTAGATGAATTAAGACCGTTATCTCATTTAGGATGTTGCCAACACAAAATAACAAAGGTACGTGATGTGTACTAATGAATTATAAGAAAAGAGTGTCCTAGAGCATAAAAAGGCATAATCATAATTTTGACTCAAAATGAATTGATCAAAGTTAGGAATCACATAAAATGCATTACCCCATTTAGAGATACTTTGGCCTAAATCAATACTTGTATATGATAAGTTCAAACCATTTAGCATGTTTTTAGTTGTTTTGACCTAAATTGGGCATTTGAGCGTAATTCAAGTAAGATTGATAATTTCAACACAAATGGTGTTAGGAATTGGATGTCTACATTTTTACCTTATTTGAGAAGGTGTATTGAGACATTAAGGTGAAGAAAAATCTTTTAAAATAAAAGAGTTATCAAGAAGAAATTGGAAATTACCCATGATGCCCCCTCGAGAGGACATACTAGGATGAAAGAAAAGGATGGACTCTCAAAAAGAGAGGGAAAGTGAGAGATTAACCTATAGAATAAATCATATCCATATGAGCTAATTCTTTCACACATGGTTATCATCAATGATCAAAATATAATTAAAGGTATTATGTACCCCAAAGATGGGGTGAATGGGAAAGATTCAATCCAAACATATAAGTGACACACTTTGAACGTACCCAATTTGAGAGTGTAAGCTGTGTGCTTACAACATTGATCAATCCCCAGACAAGTTACACACTAAAATAGTTCCATAGTGGGTATTAGTGTGGAAAGCTTGGAATTAGAGGAAAAGGAGAACATGGTCTCCTAAGAGATGATAATAAGAAATGCCCCAGTAGAGAAAATTTGATCATGATGTAACGGTGGTGACCTAATAGGGCTAATTTTTATCATTGATAAATAATAAATAATGGTTTGCCCCTATAGGGATGATTTTATTTTGATATTGTTCAGATTTTGTGCCCTAGCATGGGAAAATTAGTAAGCAAAATAATTCAAGGAAATAACCTATGGCATAGATTAAAATGAGTGGGTAAAAACATAGATGTGATGGTAGAATAGCTTATAAATACACAAATAACCAAGCATATGAGAATGTAAAAAGTGATGAAAGAGATGAAAATAAGAATGAAAGATAGTCAAGATAACTCTAGATGTGTAAGATAAGTGGACATTGCCTACATAGTTCCATGGACTCATGTTTCAACATGAACTTCAAACCAATGTAGTTCACCCAGAAATGAAATGAAGGATGAATGAAAACTAATCAAAGTTTGATTAGACTCATAATATATGTGAAGAGATTCATGAATAAGCATAGATTTAGGAGCTAAATCTATTGAGCCTAGATTATGCATAGTGTTCTTGAGATCTATTCATTGGAGCAATGTTAACATTAAGACTTGAGTCTAGAGCACAAATTGCTTGCTATTACAAGAGAAATTAGGCATCATAAGTATGAATAAATCATAATGACATGGCATTTAAAATGTGTGTATTTCGTTCAAATGTGAATATCTATAACTAAGGATAATGGTAAACAATGACTAAAACCAAAGTTACAACTATTTACATTTAACTAAAAAAACAAAGATGAAAAAGATAAACATAAATGAACCAAAATTAAAATCAAGATATGAAGAATCAATATTCAAGTATGAAAAATAATGTTTAAAAATGAAAAGAAAGAAAATCTTAATGACATAGGATCAAGATATAAAGAATCAAGATCTATATGGACCATCAAGATGCTCTTGAACACAAAAGGGCAAAAATCAAACAAGAAAACAAAACACCAAAAATAATCAAATAAATAAAAAGGTTTAAGAACAATTTAATAAAATGAGATCAATATATGAATAATCAAGATCTATGCAAATCATCAAGATGTTCTTAAACACAAAAGAGACAAGCAAAAACATATAGGGAAACACAAGACCAAGGTGAGATAAGAATTAATAAAAAGATAAAAGGAGAATACATAAATGGAGAGGTGCGAATTAAAAAAAAATACCAATAAAAAAATAACAAAACACCAAGAAAAAACAACAAAACACTAATAAAAATCAAATAAACACACACAAACAAAAACCAAGTTATTGCAGTTTAAAGACAATTTTTCATGCATGTATGGTAGAGGCGTTACTTTCCACCATAAAATAACAAAGAATAAGGACACAAGAGTTGTTCCCTAATTAAATAGGAACAATAATATAATAAATGGGGGAAGAGAATAAAAAGGAGTTGATAGAGCTAACTCCAGATGTAAAAGACAAGTGGACACTGCCTACATAGTTCCATGGATGCATGTTCCAACATGAACTTCAAGATAATGTAGTTCACCCAGAAAGCGGGATAAAAGAAAAATATGATGATAAAAACATATGATTAATGTTTTATAATAAAATGGAAGACTTTAAAATCAATGATATAAAAGAGAATGGTTTTGGAATTGATAATTTGGTGAGACGAAGGAGAATGATCTTGTAAAATGGTAAGTGCTTGGGATAAATTAATTATAAAATGGAAAGAGTGTAATGAAAGGGGAATGATTTGACCTCAACATGAGTTTATAACAACCTAAGTAATCCAATTATGACCTCCAATTACCGTTATTATACCTACACAAAGGCGATGAAAAACTAACCAAGTCACAACAAGTTTATGAATAAAGGCAAATGATAATAGTAATGACTAGATGATATGGTAATACATGATAAAAAGGCATTGTAACTCATTTTCCAATAGGAGGTTATAATTAGGAAACAATTTCATAATACTAATTTTTCCAAAGGTGGTTATAATAAGGGGTATCAAATAAAATATTGATTTTCCTATAGGTGGTTATAATCAATGATACTAGATAAGATAATTAATGAAAGATAACTTGCTAGATTAAACGTCACACTACTCTCATAGAATATCATTCAACATGACATTATAAAAATGTTGAAGCTAGATTAGAATCCCCTAATGATAGGTGCAAGAAGAACCAAAGGAACTAAGATCAAAACATGATAAGCAGGATGGATAAAAATAATCCTTGGTTAATAATAAAGAAATGGTATAAAGAAAATGATCAGAAGACAATTGGCTATAGTGGTAAAAAAAATTTCCCCAAGCAATGATTGGCTTAGATTGCTTGCAAAATGATGAGAGAGTGGGACAAGATACTTGTAAAATGATAAGAACATGAATAAAGGGGTAACCAAGCTGACCTATATAGGACTTAAGCACTGCCTACATAGTCCTGAAGGACCTCAAGTCAATGTAATTCAAAAATAATGGTAAAAAAAATATAACGGTATAATATGCTTATAATGAAATAGATTATACGATTGCCCCCAAGAGACAAGGCATGGTAATGTCAAATGGTAATTAGAAAAGTGAAAAATGGTTATGTTGCTCTTCTTAATAGGGAGTGCATGTCCTATTCAATATGTAAGACAACATAAATGATTAGTTCTAAATTTTCTATCCAACACCCTTTCAAAAAATCTGCTCTATCGAGAACTTGTTGCTAATCTGGATCTCCATAATGTGTTCATGATGTTCATTAGTCATTGATTCTGCTTCCTTCAAACATCGAGACAAACTATCTTCATAGCCTCTATAAAGGAAAGTGTTTCCAGTGATGGTAAATAATGTTAATATAAATGATATAAGTAGGTAATGAATATGTGAATGATAATGAAATGTATAATGAATGGGAAATAAATGAATATCAGGACTTTTAGTCACATGTAATGTTTTTGATACCATATTTGACATAATTTTGGTTATGGATGGGTTAAAGACCTCTGAATATGCTTTCAATAGGACCACCAAATTTTTCTATTGTTTGATATTAATAGTACTACCATTTTATTATGATGTAAATTAGAAGTTGTTTTGACTTCTTCTTTGATAATGTCTTCATCAAATAGTGAAGAAATTTTATGCTTAGCTATTGGTGCCTTGATGAGGTTTTCACTGATGAATTTATCTTGATTATCCCATAGTGACTTTGAGAATGTTTCATGAAGAGATGTTAACATTTCACTTTGATTATCTTCTATCACCTTCAAAAAGGTTTCACTAAAAGATGTTAAGTTTTTTCTTTGATCATCCCCTAGTACCGCTAAAAAGGTTTCACTAGGAGATTATTCTTCTTATGAATGAATTTGGTCTTGACCACCCACCGCCTCCCCCCCCCCCCCCGATAATTTGCAAATGGTATGTTTCCATGGATGTAGTTCAACAAAATGTGATTCTAGAGGTCCCAATCAATGTTTGTGGGAGGTGGAATGCCAATATAATGGCTATATTGGGTGGGAATAATGGAATGATGAATGACAACACAATCCTCATAGAAGATATTAAGAGAAACTATATCGATGATGAAGTAATCATCCTCATAAATCATAGAAGGATCAAAAATATATTCAAATTGATTTGAAAGGCAATTGTAACCAGTGTTATAACAACCAATACTATATTTTATTTCTAAATCTAATTCTGATATAAAGGACCCTAAATTTGATGTTGTAACTAATGTTGATTTTGGTTCTGATGTCAGTTCAAAAATATAACCTGACTTTAATGTTATTTCTTCATTTTATATGGTTATTTCTTTAATGTTTTATTGAATATTAAATTTTGGACAAGTAATGGCTTGCGATGGCATAATGGGCTTAATAAAAAGTGATTTATCTAAGAAGGGTTCAACATAGACTAGATTGTCTAAGTGAATCCCATCAAAGAGAGGGTATCACTCGAGGGATGAATCAACAAAATATTTTCTATTAGAAAGAGACTCCTCAATGAGTGGGAAAAGATCAAGAGACAACTTTATAGAGTCTGGCTTGTTAAGGAGATGAGGCTATTTAAAAATAGGTAAAATATGAATAGGTGATTTATCACAGGTTGACTCATCACAAATCAATGTTTCAATAATAACATCATGATCTTGGTTCATAATTGGTTGTAAAATATCAATTTTAAACACATTTTAGTCCTCTAAAGATGGATCTTGAAGAGGTAATGGTTCTTGTTTTGGCTCAAAATTTCTAAAGTGGGGAACATTTGGTTTAGTAAGAACAATGGTTTATGGTTCAATAATTTGGGATCTCTAAAAATTAGACTATTGATAAATGGATCAACATAATCTAGTTCATCAAATGGGTGTTCTTCAATAATAGGATCAATAAATACAAGTGATGGGCCTAGAATGGTAATGATGGGATGCTGCATAGTTTGGTTGTTTGCACAAACCAAAGGAGGAGGTCCTAAAATGGTAACCTTTGTGCATTGTGGATATTTTGGGCTCACACAAGATAAAAGAGAATAGCCTAAAATGGTAACCTTCACCTGTAATGGAGCTTGATCACTCATACAAGGTGAAGGGGGATAACCCAAGAAGGAAACCATTGAGCATGGTGCACAAATTAAAGGAGGGTATCCTAAAATAGTAAACTTTGAGTGTAGTTCACAAATAGAATGGGTAGGATGAGGATGACATACAAAAATTAGCATAGACTGGATGGTTTTCAAAAAATAGGCTCAAAGAGAGTGACATCCTCAAATAAGATGGAATACTCATATCTTCCATAAAAATTCTCTAGCTCATAACTAAGGCCACAAAAGACCCCATTATAAGTGTACCTTAGAGTAATGTTAAAAAATGTTGTTATTTATGTTTTTCAAGATTTAGACTATGTTATGAAAATGTTTAAATAAGGTATGGATTATAATATTTCTTCTAAATAAATGACTAAGGCACCAAAAAGACTATAAAGGAGGATGGCTTGGAACCACAAACAATTAGAAGAAAATGTTCATGAAATTACTCAACCTTTGGGTAAAGTGTAAATCATATGAATTTTAAGATGGTATGATAACTCAAAAATCTTAGAGTGTCACTAGTACACTAAAACGTAGACTTTTAAGATACATCAATATCATAAAATCTAGTTTAACTTCGATGAGTTGCTACTATAAAACTAGAAGAAATCCCTTTAGATTAAGGAGACAATGTGAACCAAGAAACTCATGATGTGGAAACGTGCAATAATTCCTACGTATAAAACTAGAACCAAATGGGTGGCACAATGTCACCACATGGTAATAGGAATGGTAGTATAAAATGTGTTCTAGGACTCAAATTATGAGTGATATATATGATGACTTGAGTCTACAAGTGATGATAATGTGATAATGAGTCTATAAATGGCCTTTAATTTATTAGGTATTTAATGAATGATATGAAACTAATTTAACATGTGCACAAATAAATAAAGATGATCACAGAGATAATTATTTCTTCCACATTGAATTATCTGATTAATAAAATCATACAAAACATATACGAATATATAGGAAAATATTTCCTATATTTTGGGATTCCTAAATCCCTATAATATCTCTCTTATAAAACCTCCTAGAATAGTTCAAACCTAAATACAATATATTGTTATAATATATAACATTATATCTAACAACATAATATTCTAACCTATACAAATTTACCATATTAAAAATACAATTAACAACAATATTAAATACTAATTTACATAATATTAACTCACCTATTACTATTTACCATCCCATAAATACTTATTTTCACCTAATGTGAAAACTATTCCCAACATTCCCCCCATAGTTTTTACATGGTATAATATATCTCTATTTTTTGATTGTAGTGTGTTCTACCTCTATGTGCTCATGATATTCTCCACATACATGTACCATCACACATCTCTTTCATCACACTCATCTATAATTAGTTTTCATAAGTTCACCAATAACCTTCCAAAATGGTTTTCACAGTTTCACCAATAACCTTACAAAATAGTTTTCTCAAGTTCACCACTAACCTTACAGAATAGTTTCTTAAGTTCACCATTAACCTTAGAATGGTTTCACCAGGTTTATCACTAACATTACAACATGGTTTTACTAGGTTTACCACTAACCTTTCATCATGATTTCTATAATTCTTTTTAGATCAACATTCTCCAATGTAAATCTACAAAAGGGTTACATGGGAATATCACAAGTGAACATGTATATGCTTATTTTCTTATTTACAAAACACAATATAAATGTAAAACACACCATACTAAAAAAGTAAAAAATAACATACCACACACCTTATCAAAACATTGATGTGGTCCCATCATTGGAAACTGATGAGACGCCGCTAAAATACCTCCTTCCTCTGTGTAACCTCCATCCTCCAGTATGTCATTGGTCATTTAACAAATGTGTCAAGGAAGTGCACATATTTCCACACTATTTATTGTATCATTCCCTCCCATAATATGAAATGGTTGACTTAGGATGTTGATTTCCACCAAAAATGCATCCATAAGGCAATTTTTTTTATTTTTAAAATTTTGACTTTTTGAAAAATGACAACACACATAAATATGACTCTAGACTTAATGACTCAATATAATTTATAGACGTAAAAAATGATTTTGGTCTCATTTTTGATATGACTCTTTTGACAAAATTGACATACAAATTTTGTTGACTTGATGATACATTGACACATTATATAATAACACTTTAGATTTTTGACATAAATGACTAAAAGTATTGAGCCAACCCTTTACTATAGACATGAGAGATTTATTAACACACAAATAACCCTCAATGATATAACAATAAAAAGACATAAACTAAAACTTAATAAAATCTTAACTAAAGATAATTAACCTATATTTTGAGAAAAATAAACTATGACCAAAAATATAAATACTAACCACACATTATAATAATCTTCAAAACTTTGACCGATACTGACTTAAACTCATAAAAACAAAACTCGAATATGTACATACTATATAACTTTAAGATATCAAACATAAAGAAAATAAATTTTACTATATAATAAGAAATAATCCTTCAATTGTCATTCACTCACCTTTAAGTAATCTTCATGTACTCACCAAGTGTCACATGAATGGTAACAAAAAATGGTGGAGAGAGCTATCAAAACCTATCGCATTCATTAAGAGGTCTCCATAAAGGTGAACAAAGAGATCATGGTATGAAATAACTTGCACATCTACCTTCAACATAGGGTAAGGATCTGGTGTGGTTGGTAGGAGAAATGAGATGGAGATAATGGGCGTAGACCTGGGTAGAAATGGCTGAGCTTTGATTTAGACCAATTGTGGATTAGATTGATGCTAATTAGACAAGAAGACATTCTAATTATATATGTGTTGATGTTTAGACAATTGCCCAAGATGATACCAATAGAAAAATGGATATCTAGTAAAAAATATGGATAAGCAGATAAATGTGGTCTTTTTGATCAAATAAATTAGCACAGTCCAAATTTCTACCACACACTTCTGAGAAATAAGAAGCAGCGATGTTGGCCGAATTGAATCGAGACATGTGTAACTCTCAAAGTGTTGTATATTATGTCGATGGTGAATTCAAGATAAGACCTGTCATGAAGCAAGGATCAAACCAAAAATGTACCTGAAACTAAAGTTGAATGGAGAATTAATCTATGTTATAATTATCAAACTAACAAATCTATTATTTATTAAAACACTACCATCTACAGTATAACAAATGCTTTTAGTTGTCCTTCTAAAAAATATTATTCCATCACAGGAACAAGACCGAATGTTGGTCTGATACCACTCTTGGGTATTTAACGTGTGATATGCAAATATTTTAACACATGCATAGAGAAATGAAGCTAATCACAAAGATAATTATTTCTTCCACACTAAATTCTCTAATTAATAAAATCATATGGAACATACATAAATATATAGGAAAATATTTCCTATATCTAGGGATTCCCAAATCCCTATAATATCTCTCCTATAAAACCTCTTATAATAGTTCAAATGTAAATATGATATATTGTTATAATATATAACAATATATCTAACAAAAATATTCTAACCTATACAAATTTTCTATATTAGCCATATGATTAACAATAACAGTAAATACTAAGTTACGTAATGGTAACTCATCTATTACTATTTACCATCCCGTAAATACCTATTTTCACCTAATGTGAAAACTATTCCCAACACAATCCAAATTGGAAATTGAACCCAAGTTCCCTCAAGTTGAGTGAAAATGGTGAACCCAATTTAACACATCAATCTTATAAACTTAGAAAAGTGTAATTTTAAATTTAAATTATCAATGAAGGACTTAATAAAATTTGGCAAGTGGTCTAAACTCAAATGGGCAACATAACTACACCAATTAGAAGATATGATACAATGCTTGAGATGACAAATTTTAATAAAGAAAAGATTGATTTTCACTTGGACATTGTAACACCTCCTTGTTCAATAAATTGTGGACAATGTGTTTGATTATGATCTTTGTTAACAAGCAAGTTTTTGACTCAAATCAACACCAAGTAATCTAAGACCAAAAGACAAATACATCTAAATAATCATCTTAAATTCTATCAAGGTATGGCAAAGTGGGGTTGATTAAAACTTTAAGTTTTGCACATTTTTAGATGGATCCCATGTGTACCAACTTTCACATTACACACACAAGATAAGTAACACATCAATTGCGTCTACATCAAATGACTTATTGTGAAAATATCTAGTCCTTTTCTTATCCACTACATCCATCACTTGATCATTGTAGTGAAATGTCCAAAATGATCATATATCCTAGGCTTAGCCTCTACTAATAGAAATGGTTTAACCACTCAAACCATCATCCCAATCAGGGGATCCAAATTTATATACCCCCCCCCCCCCCCCCCCCCACATGGAGAGGGGTTGAAGATGATGATGGGATATAAAAACCCAGGTCAAAGCTTCCCTATAAAACTTATGGGAGGTAATTAAGTTCCCCTCACAAACTAAAATACATGAAATAAAAATTAAGTAAAAAGGCTTTATGGTTTTTTCTAGATCACCCAAGCCATTTGGGTCTTGGGGAGAGCCTTTAAAACATCCTTTTTATGACTTTGTACTAAGGCATAATTTGAATTAAGATGGTGCTTTTGATCCCACATGTTCCCTATAAGGGATGGGGGGAGAGCATACATGCACAACTTCTTTTTTGCACAAACAAATCTAACTAAGAAAATGATAAATAACTTGCATAAAACAAAAATGTAGAAGTGAGTTCAATTTTAAAACACTAAAATAAAATTTTTGGTTGTGTTCTTTGGCCCCTTGGCCTTAAGTTTCAAATCTTTCAAAGAATAACTATAAATTGATTCAAGTAAAAACCCTAAATTTTCCTTTAAGCACCAAATATAAATTACTAATTATTTTTAAGCATCCAAAAGAGGTTTAAAAAGATTTAATTAAGCATGATTTGATCACTTTCAAAGTATTTCCTGCAAAAAAATTATTAGAATGTTATTTAGCTTAGAAGCTCTTTTGTCGATTAGCAAATGATGTTTGAAATAATTGATATCAATCATGACAATTAACACTGATCGACAAAGACCATCACCGATCCCCTGTCAACCTGAAAGAAAAACCATAAAATATAAGCATGGTAGGTTAGGCAATAGTTAGCAAAAATCTCAATAAAAACTACAAGGTAAGGATTAGACAAAGAAAACATAATTAAATGAAACCAAGCAATGATGATTATAAACATTAAAAAGGTTAAAAATCCAATTTCAAGATTTTTTGAAACATTTACGCAACTTTAAACTAAACTAATAGCTTATTCTAAAAATTTAGGATAAAACACATGGTTTTAAAAAAAATCATCCAAAACAGAGTCTATATGACCCCAAACCAAGCTTTAGAAGATGGATTATTAGCTTGTTGCCTTACACAATGACTATCAGTGGTTCTGGGATGCATATAGTGACCATGGTCAGTTATATGTGACCATTTCCAGTTAGTTCTTCACCATCACTAGTTAGTTCATGACTGCCACTAGTTACAAAAGACCGTTGTTGTTCTCTGTGTAAACTTGAGTGAACACAAAAAAGGTAAAAAAAAAAAACTAAAACTATAATATAAATATTTTAAAGCATTCATTAAAATATTTTATAGTTGCATCTTGGTCTCCTTGGTATGTGGGATGTGTTTGGTCCCATCAGGTGTGCCAAAATGTAGGATAGAATACAAAGGTTGTTAGTTAATAATTAGTCAATAAATCCATGAAAATTCATAAAGAACTAAACAAACAAAGCCAATCTATTTATGTAGGGGTTTTTAATGATAATGAAGAACAAAATTAAATAAATAAATATTAGTTACCTTCTCAAATTGATTCTACCACCCAAGAGTGGCTCCAAACATGTTCTCCCCTTGATCTAGAGCGTTAGTCTTTGTCAACAATGGTTTCTTTGCTCCTTCATTGCCTCAAGAACTCTATGCATAACCTAAACTCAATAAAAGAAATCTCCAAATTGGTCTATCAAATGAAGCTTAACTAAATGCAAATAACACAATAATCAAAACACAAATTACTTCTAGAGAATTTTACCATTATAAGTCTACACAATTTAAGCTTAAGAAATGATGTTTTATGCCCTCTTATTTATAGGTTTTCCAAATGGGCTAGGATCAACCATGACCATCCTTCTCAAGATTGAGATATGTGTACATGAATTATGTTAATATTTGTAATTAAATTTATAAATATCTTCATAATGATTTAAGGGGAATGGGCATTAATTAGGCATGGATAACATAATCATGATATTTTATGCATTTATGGCTTATGGATGCCACCCCATAGATGATGTCATTAAGTGTTGTAGATATTGAGAACCAAATTTCCAATATTGAAATAATCAATAACCTCCATGGAAAATCCACTTAAGCTCTTGATTTGAATTAATTAGACTTAAATAAGATTAATCAATATTTGTGCAATTCTTTGGAAATTAGCCTTCAATTAATCAAAATGGCCAAAAAGTCATATTATTGGGTTGTAATTTGACTCAAGAAGAATTGGAAGGTGATTTTAGATGGGTTGGGACCTTTATCCCATTTAGGATGTTGCCAACACAAAATAACAAATGTATGTGACATGTACTAACAAATTAGAAGAAAAGAGTGTCCTATAGCATAAAAAAACAAAATCATCATTTTGATTCGAAATGAATTGATCAAAGTTAGGAATCACATAAAATGCATTTCCCCATTTAGGGATACATTAGCCTAAATAAACACTTATATACAACAAGTTCAAACCATTTAACATATTTTTAGTGATTTTGACCTAAATTGGGCATTGGAGTGTAATTCGAATAAGATTGACAATTTCAACACAAATGGTGTTAGAAAATGGATGTCTACACTATGGTTGGCCTAAGTGTTTTTATGTGAGATATTATCTAAATGGATTAGTATAAATATAGGATCAATATTCATTCATTTGATAATTAGAAAAAATATAAAAAGCTCACACCTACTCACAAGTTAATGATAAAAAAGCATTTGAGTGAGCAAAGCTTCCCTATTTTATCTTATTTCTAAATTAGTAATAAGGACAACACATATATAAGTTTGAAGTTCTGAAGGAGCATGTTATGAGTTCTATTTTCCAAGTTACAAGCTAGGTCAATATTGTATTTACTTTCCACATATTATAAGATGGACACTGTGAGCCCACTAACCTATTTTTCCCATAGCCATTATGAAGATGAAGAACTAGGGTTTTGCTATTTGAAAAGGATAAATAACCCATGATCTAGATATGAGCACACCAGAGCAAAGGCAACAATAACCTAATATATTCTATATGTTCACATATAGATCTAATAGGTATTTTATATATGACACCTCCATTTGAGTTAGATAGTAGCATCGACATAACCATCCCAGTTTGATGCAAGTGTCCATGCTATGTACCTAGGGTTATGATATATTGATGTATATGGGTTGATGGAGATGCCAAAATGTGGCACACATCCCCTTATATATATATACATCTATCTAACCCATGCATGGGTAACCTCCTAATCCAATGTAGGTCGACCATTACCCAATGTACTACTTCCATAAGTTACTCTATTATCCTAATATATTATACCCATATAACTAACTAAGAGGATGTGTGCCACATTTCATCATCTCCATAAACCCATATACATCAATATATCATATCCCTAGGTACATAGCAGTCCACAACTACAAAGGGCATTTTCCCATAATTTGATGACTAATCCAAAATCTAGATCTAGTCTATTTATAGCCTATTCCATATCAGATCTATATTAACATCAAAACAATATACTTATATTGTTTTTATAATAATTATAATATCTATCATAGTTATACTTTCTATTTTTAACATATCTCAACATAATAAATTTAGTAAATATTTTATGAGTTTTGTAATTAATTGGCCTACTATAGACCTATTTATCACCATTGTGCTTGTTCATTTCTATAATCTTAACCCTAACCTCATAGGATCCTTATCCAAACATAGGGTTAAAAAACATATTAAGTAATTTTTCACTTCTCTTGGAAGCTATGGTACTAATGATATATAATATTAATAAATTTTTTTCATAGAATATTAATGTATCATGTCTTACATTGGTTTCATAATCTACCTAGTGGCTCCTTTCATACCTTCCTTAACTAGGAGGAGGCTTTCCTATACTAATTTATCAATAATAATGTACCACATGACACATTTAACCATATTCCATCCATGCACCAAGGTCAATCTAAGCCTATTGGTGATTATTTCCTTAGATTCAATAGTAGTGTTATCCAAAATGGTTATCATAGGACATGGTATTTCAAAAATTTACCTATAAGCCTTTTTTAAATTTGTTTTTAGACTTGTGAGGGGTTTTTTCTTAGCCTAAATGTCATGCCTTTCCATAAGAAGGAGATTTTTCAAGTGTATTTAGTCATTTCAAGGTCTCTTACAAGGTCTAGCTAAGGAGAGTGAGTGTAGACACTAGAAAATTGCACACTTGCAATTTTAGATGATTGAATGCCTTAGAACCCATAAAGACCCCCTAAAACATTCTTAAACCTTAACCAACCTTTCTTAACCTTACCAAATTACTATTCTCCTATTCACATAGTACTATTCATTGTCCCTATTCACTATGGGACCCACTGTCACTATTCATGATGACAAGGCAAGTGACATGGCATGTGACATGGA
Organism: Torreya grandis; assembly: GCA_037957365.1. NCBI lineage: Eukaryota > Viridiplantae > Streptophyta > Pinopsida > Cupressales > Taxaceae > Torreya > Torreya grandis. The sequence goes on along the minus strand of JARHVA010002939.1, from coordinate 1,527,969 downwards.
AAGTGACATGGAAGGTTATGTGGAAAGTGACATGGCTTAGAAGTGAGGTGGATTGAGTTGGGACATCATACCCCACCTAGGACCCTCCTTCAAAGTACCTAATGACATCATTATGCACCAAAGGGCCCCTCTTTTGAACTATGGCATATTTTCTCTATGGGACCATCATTCAACATGTGTTTTTGTCCTCATGCATAGAGAATGGTTCCAAAATTCATGGGGCACTTATCCAAAAGATGAAAGTGAGTGTTGGAAAGTATTTTGGACCCATATGAGCCCATGTGCATGATTCCCACTCCATTTTGGACTCTTTATCAAGTTAAGAGACAAATCAACCAAGTGGGATAGCTATTAGTCAAGTGGGAATCTCACCCCCTTTTCTTTCATGACCACTCATGCACCCACATGGAGAATGGTGCCAAAATCCATGGGACACTTAGCCAAAGGACAAATTATCTTGGTGGAAATTCCTTTGGCCTCATTTGAGCCCATGTGCATGATTCCTACTTAAAATTGGAATCATGTGCAAGGTGGGAGATACACCAACAAGGTGAGAATATGACCACCCTTATCCCCTTTGTCATTTATGAGCCCACTTGAAAAATGGTGCCATACTTCACTATTCCACTTCTTTGGCATGTTTCTTGACAATAAATGCTATAAATATGACCCTCCCCCTTCACCCATGGTTAAGTTGGTTTTTGGTTAGGAACATTTTAATCTTGAAGGTTTGGAATCATTTTTAAAGGAGGATACTCATCATCTTGTAGGAAAAAAGTAGAAATCAATGAAGCTTTGCCAAAATTGTAAGCCATCTTTATCAACAACACCACTTTCATCAACCATCTCCAATATTCAATGAGCATGAGGTAACTTTGTTTGTTATTTTATTTCTTATATTTCTTATTTTATTTTCCTTTGGCCTTATTCATCCACATCCTTTCTCCTCTACCCCTTTTTCCCATTTACCATTCTTCTCCATTTATCCATTTACCCTTTTGTCCCTTTACCATCATCACCCTTTTGGCCAACTCATACCTTTGCCATCTTTTCCTTCTTTATCTCTTTGGATTCCTACCATATTGACCTTTATCCATTTTATTTATTACCATAATCTACCCTTTTACCCCTTATCCAAATTCTCTATTTATCAACCCCAAACCAAAACCACAACCTTGTTCTTTAACTAAATTTCAGCATTAGTTGTTTTCACCTAGTCATTGTTTTAGTGAAGCATTTGACTTATTTGTTTTAATTTTAGTTACTTTTTGTCATTTGATATTTTTAGTTTTATTTTTCTATCATTTTTCTTTATCGAACTTAAGTGTATAAAGTAGGTGCATTGACAACCTCCTAAAAAGCTTTTGCTTCTAGGATCTAGCTCACGCTAGGCAATCCACCCATCTGCTTGTCTAAAAAATATGTTTAAGTGTTTTATTATTTACAAGTCATCCTCCCAAGACAAATAGGGTCTCTCCAAAATCACTTGGATTCAACACGTGCACATTGTAATAGGTTTTTCTACACACCCTTCTTCACTAGTTTCTTTCTTCCAAAATTAAGCAAGAAAAAATTAGATTAAAATATTTTGGCATGCCCAGTGGGACCCTACATTTTTATTGGGCTCATAATTATTTTAGGACATTTAGTTTCATTAGTGAAGAATCATTTAGTTGCATTCTTTTCTGAAAAATTAAATTTCATTTTTTCTTTTCCAAAATGCAAGTTATAGTCTCTTTTGATTTCTTAGAAAAATTAAAATTGTTATTTTCCTTGCATTTTCTCAAAAAATCAAAAAGAAATCATCCTAGGATTAGGACTTGCATTATCATCTTGCACTCAGGTTGCATTTAGTTAGTAGTCATTAAAAGAAATCAAAAAATTTCCTTTTGGATTAAAATTAACTTGCATACATAGTTTCTCTGCTTGTTTAATTAGCTCATCTAGTTTAATTTAAGCAAAACAAATTAACCATAGTACACAAACATTACACAAACCAAACCAATTACACTAAAACAAACATCAAACACACTTGAGACAAGGCCCAACTAGGATTTCATCACCTAACAGACCACCTTACCTTTTTTTGGTTATCATACTTGTATTTAATCATCGAGGGGATAACCAACTCAACTCTCTAGTTGAGTATAAACTCTGGATAAATGGTATAAAGGCTAAGCACCCACATTTATTATAGGATCATGAACTAAGGAGAGTAAGCCCCAAGTATCAAGCCACATATGTGATCCAATATAGACTTCTTTTTTAGCACCTAAATGCAACCCAAAACCAAACATAGATTGCTTTCAAGGACCTGTTCAAGCCAATTTCCTCTTCACACTTCTCTAAGGCATAAGCCAAAAGAGAGATTAAAAGGAATCCTAGGACTTAACACACTCTTTGTGAATTCATTGTTTTCCTTGAATATTTTTTTATTACTCTTTATTTTGAGGTGTGAGAATGTATCATTCCTTGCCTATTTTTTCATATGGTTCTTACTCACCAACAACGAAGGGACCCTAAGGAACAAAACTCACCTCCAAATAAACCAACCTCTTCCACAATTGTATTCATAGAACACTTTTATAAACCTATAGACTCCCCTCACTCTCCAAGAATTCTTGTTTGAGTATCCCCAAGAGATGCATATTTTACCGCTTTTCTAAACAACAATCACACAGCCTTACAACATTACCTTATAACTACATCTCATTAAATCTTGATTTTGACCCCACATGTAGATCCACCTTATGGCATGCATCTACACCTCATAGGGGGTACATCCACTACCATGGGTACTACTCAACCTTTAGTTACCCAAGCCCTAACATCAACCAATAATCCCCTTGAGGCTACCACTAAAAATCAACTAACCGAAACTACCACTGCCCTTATACCACCTACCAATCACTCCTCCACAATAAGAGTGCCTACCTATAACACTACATATCTCCCTCTAATTAACTTCAACACATAAAACACTACTCTAATTTAAATTACTATGGTGTCCATATCCTCTATGTTACCACTGATTAGTACAAAGGTCACTACCATTCTATCGGCCACTAACCCAACTACCACTCCTACCCAACACTTGACATTTATTTATCTCTATAACCCACAAGGGAATATGCCCACTACTCAGATACCTACCTATACCCAACCATTGACATCCACATACCAACATGTATCTTCTACCCAACCATTGGCATCCACATACTAATATGTGGCAACCTCTCAACCTTTTACCCACTATCAACATGTTTCTCAACCACCACCATTGCAATATGTATATTACAACCTTCTGGGAGATCAACCCTAAGTAGACTTCATGAAGATGATCATGGACAAGATGATTACCCTTGATTCATCCATCTCTAGAACCCATAATCTCTTATCCTATGATCAAATTTGCAATGATCTTATTCACCCTTCAGTCCCTATCAGAACTTATCTATCCCAGTGGGAACTTCCAAAATTTACCAATTTTAATAATAAAGAAGACCCTAAAAAACATTTAAGATCATTTAGTCATTCATGCTACTTGATTTCCCACAAAGAGGCTCTTCTCCTTTATACCTTTCCTATGTCATTATCCGGACCAACATTGGATTGGTATAGTGCCATACACAAACATTCTATCTTCTCCTTCAACCAACTAGCCCAAAACTTCTTGGATAACTCTTTGATCAATATATCCAAGAAAGTTTCCATTACTGACCTCTACTTCATTTGAAAATTTGAGCATGAGTCCATTGCCAATTTTTTGGCTCATTAGAGGAACCTAATTAGCCAGCTTTCCTTTTCCTTACATCAACTTGAATGTATAGATCTCTTTGATCGAGCATATGACAAACATATCTCATCCACATTATGTGTCTAAGGCTTCTAAACCTTTGATGAAGCTTTTACCATGGCTCATAAACTATGGATCCGAGCCATTGATGAAGGAAATCTTAAACTCAAAAATAAGAACTCAACCTATAAAACCAATGAGGCTTCTTCCTCCAAATCAAGCAACTAGCCTAATACCAACATCAAGAACAAAGGAACCAAAAATGCTATTGTCCTCAAAGCTGTACCTCCACCTTCTACCAACCAACAAAACCTAAGGAACCAAACCTCTAACTCTTCAAACCAAAACCTAAGGAACCAAATTTGGAGTAACCAAAAGCAATTAACTCCACTTAGGGAACCCTATGCTTCTATTTTTGAAAAGCTATTAAAAGATAATATTATCCAACTTCCACCAATTAAACCACCTCAATAGTTTGATTCTTCTCGCCATATTTCAGGTTGGTATAATAAAAATGACCATTGTGCCTTTCACTGAGTCATAAGACAATATATAAATAGGTGCAATACCTTCAAATACCTTATCCAATCCCTCATTGATAAGGGGGAGCTTACATTAGACAACCCCAATGCACCACCCAACCAAGCCCTTGACATGTTTAGGTAAACTTTTCCAAACCACGTTCCCAACAAAAATGAGAGTAACAATGTTGAATGTTCCCCTGACACCTGTACCATTAACATGGTTCTTGACACACCCACTAATAAGAACCTACTCATGAATCTACCAACCACTCTCCACTTATTGATATAGTAGAGTTACCTTTTACTCTTTTGGAAATCCAAACATAGGAAGTAACCATATCCACACCTTTAACAAAGGTTACCACACCTATCTCCCCTATTATATAACCATCCATTCAACCTTTGGAATCTATCTCAGAAGAAAAGATAACTTCACCCACCAAACCTCTAATTTTGAAACCTTCCATCAAAAACCAAGACAAAGGTAAGGGAACCAAAGCAGAACCTCTAACCCCTTTTTTGGTGGACCAACCTAGTCATTCTAGTCTAACCAAAACCTCTTCTAGATTAACCGACCCTTAAACACCTAAACCCACCAAGAAAAATAAAATAACTAAACCCCCTCTAAAACCAATAACTAAAGCAACCAAAGAGGTAAAACCACCCAAAGGCCCAAAGCCTTGAATTTTACCTCCCCCAAATTTTCCCTCCATTTTGGGTCCTTATCTCTCTACCTTGAGCATAAAGCTCATTATTTTTACCAAAAACCCACCACCTTTGTTGGTTACACCTTCACACTTCCTAATGCACCTCTCTTTACTACACCAAAAATACCTAAGTTACATACCTTGAAATCTTCCACCTCTAGCTCATCAACCATCTTACCTAAACCAAAACCATCAACCAAGTGTACCACCTTACCTAAGGCACCTATCACTAAACCTACTTCCAAACAACCTTCTACCTCAACACCCAAAACAAAAATTGCTAAACCTTTACCACCCTTAACCAAGTCTTACCTAACCATTCTGTAATGGTTATTTCAAACCTCTTCCTTCATATTACCACCCATCAAACCCTTTGACCCTTCACATCCCAAACCATCATAGTTTAATAAAAAATTGATTTGTTTGTACCATAGGACACCTGACCATGATACAGAGAATTGCAAAGCTCTCCAAACTCTCATCCACCACCTTTATGATGAGGATGATTATTAACATATTAACTCCATATGTCACCCATACCAACCCAAATAACAACCATACCTACCCAACACTTACCCACTCCTCACTCTCACCTAAGAATGAAGATGAATCTGACCACTCTACTACCTCACCCTTTCCTTCTATCCATACTATCAATGTGGTCACTAGATCACAACAAAAGGATAAAAGGAAGGCTAAGGTGTCAATTCCTTAGACTTACCCCTCTTCAAACTCCCAAGAAAACCATACCCACTCATCTCCATCTTCAAGCAAAGCCAAGGTGTCTATCTTAGGTACCCCCCAATCTACACCTTCATAACCCAACCCATATGCAATATCTATCCAGAAAGCTATCATTAAATAGCTTCACCAGACCCTAGAAAAAATGAGCTTGTATGAGTTGATTTCTACTTCTCCCCATCACCACTAATCACTCATATAGTCCTTGTAATCCATCGAGATCCAACCCAATGAACCTCAACCTCTAGTTGCATTTTTTGGTGCCCTCCAAACTTCTAACCTTTTCATCTTTAAGAATTTAGAAATACCTTCCATCCACCTAGAGGACTCAGATTCCCCACTCTTTATTGTCACTTACATCAACCAAACCCATGTCAAAAGGGTTATGATTGATGGGGGAGCTATTATTAATATCATATCCTCATATGCTTATGACCAAATCAGCTTATCAAAAAATATTATATCAAAATCCAAAATAGTCCTCTGATCCTTCAACGACACTATGGCCACTACCTTGGGAACTATCATATTTTATATCCATGTAGGACCCTACCCACTCTTTGAGCTATTCTATGTCATGGAAGGATAATTCTAATATAACTTATTGGGATGACCTTGGATTTACTCCATGGAATGTGTTCCCTCTACCCTCCATCGATGCATTAAGTTTGAGCATGAGGGTTAGGTCATCAATATCCAAGCATTCATAAATGCTTTCTCAATATGTAACATGACCTATCGATCCAATGATGTCCTCGTACACCCATCTAACATACCTTCAGTAATTACACCCCAATCACCAACCATCGATGAAACATCAACTAGCTCATCCATCCCTTCATAAATCCCCCTAAAGGATCCCTTGGTATCTATGTTCCAATGATTCTCATTAGGGGGTATCACTTTCTAGCATTAGATGCTTTCCTATTCCTCAAGAATATGGAAACCTCAAACATGACGCTTCCTATAACCCTGACATCATAGCCATAATCCCTTTTAGTCCCCCCAACCATCAAATAAACTTCATCTATGGGGAACTTGATTGGCCACTTCCTATTCCTACCACTACCTCTTCCATTAGACCATTCACCTCTGAATTTTCCTACCTTGACAAACCAACATTTTCTAAATTATACCTTCACAAGTGTGCCTAGAAGGGATTTAGTGTGGGCCAATATGAACAAGGACCTCATGAGTTACCTTTGATCAAAACCCAAAAACCCCATGAGTCATTTGGCCTTGGGTTTGTACCACCTGAACAACCCACCAATTTACCCAAACCTATTGATACCATCAAGGAAGACATCCCCTCCTTACCAACCCAACCTCCTTTGAAGTCTAAGGATTTTGATATAATTCCTCCTAATTTTTTTATCAACATTGTTAGTTTAAGCCCCTTGACCTATCAAAAGGATGGCCAAATTCAAACCCTTTCTCTCATCCATCTTGAAATGATAGAGGAAGATTCTCCTACCATCAATACCATCCAACATCAAGATGATGATTTTATTCTCACCTACCTTGGTGCCCCAGATTATTCAATCCATAAATCCCTTCCTCCTAAATCCTTGACCATGTTGAATGAATACACCACAAATATCTACTTGGGCACTACAGATACCTCCCATGTTATCAAATTTGGCTAGTCAGTGAACGTGGAAGAAATTCAAGACATCTCCTCTTTCCTTCAAGACCATAACATAGCATTTGGTTGATTTTAAAATGATATTCCTAAGATTGACCCTACCATTTCTACCCATAACATAGTCACTCATCATGATTCCAAGCCTATTAAATAGAAACTTTGATGCATGCATCCTCACATAACCCTTCTCATCAAAGAAGATCTTTAGTGCCTCCTATTTTTAAACTTCATTCAACCCATTGACTACCCCCAATGGGTCTCAAATATCATACCTATCACGAAAGCCATTGGGGTTCCATGCATTTGTGTGGACTTTCATGACCTTAACCTCTCCTACCATAAGGATGACTTTCCTCTACTTAATATTGACTAGCTTGTTGATCTTATAGTTGGCCATGAGATGTTATCTCTCATGGATAGGTTTTTGGGTTATAATTAGATGTTGTTTGCTCTTAAATATCAACATAAAACTACCTTTACCACCCTTTGGGGAATTTTTTGCTATAGGTTCATGCCTTTCAAGTTAAATAAAGTTGGTGCAACCTACCAACTAGCCATGACCTACATCTTCCATGACCTCATACACACCATCATAAAGGACTATGTCAATAATATATTAGGAAAATCCAAATCTTTCCAAGATCATCTAAAATTTCCTAGCATTATCTTTGAATGCCTAATCCATTTCCATGTTAGACTCAACCCCAAGAAATGTGTTTTTGGGTCCTTTCAGAAAAGCTTATTGGGTTTATCATCTATCTTTGAGGAATCAAATTAGATCCTACCAAGGTCAAAGCAATATTGGAGATTCCCCCTCCTACCAAACTTAATCAACTCTATATCCTATAGGGAAAGCTTCAATCTATTTTCCATTTCATTTCCCATCTTTTAGACCAATGCCAACCTTTCCATCACCTTTTGAAGAAGGATTTCTCTTTCAAATGAAATAGAAATTGTTAAAAAGCTTTTGAATCACTCAAACAATACCATTTGTCACAACCTATCCTCATCCCTCCTAAGGATGACCACCACTTTCACCTATATATCTCTACCACTAACCATTCCCTAGGGGCAATGTTGGCTCACTAGGATGAATAACATAGAGAGCAAGTTGTATACTACATTAGCTGCATGCTTGTAGAATATGAGACTCGATATACCCATACCAAGAAACTTTGCTTAGCCCTAACTTTTTTGGCCTGAAAACTCCACCAATACCTTCTTAACCATAAAACCTATGTCATAACCAACACCAACCCACTCAAGTACATGCATTCTAAACCATACCAAAACTAGTGTATGGCCAAGTGGCTTATGATCTTAGCAAAATTTGATATTGAATTCCTTCAATAAAAGTTAATTAAATGGAAAGTCATTATCAACCAATTGATTGAAGCACCTTTGATAGATCACCAACCACTTCCTTTAGAATTCCTAGATGAATCCATCACTACTCTTTCCCAAGAGGACATAACCTACCAAATGACTATGTTCTTCGATGGTTTGGAGTGCCAACAAGGTGGGGGTGATAGAGTTATTCTCATTACTCTCGATGGTGAACCCCTTCTTTTTTCCTTCAAGCTTGACTTCGAATGCATAAATAATATGGTTGAGGATGAAACCCTAGTCATAGGTCTCCAAACCACTCTAGAGCTTTGGGAATTAAGACCATCAATGTCTTTAGTGATTCCCAGCTTATGGTCAATCAAGTCAATGGTTCCTATCAATGTAAGAATGATGTCTTAAAAATATATAAAATTTTAATTGACAAAATCTTAGCATCATTCAAATTTTACCTAGTCTAATCTATTCCTTGATCTACCAATAAATTCATGGATATAATGGCTTGCCTTGCTTCCTAGATCCCTTCTCAGCCTTCCAATTCTAAAATATTTGTCACCATTCATCATTTTACCACAGCCTCTTCCCCCTACCATTTGTAATGTGGAGAAATCCCCATCATAAATTTAGTATGACTAAACTTTTTACTACCTCAACCTAGGCATCGTCCCTCCCAGCCTCTCTAGGAATGCCCAAAGAACCTTTGTTTAGAGTACCTCTCATTACACCATAATATGTGGAATCCTTTCCAAACATGGTTTTTATGTTCTCCTTCTTTGTTTCCTATGTAGCCATGAAGCTTCCCATGCCATCAGGGAAATGCATGAAGGGATCTTTTGGAGACACTTTAGCAATATAATAGATGCTAAATGTATCATTCACCTTGGATACTATTGGCCCACCCTCAACCAATACTATTTTGATTATGTAAAAAGTGTGTTAAATGTCAATATCATGCTAATTTATATCACACACCAGTCAATGGCCTCCAACTATATAAGGAGTTTTGGCCTTTCTCATAATGGGGGCTCGATCTCATTAGGGAAATCAACCCCCATTATTTGCAATGTCATAGCTCCATTATCACAGCCACCAAATATTTCACCAAGTGGGTGGAATTATCCCTCTTATCTTGACCAAAGTGGAGAAGACTGTCAACTTTATCAACTAGCATATCATCTACCACTTCGGTGTTCCTCATAAGATCATCATTGATAGTGGTAAATATTTCAAAAACAAGCAAGTACAAGGTTTATGTGATGCATTTGGCATCAATCTAAGCTTTTCATCACCATACCATCTACAAGTAAATGTATAAGCAAAATACTCTAACAAAATACTAACCAAAGTTTTTAGTGCTTCAGGTTGAGATTGACACTTTCACATCTCATTCACTTTATGGGCTTATCACACTAGCTTTTAAACCTCTATGGGCACTACCCATTTATCTCTAGTCTTTGGTGTAGAGGTAGTCTTGCCTCTTTAAGTCCAAATCCCCTCTCTTTGTATATCATTGCAAGATATTATTTTTGAAGAAGATTATCATCAACACCATTTAGCTCAACTTGAGATACTTGATGAGAGTCATTTAGTATCCTTCATCCACCTCCATATCTATCAAGAACATATCAAGAGCACTTATAATAAGCACCTAAAAGTGAAAGACTTAAATATCATAGACCTCATCCTCAAGGAAAACCAACATGTGACCAAGAGCTTATCATTTATTCTCTCTCAAAGGCAAACTAGAACCTGAGCCTCTCAATGCTTTGCATCTACATCCATTCTTCTGTTAAAGAAGGATCAAGCTCACCTTTTGTCTAACTTAAGCTCATACCTTAATTAACAAGATTTTCACCTTCACCCATCTTCCTTCTCTCCTTCTAAGGAAAATTGATTACAACATAGAACCATGTGATTAACCATCATAGTCATAGCCTAGTCCTAAATATGGGTGCCAGGGCTCTACCCATATCATGGTTCTCATAGATACTTTTCATCTCTAAAAATATGGAATCCCATGGTCATTATCTCTCAAACCACCTTCTTTCACCTATCATTTAACCCTCTTGTGTTAAATTTTTTCCCTCATAAAGGTAAACCTCTAAACCTAATTAGACTTGTCCATGTCTAAAAACATCACATCCAAAAACAATTTGGATACTAAAATATTACTTGGGTCAATATCTTAAGCATTAAAGACTACTCCCTTGAAAGATAGCTACCCAAAAACAAAATAAAAATTGATTACACTCAATTTAGAATGCTCTCTCAAAGGACAACTATCAAAAGGCATTAAATAAAGCATCTAAACTTAGACCACTCCCTTAAAGGATGGCTAAGTCAACTTTGTCAAAAATAGATCGATTTATTGTAAGCTTCCTACATCGATCAGCTTCCCATATACATCAATAAAGAAAAATACCCCCTATCACAATCAAAGAAAAATATAAATAATCTTAAAAGCTATAGTCAACTCTCAAACAACTAATAAAAAGGAAGTCGTAATTGGATTTCACGTGTAGACTTCCCACATTGTTTAGTCTACATCTAGCATATAACACAAACTTATCTATCATTATTAGGTCACCTATAGAAGGGGAAAACTTACCCACATAAGGTTACCATACATCTTAACCTTTATCCTTCACACCACCTATCACCCATCTTCCCTTTATACTATATGTAAATCAAGGGATGCTTACTTGGCACACTGTGATCAAGAAACTTATTTTATCAACCAAAACACACTAATAATAAGCATTCAAAAGGATTATGTTCCTTAATTCAATCCAACTTTGAGTTTTTTTTTACTTTGTAATTGTCAACAAACAAGAATTACACCTCATTTCTTATTCTCCCGTCCTTGAGTCATGTATTCTATTGGACCTATGTCTCATGATTTTTCATGTCTTTTTCCACATCCAGTATGGTCATCTAACCTACTTATGTGCCACCACTATCATCCATCCAAACCATAAATGAAATCAAAATAACATTAATGACAATCAACCCACCTTCTGGGGATACCTTTGTTTGCAACGTCAACTCACCTTCGACACACACACTTTATTTACAAACCTTCAACCAAAATGAACCATGTAGTCCATCAAATTGGGGCAACCAATTTGAATACCACTCACCCAACCCTTGTTGAACTACATTGGATTGATGTCCACAGACTATGTAGGCATTACTTGACTTCTAAGGGCAGTTCAACCACTAACAAATAATCATCCTCCCCTTTTTCTTCTCATTAATTGTCATTGCTAACAATTCCCTCTTGCTTAGGGCATCTTATGTTAGGGAAGCTTTGGATTCTTCTTATCATCCTTGTATTTTTACATCATCTAATAATTACTCTTTATTTTTTCCCCATTATTGGGAGAACTACATTGGCCTGAGGTATTTTGGACTATGTAGGCATCACTAAGTTACTAAGGTCAGCTCGATCACATCCTTTATTTGCCCTTCTCATGTAATATCTTTTCCTCCACTTCTCTATCTATCTCTTCACCACCTCCCTCCCTTCAGCTCGTCAATATCTTTCAACACAATGATTTATAGACTTCCTCATTGGCCCCTCTTATCTCCCATAAAGCCACCACCTACTCTACTTTGTTGGCCTCCCCATCACCTTTCCTTATGCATGCTTCATGGCTTATTCCCCTACCCACTTTTCATGATTTTTTTCCCTCTCTCCACTTCTTACCAACTGTGCCCTTTATCCCCTTTACCTTCTTCCACCATCCTCATCCTTTCCCCTTGCCCTTGGCAACCTATCATACCCTCTTCCTCACTCTCTTTTCCTCACCAATTTCACATCATCCTATTTCCTTGCACATCGATGGACACTTTTACCTCCTCTTCTTTGCTACCACCTTCTTACTACTCTTCCACTACTTCTAAACCACCTTCATTATAATTCTCAATTTTTGTTTTCTTCTTTCCCATCTTTTCAATCTGGCTTGCTTTCTATTTATTCTATTTCTTTTAGTATCCCATTTTTTTCTTACATGTGCCATCACTCTTTGTCAATTTTCCACTTTTTCCATGTTTTTCCTCCACAACTAGCTTCTAATTAGGTCTTTATCCTTTGAGAATCCTTCTATAATTGGCATTTTCTTCTTATCAATTTTATCCTTTTTCACTTTGCATTCCCCTTTTCCTTTTTCCATCTCGATACTCACTTATCTTTTGCATCTATGTGAGTTCTCATGTTTTATATCCTTGCTTCAATTCTTCATTTTCCTTCTTATCATCCTTGATCTTCATCCTTTATTTTCATATCATGCCCTTTCATTGTGTTCCCCTATTTCTTCACTTTTTGGCTTGACAATCTCTTCTAATCACCCACTCAAGTTGTCAATCTCTTTTAACAAGCTGATTAACACATAACTTATCTCTTCAGCTTCTTACCCACCCATCCTTCACTTCCCCTCATTTTTCTTAACCCCTTTCCCATTTTCCATCCCATTCTCATCTCCAACACTGCCATATGATTTGCTTTGTTGTTCCTTTCCTTACCTATCATCATCCATGCTTACTTGGTCACATCATCACCTACTTCTTTACTTTCTTGTCATCCTTTTAATGTCCTCATTTCACTCTTTTTTCATCCTATTTCCTTTTCTTTTGTGTATTTCCTTATTTTTCATTTTCATCACCAAACTATTTTCTCCTTGGTATTTTTTTAGACTTATTTTCAAACCTTTCATGACATCCCATATTTCTCATCCTTCCCTTACCCTTCATGATTGCTACACTTCTTTCCCCATACTTTTCAATTATCTAATTTATCATTCTTTAATGCATTCCTCAAACCCCCATCTTCTACCTTTTATTTTTCTTCTTTTTTCTCCATTTTATTTCATTTTTTGTCTCCCTTGATGACACTCCTGGTTCTTCCTAACCTTCTTTTTTCCCTCCTCCATATCCATGCTTGACTCCTTCCATCTTTCTCCACATTCATATTTATCTATGACCTCATTGTTTTCTCTACTTATCTCTTCAGCCATCTCCTAGTCCACCTTAACCTCATCCCATATTGGATCTCCTTTATTTTTTCCCATTACCACTCTAGCTTCTCACTCATTAGAGTGTGATCACTAGTCACATTACTTATACGTGCATATACATATTTGCTTCTTTGTGTCCTTTTCTCTCTTGCTTTAATACATGAAATATTTTCAAGTTCACTACTTTAAGACATCTATTTCTTCCTTCAATGTTTTTATCTATTAAGCATGGGTCCTCCTTTTGTCCCTCTCCAACTACTCCCTTCACCCTATCCATCACCTCTTCAACCTTTAAACCCTCTACACATTTTGAGTGCACTTGATAGAGTGTGATCAAAACACCTTTTTTTTAGCCTTCAAAGCATGCTCATGTGACACATTCATAGGGCTTATGTTCATTAATCCAAGCTCACTTCAAGTCTATTTTTAGTCCTTATCATAGAAGGAACATCATGCCCTCTTCTCATCCTAATGTGTTTAGTTGATATTTTCATTACGACATTTGTCTCTTGATTATATTCTTCACTTTGCCATTAATGTTGTTCATTGCCTTACCCCATCTACTTTACCTTAAGTGAGATTACAACAACCATAATCATAAAAATCATAACCATAACCATAGAATTCATCAGTATCCACATAGCCCTAATCATAATAACATTCAAACAACGACATTCAATACATTTTATACATATTTACAACAAACTATGCAATATTTTATTTAGGGTGCGAGGAATCACACAACACATACAAAGTTATCAGACTATACACACCTAACCTAAGGCATATACATACATTATTTTCTTACCTAAGTAATAGGTTGATTATCTAGTGACTTTGGATCTGTGTTCAACCATCCTTATACTTGATTTTTTCCTGAACTAACGTCTATAACATTCCCTATATCATCAACCACTAAAGGGTGTACTTTGTTCTCATCTTCTGTATTCATCCATGTAGGGTGAGAATCATATTCTACTTTAGGTCTTTCACCCTGATCAACAATCATAGCCATTACATCCCTCTACTCTAGTTCTTTTTCTTGCACAGGTGCCACCTCTTATTGCCTCAACACACATCCCCTTGGACAGTGAGGGTTCCCTCCATAGACAAGCTAATGGTCATGTTCTCTAGCCCTCCACCTTGCATATTGAAAGTCTCACCTTATTTTCTGCTAAAGAGGTAAGAGTTTAGGCTCAAGCTCAAGCCATGGGTGTCTTTCCTCTTGTTATTGGTTTAACATCACTTCTATTATCTCCATTACATGTTTTAGTATTCAATAAATATGAACATTTACCATATAGATTATTTTGGGTCATGGGTTTGTTGATTATCTTTGTCATTACTCCCATTGTTTGCCATCTTCAACATCTAGTAGTTCTCTGCACCCTGAATAACTTGAAAAACCAAATGACTTCATGATATGTATTCATTGTTACCATAATTCTTTAAATAGAATACCTAACTATTATACCTCATCGACATGATTATCCATTCCAATGATGGGGAGGGTCCTATATTGTCAATGATTCCCTTAAATAGTCTTCCCACTTGAAATGGCCATGTTTACTTACCTTTTCATGTGGACACGTATCCCTCAATCCAACTGGTCCTCTTGATATAGTCATTATGCGATGTCATGATGTCTTTTTGTTATCCTTATCATCTAATTTGCATCTAATGTCTCTACTTGATTTGTCATCTTGTGATCCTTATGGGCCTAGTGGTCATTTTCATCATTGTCACCTTTAACCTGGTTGACATAAATTGGCTTCTAGCCATGGGCTACTGTAATGATCATGCCTTCAAAATTGCTATTATTGTTGGTGGTGGTGGCTCCCAAATGCTTGCCACTGTAGAAGCTCCCCCATCTTATCCAAATATATAACCAATATCCTAGACCATGTATCTCCCTAATAGTAGGGCCTCTTCTAAGTGGAACCCAAATTCATTGTTTCTAAGGAACTAAGATGATGCAGACATGGCCACCATTTACCTAACCTACCCATGCAGCTCTTGGGTCAAACATGGACCATCCTTTATCACTCACCACATTGTCAATTTTCTAACTCATAGAATCTACTTAGCCATCAAATAAATTATTTACAAATAGTCACTTCATTACTACCCATAAAACTTAGCTCATAGTAGTGATGCACCTTTGCCAAAGAGACACTGCAGATCCTGATAGACACCTATCTCCTAAAACTCAGCTCATAGCAATAGATGCCAACGCTATTCTTATACCCTCACATAATTTTAGAAGTTTTAACCTCCTCACGAAGGCAACTCTTCTTTGGCTTAGCTCCATCACATGATATTTGTGATGCTTAGCCTTTTATTACCCACGTATTTATCCTATATTACCCATTTTTTCTTCTCTTCCTAATGCATTTGGAATTATTATGGTGACTATTCACCAATCTACACCATGACACCTCACCATTACCAAACTATCAACCCACACCTAACCATGTGGTAAATCATATTTGGGTAACCCATCTGAACTCCATCATAGAACTACATTTAGCCCCTAAAGTTTTATTAGATATCACATTCACAAAACTATGTAGGTAGTGTCCACTTGCCTAGTGTATAAGGAATTAGCTCAGCCACCCCCTACCTAAACCCTTACCAACCACTCTCTCTAACCAACTAACCATTTGACCACGTCCATGTCGAAGTTGGTCATTTAGACCCAAACTACTGTATATCTTTTCAATGATGCTACCCAAGCCATTTTTACCACACAAACCAACCTTTCCATGTTGCATTTTTATATGACTTGACCTTTTAGGTTATTTTGTAGGAACACTTCCTACCTTGGATACCTATAACCAACCTTGACCCTTTTTAGATCGCTTGATAGGCATGACCCGATCAACTATGACTAATGTTGTGGACTAGTTACCCCTAACATATGTCTCTCTAGACCCAAAATTAAATTGACCAACATTGGCAAATTTATTTCATGTGTGATCATGGTTACTGCACTTAATCACATTTTATGCACATGTTTGTATCTCAAATACCCAACTACCTTGTGGCACCACCTAGTGCCTCCCCATCAATTTCTTATCAACCCACACTCGATTGTGCTTTACCTCATCAACTCTCAGTTTGAGGGGGAACACCTCCTACCATACACAAGACACCCTAACCTTTGACCAAATGATCCATTTTTATTTTTCAACTTGTTAATTCAAAGTTGCATAACAAAAAGGGGCAAAATGTATACTCTAAAAAATTGCACACCTACAGGTTTCGATGACTAAATGCCTCAAGACCCCCTAAAACATTATTAACCCTTAACCAACCCATCTTAACATAATTAAATCACTATTCTCCTATTCATATAGTACTATTTTAAAATATTATTCAAAATTACTATTCACTATGGGACCCACTATCACTATTCATGATGACATGGTAGATGACATGGAAAGTGACATGGCAAGTGACATGGAAGGTGATATGGTCAGTGACATGGCTTAGAAGTGAGGTGGCTTGAGGTGGGACAGCATACCCCACATAGTACCCTCCTCTAATGTACCTAATGGCATCATTAAGCACCAAAGGGCCTCTCCTTTGAACTATGGTGCATTTTTCCTATGGGACCATCATTCAACATGTGTTTTTGTCCTCATGCATGGAGAATGGTGCCAAAATTCATGGGGCACTTAGCCAAAAGATGGAAGTGAGTGGTATAACGTATTTTGGCCCCATATGAGCCTATGTGCATGATTCCCACTTCATTGTGGGCTCTTTAGCAAGTTTGAAGATAAACTAACCAAGTGGGAATCTCACCCCTTTGTCTTTCATGATCACTCATGCACCCATATGGAGAATGGTGCCAAAAATCATGGGGAACTTATCCAAAGGACATATTAGCTTAGTGGAAAGTCCTTTGGCCTCATTTGAGCCCATCTACATGATTCCCATTCAAAATTTGACTCATGTGCAAGGTGGGAGATAAACCAACAAGGTGAGAATCCCACCACCCTTATCCCCTTTATCATTTATGAGCCCACTTGAAAAATGGTGCCATACTTCATTATTCCACTTCTTTGGCATGTTTCTTGACAACAAATTCTATAAATATGACCCTCCCCCTTCACCCATGGTTAATTTTGTTTTTGGTTAGGAACATTCTTCAAGGAGTCCACTCATCATCTTGGAGGAAAAAATTAGAAAGCAATGAAGCTCTACCAGAATTTCAAGCCATCTTCATCAACACCACCACCTTGATCAACCATATTCAATCTTTAATAAGCATGATGTAAATTTTTTTGTTATTTTATTTCTTGTATTTCTTCCTTTCTTTTTTTTTGACCTTATTCCTCCACCTCTTTTCTCCCTTGCCCCTTTTGCCCATTTACCATTCTTATCCATTTATCCATTTGGATTTTTGCCCCTTTTCCATCTTTTCCTTCCTTATCTCTTTGGCTTCCTACCATCTTGACCTTCATCCCTTTGATTTCTTGCCATCATCTACCATTTTACCCCTTAGCTAATTTGTCCATTTATCAACCCCAAACCAAAACCACAACTTTCTTCTTTGACTAAATTTCAGCATTAATTGCTTTTACCTAGTCATTATTTTAGTAAAGCATTTGACTTATTTGTTTTAATTTTAGTTACTTGCTGTCATTTGCTATTTTCAGTTTTGGTTTTATATCATTTTATGAAAATTATATCAATTTCATTTATCAAACTTAAGTGTTTAAAGTAGGTGGATTAACAACCTCCTAGAAAGCTTTCGCTTCTAGGATCTAGCTCACACTAGGCAATCCACCCATCTAATTGTATAATAAACAAGTGTGTTTAAGTGTTTTATTATTTGTTCGTCATCCTTTAAAGACAAAGAGTAACTCTCCATAATCACTTGGATTCAATGCACACACATTGTAATAGGTTTTTCTACACACCCTTTTTCACTAGTTTCTTTTTTCCAAAATTAAGAAAGAAAAATTAGATAGAAACAGTGTGTTAAAACACCTAGTCTTGTCATCAATCCCCTTCATGAGAGTCATATGACATGTTTTTGGAGAGATTAAGATAAATTTTGAAATGTTAAGGTAATGTTGAGATAATTAAGGTTGCATTTATTACAATGTTGAAGTGACTGCATTAAAGAACATCAAGCAGGAAGAGTTACATCATGTAAAAGATGGTCACTTGAGGCCATGTGACACTCATGGAAGGTGATGGCATACCTAATAAGATCTGTACATCTTTAAAAATGTGTCAAAATATTTAATTACAATGTATATCAATTTGTAACTCTCTTTTGTTATTTTATTCAACTCCATTTATGGCTTAAAGTGAAGTGTTGGCAAGAAAAGGTAGGTTGAAGGAGGTTTGTAAGTTACATCTACATCATTCATGTCAGGGAAGAATCCACAAACATCTCTCAGAAGGATCCAACAAGGCACTAGTTCAAATGATCAAATTCCATTACATGAAGAATATGTTTTGATGAGTTTTGTAGGTTTATATACATGATTAGAGTATCTCCAGATAGTTAGATCAGTGTTCAAGGTAAATAATCTTCTCCACAACATCATCCATTGTTCACAAAGCTAAATTCATGTTTAAGAGAGTGTTTTAGGTCCAAACACATAACACTTTTTAAAACCTCCATTAGGTTCTAGATAGCTTGATAAAGGCCAATCGATTTGAGGATGATGCATAAAGGAGAGAGAGAGAGAGTTATAACCAAATATCTTATGGGGATCTTTGTGTCATTTAAACTTATGAGAATATTTTAAGTGGACTATCTCTATGAATAATCATTAACAAAATAAGTGTCTTAAACCCTTATAAAACCCCACAATCTCAATTTATAACTTTTAAAGGTATTTGAGAGATTTTAGTTTTAAAATATTGGATGAATGAGTTATTTTAAGGTCTAAGAAACCCTCATACACCATATCCAATCAAATGTTCTATGCATATATGAGGTAAATGTGAAGTTACATGTATGCAAAGTATGAAGGTACAGGTCAAAGGTTAGGTTGACATTATTAAAAAGGTTTGGGGCTTATGAAGGGATTAAAAACACTTGAGACACAATTATATTGTTATATATTATTTTTTCATGCTTATCCAAACCCACTTCCATTCACAAAGTTCTTTTCTTATACCAACCCAAAGGGCCAATCCTTAAGAGAAAATTATAGGATTGTGACATGAAGAAAAGATGTTTATCTATACTTATGAATGTTTATCCTAAGGAGTGAAATTAAAATAAGATAAAATGATCCTTAATTTATTATCCAAACCTATTTCTAACTTATAATCATGTGGTAAGTCCTAGGTCATGCTTTCAAAGCAAAGCCAAAAGAGTTAATGTTAACTTACAAGTTTACAGACCTATAGGTCAACATTTGTACCTAAATTTTTTTAGTGAAGTATATATGTGTTTTTGAAGAGATTTTAATATGCTCTTATCCTTATGACAAACCATCCATAATCCTTTAGGTCAAATTTTTCAAGTCATAGGTGAAGAGATAGAACATTTGTGAACACCATGGGAGAAATAGACTTCTAGACCCTAAGAAGACCAAATGGACTTATAAGACCCTAAATAGAACTAAATAAATAGGTTTTAATATATCCTACAATACACCTATCATTTAATATGCTCAGGATAATCCCACAGAACTCAAGAAACACAAAACATAGTTGAGAAGGCTGAAACCCTTCTTAACCACTACATATGGGAAAGTTGGCTTGAGGGGAGAAAAGCATTAAGGATCACTCAAAGACCAATTGGAAATTTTTATATATAAATAATGAGAGATATAGGAATCATTCATATGAAAGAATGAGATCAAAATGGGTCATTCCAACCTAAAAATCTAAACTAGGTGTTCAAACATAGGTCTACCACCTTAGAAGCTACCTTATCATGCTCATATATTCTATGACAAACTACATGGGACAAAAAAATATTAGGGATAGTTTAATACCCTTATACACTCAAACCTGGTGGTATTGGTCATATTTTTTAAGGTTTGGTCTTTAAGAATGATTGTTAAGAAGATTGAGTGCTTACAAGCTACCAAAAGACCAACAATGACCCGATGAGTGTACATGATGTATTAATGAATATAAATATACTTTTCAAAAAACTTTTTGACATTTTTAAGCATCAGGGGCATCCATGGGAGCAATAATTTGTCAGGTGTGAAGGATAAAATGAGCAGAAAGGGCCTAAAACCATAGTTTTTGACTACTTTGAATGGTTTTAGATTCATTGGAGCCTTTTGATTAGTTAGGGAGGTCTATTGAGGTTATTAAGACTTACCATGGCCTAATAAAGACTCTTTTATGAACTCTCATGGTGATTGTAGAGGTTTTTAAATAAGAACTAATCTTAAGTGAGATTTTCACTTCACTTGCACTATGAAGATGAGATTACAAAATTGTTTAGGGTCACTAAGGGAAATTTAAAGAAGATAATGATGAGTCATATAATCCAAGGATATATCCCAAGTCACCCTTTATGAAGACTCATAATTTTAAGTGTTGATTA
The DNA here is from genome assembly GCA_037957365.1 of Torreya grandis. Lineage (NCBI taxonomy): Eukaryota > Viridiplantae > Streptophyta > Pinopsida > Cupressales > Taxaceae > Torreya > Torreya grandis. The sequence goes on along the minus strand of JARHVA010002939.1, from coordinate 1,506,657 downwards.
GAAGAATCAAATCAAATTTTGTCTAGAATCAAGTTACAAAAGACTATAGAGTTATATTTGTAGACACACAAGCTTGAAGAGGTGTCATCAAGATGCAATGGAAGAGGTGAATGAAACATATTAAGCGAGTATGGAATAGGCCATGTGTCAAATTATAACCTATAAATACTCTTCTATAATTTATAATTATATAAAGAGAGAAGTTAGTTTCAAGGTGTTAAGAGTGAATCATTGAAAATAATGAAGTTTCTCCTCTTTACTCTTAAGAGATGACCATCATCATACCATGTCAACACATGAAATCAAGGAGTTACATGATTTTTTTCTTTCTCAATCTCTTGTATTTTAACTACCTAATGATTAGATGACACTTATCATGGAATTTCTCAACATATTTCTATCTCCCCTATCTCGGTTCTCTATAAGTATTGCCTTGAATGGCATTGTATGGATCTAAAACTTGAGTATGTCAAATCCCTACTCATGTAAAAAATTTTACCTTTCCTCTGAGATGAATACATGATGATTTATAGCCTTATCAATGCTACAACTAGTGTATTCTCATGGTGGTTGATGAATATTAGTGATAGTCTATAATTTTATTTCATTTGTCCTATCTTATTACCTTATTTATAGGTTTTTAGTCATCCTAGAAGGTCATATGAAGAGTGTTATAGGATCCTAAAATATCTATGTATGGATAATTCTTCATTAGTGTTTCCTATGAGACCTCTTGATTGTCCCCTCTTAGTTAGATTCTTGATCATAACCTTCATATTGAAATGTTGATGCTTGGAGACTCATATTGAGATAATTTAATAGTTTTTAGTCCTAATTCATGTACTTAGTGTGATATATACAAGTGGATAAGACTAAGTTTGGTGCATCACTTAATATTTACTAGTTTTCAGTCATTTCTGTATCCCTTTCCCTAATAGTATTAGGTTTAGTATTAGTTTTAAGGTGATACATTAAGGGATCTAGCCCTAATCTAAAGATTTAGCTTAACCATTAGGTCACCCACATCCTAGAGGTGTCTCCATGATATCACCTAAGTAATAATTCTTGAACAACCTTCTTAGGGGTGCAATTTAGAGTGATAACCATTCTAGCATGTCTAATGGGACCAATGATTTCATCCATTGAAGAGTTTTTGATTTTGATCTTTAGTATAACATCCTTTTGAGGCATGAACATAAGCATCAATGGTGACTCCCAGTGAACCATAACTAGTTTAAGAAACCCTATTGCTTATAATATAACAATTGGTATGTATTTTCAATCTTCATTTGGTCAAAATGCATATTCCTTACCTACATATCCTTCATATCAAGATAATAATGTTTATGGATTCTGCCTAAGTAGCCCTCAACCAACATAATAGATTTCTCATGAATTTTACCCCCATGTACTCCAACTTAGCCTCTTTGGTAACCTACTTAATCTTATAACCATCCTTATCAAAATCATGCTTCCCTTAGTTAGCATAGTGACATTTTTACTCAATTCATTTCAAACTTCAAACAAACCTTATTAGAGAATGAAATGCAAATGAGATATATTGATAGAGAAAAAGAGCTTGGTCTAATTATCCCTAATGTTTCCAATATAAGTGAAATTATTCAAAGAAGGAAATACTTGTTAAATTTGGTTAAGAGGGAGTGGGTATCTATTGAGAGAAAGAATCATCAAATACTAATCAATGATATATTAGATATAAGAGGCTTAATTCATGGTGTGGAAAATAGGTCAGTGCTTGAAAAGAGGGAACACATTAAATATATCTAGACTTATGTGCTCTCTCCTACCCAAATTTATCCTTATTTTACTCCAAACCTACTCTAACTTACAATATGCCATCAAAAAAACTTGTGTCTCTACAAGCTTCACCCACTCTTCCTCAAGAGGTCAAAATAAGGGAGTTTCCAAGTCTTTCAAATACTCTAATCATCCCTCAAGCTGGAACTATCCATGAATTTCAAAGTACATTAAAGATTGATAGAGTGTTTGGGCAATTGAAGGAGAAAAATGGATCATCTTTAACACAACTTCCTTTTCCTCCTCTCTAAGAATCCTTCAATGAGCCTACTACCCCTAAAATCCAAAGTTGGAAGGATACCCTCTCAATATTCACATAAGATAATGAGCTCTCTTTCCCTCCCACCCCCTCTTTTGGTGAGAAATAACCTATTTGAAAGAGGGAAGAAGAAGAACATCTAGTTGAAAATGAGAGTTTGTCAAGAGAGGATGGTAAGGCGGTTGTCCTTAAGAATCCTAATAAAGATGTTGCAAGTGAGTATTAAGAAGAAATCATAATTATAAGTCCTATTTATGAGATAAAATCATAATCAAACTTGGAATAAATAAATCATGATCAACTAATATTTTGTTCAGGTGATGAAATCCCATGCTTCATAGAAGAAGAGGACACTCCTAAAGGTAATTCAACTGAGATCATCATGGAAGCTATAAAGACTTTTATTGATCTTGATGTTTCTTATCAATAGTTGTACCATGAATTCCTATAAGATATTAAAGGTATTGTAATGGTATCATTTTATGATAAAGTAAAGGAACAAGATAAAAGAGCAATTGAAGTTTTGATGGCTTCTAATGAGGAAGAAGAGTTTGTTATCCTTAGTGAGAACTTGAAGATAAAAACAAGCCTAAGGTCATTAGTAGGTGGATTGAAGTGAGGAATGAGAAATTTATAGCACAAAATGAACATGAAATCATATTGGTAAGTGAAATTCAAGCATGCAATATTGATGGTTTGAGTCTTGATGGAGTTCAAGATTATCATACAATAATAAGTGAAGTTGTAGCAGATCATGAAGGAGATGATATTCCCCAAGGTGAACAAGGTAAGGTTTTAATTGATGATGTAATGACCCCTAGTAAGAAATTAATAAATATAAATGAATTTAGGTTTCAAATATCCTATGATTCCATTAATAATGTTGAAGCCTTGGATATGTCTATTGTCCCTAAAGAGAAAGGTAAATATGATATTAAAGTTGATATCCCTTCAAGTGATCAAGAGGAAGTTGCCTTTTGGGAATAACTAGAACTTTTTTATTCAAGCTTGGATAGTGGACATGCATATTAAATTAAGGATATTGATGAATTGGTTTTCAATATGGAAGAACATGTTCAAGAATAAGTTGGCTAGAGTATGCTTCAAGAAGAACATGATAAAGCTAGAGAGTAGTATTTAGAGCTAAATGAAGAGTTAGAACAACTTGAGGTAATTGAAAATATAATTAACATATATAATTATGTAATTAGAGACCAAGAGAATAATCTTAATGATCCATCAAAGACTGAACATAGAGCTATAACCACATTGGAAGGTTGTCTTAGTGTTGAAAAGTGATCTGTAAACCAGATTTACCCCTATAGATAAATCACACAATTTTTCAAACGGATAATGAAAATTTCAATTCCATAATTAAAATAAAATTAGTTTCATAATTCTCATTTTCCCAATTAAATAAAATAGGAAATGGATTTTTAAAAATATGTCAATTTCTAAAATTTATTTAAAAGAAATTGACTTTTTAATCATAGTGTAAATCTAAAAAATTCTAAATATGAGTGATTTGGTAAACTCATATAACTCTCTTTTTCATTTAAAACATTCCATAAATATTTTATATCTATAAAATAATATCTTAATTATTTTATAAAAATAATTAAAATTGATCCAAAAATCCAAGCTTATAAAAACTTTTACAATCTGCTTAGATTGGATGAAAACTGGATATTAATTTCCAATTTCCCTTAAAACTAAATATTAATTTCCAATTTTCCTTAAGCAAATCCAAAAATTAATATATAAACATTTCTTAATTTAATTAAGTAAATTAAAATAATTTTAGATCACAGAGAAAAAATTAAAAAAAATGACACATATTTGTTTATGGGGTTCACCAAATGACTACGTCCCCAGGTCCACTCTATGAGTGTTTCGATCTGTTAAAAACTCTTCAAGAATAATTATAAAACCTCTCTGAGTATAATAAAATTATTTAATACCAAATAATCTATTTATTCAACAAATAAAAATAAACCTCATTAATTTACCCAAGGTTCTTGTTGCCTCTGTAACCTAGATATATCTCTTCTACAAAATCCCTTTGTACAAAAACATTGTTGCCTTTGTAAACACACTTATAGTTTTTATATCTCAATTCCTCCATGGAATTAGATGTGTATTGGATAATAGATATATGTTAGCCAATATTTTATGGTTTTTCCATGCCTTTGTACATTGGCTGGGCACTAACCATTTCCCCAAATTGGGGATTTGGTTCAACAACATGGCATTGGATTTCTGGTATTTCCTCTACCATCACACATTGGCTGAGATTAATTATTATTTTTCTAATAATGGTGAGTTTCCCCTATATTTGGTTTGACACCCCATTAAAATGGGCCATTTTTTTTTTTGGCATCTTAAATTCAAGAATCCACACCATACCATATTAAATGATCAATGCCAAAAATGGTGTGATGTTTAGAGCCATATGTTTTTTGAGATAAATACAAGCCAAAATAAGCTTTCCACGCATTGTCCATGTGGTTTTTTGGTGCCAATTGACTTCTATTACCATGCCATAATAAAAATGGGCCATGAAAATTGGTCTAAATAAAGACCATAACATAATCTGTGTGTCTCCATTATATGCCCTGTCCACCATTTCAAGAATATCCACATAGCCCAAGTCCATACAAAAGGTAAGTGGATGATGAAGTGTGCATGTTAAGAAGATAATTAAATTTCATTAAAATATCTCCATAAAGACCATAACGTAGTCCAATAACCATCCCCCTTTAAAAATGGGTGTCCACGTGCATGCTATGTTTAAAGGATAATGTTTAATAGAAAAATTATTATTTAAACCAATTCGCCCACCATGAAAAGACAAAGGGAATTCCATGTGGGAATAAAATGTGGATAAGGCTTTTTTTAACATGCATGTTAAAATATTTTAATTAAAAACATTTCCATGCAAAGAGAAGTGATATTCCACATGGAGTAAAAAGGGAATGATGCTTTTAACATGCATGGCAAGGTAAGGGATAAAAGAATTAAAACACAGGCCATGGTTAAATCCATGCTATAGGTGGATAAGGTATAAAACATTTATCTCCCAAATAAATAAATAAAACTAAATAACTTTCCACCCTCTTCATGTAAGGTGAAAATGAATTTCACGTGGGAAAAGGAAAAGTGGGGTATAAAGGTTTTATTAAAATAATATAGGCCATGGTTAAATCCATGTTAAATGTGGATAAGATTTAAAACATTTATCTCCCAAATAAATAAATAAAACCAAATAAATTTCCACCCTCTCCATGTAAGGTGAAAATGAATTTTATGTGGGAAAAGGAAAAGTGGGGTATAAAGGTTTTATTAAAATAAGATCCATTTTGAGGGGATAATTAAAAATGGGGGACTTAGGTAAAAGTATGTAATGGTTCAATAAAATAGGATATTTAATTAATTAAATATATCCCATGATAAAATAAAAATACCTTTAAATAGGATATTAATTAATTATCTCAAACCATATGAAGAGTGAAAATCTTTTGAATCAAACCTCCACAATAAGACTTTTTTGGTCCCCAAAAGGTTAAGTCACTCTTTGAATCTAAAACTATGCAAACTGTTCACTCTACAAAACATCACTACAAAATATCATGCTAATGATTCAAAAATCAAATTGAATCCCTAAAATCCCAATGAAAGAAATATCTACCCAATGCCAAATTATAGATAGAAGTAAACTACTTGCTCAAATGTCACATCTCCAAATGTTGAATCTACCAATCACTACAAAATGATCACTAAGTGTAACTATAAACTAGTTTTTTAGTGTAATAAATACACACGTTAATTTTAAACATATTTGACAGTTACAATTAAATGACCAAAATGAATGATGGAATTATAAAATATGCAAATATCATGCATGGCTACAAAAAGTTTGTATAATTATTATACTTACAAACGATACCCGAAAAGGGTCTTATAAGCCTCTATTTTCACAATGTAATCAACAACATATATATATTGAAATGTAAATTTTCCCAAAATAGACATATTAATCATGCCTCATATAATAGGCATATATTTTTGTTAAGGTTTAAAAATGAAGTTTTTCCAAAAACCCAAATGTGAGAAAATAATCCAAGTATGATAAACTTGTCCCTTGGCTTTTTTCTATAGGTTGTTCCAATAAACCAATTCCAAACTTAAATCATTTGGGAATATCTCTAAGTTTAAATATGATTTAATTCCTTTTTCAATACATCAGGAACTCAAAAACTTATCAGGGGATTAAAAATAGAGCTTTTAGAAAAGCCATGAATGTGAGAAAACAATCCAAGTATGATAAACCTATCATGTGGATTTTCTCACATCTGGTAGCCCCAAAAAAATTTATGTTTAAAACTAAAATATATTATTTTTACTAAAATTCCAAAATTACTGTGAACATTTTTATTCTAATGAGATAACACAGCTATGCAAACATGAAACTAAGGAATTAATTTCCAAACTACTTAACCAGATTATCCTTAGATTTTACTTGAGTAGTTGTACAGATCATAGTTGAAACTATTTATTTAATAGCGCTTTCCTTTTTCACAACTTTCTAATGTTCTTTTAGATGAAGCTACCAACATCTATTAATCTCATGTCCTTTCTTGTTACAATGAGTACAAAAATGTTTGTCTATTCTTTTGGAATACATAATCTTACTGCCATTCTTAGAACATTTTCTAGGAGAGTAGTCTTTCAAAATATTTCTTAACAATGATTTACGTTTCTAACATTTGGCTACACAGTGGTTAGAAAATCCACAAAAACTGCATGGATAAACATAATAAAAATGTTTTGTACCATAATTAAAAATAACATTGGAATGTTTACATTGTCTGGTATAATTAGAATCAACATTATTACAAGTATGATGAAAAGAATGTGTTTTACCTTCCATTTGATATGATTTACACTCCTCTATAGCACCTCTTGCTTTTGCTTTCATAGAACATTCATGTGGGGGATTGGGGGTGATAGTCCCCAGCAAGGTCAAGGGGTAGTGTCCCTTGCAGGAGGCCCAGAAGGACTTAAAATTCATTGTAAACAACCCTAAAAATACACTTAACAAGGATAAAATCAAATTAAAAATTAATGCAAAATCGTAACTACACAATGCAAAATCACAACTAGAGAGTGCAAAACCACAACTCTAAGATAAATTTCTTAATTGTGAGTTATAATTTTACAATGGTTTACTAACTGTGATGGTTACCCTACAAAATCATGGATAGCAAGACAAATTAATGACTCATAGTGATAAAATCACCATTAACTATAAATCAAGATTAGTGGTTTTATGATAAACTACAAAACCTCAAGATTTTGACCTTTTAATAAATAGATACCTATACAAGCTATGATAGATTGGTTAGGCACCTAGATGTTTAAGCATAGATGATCTATGATAGATCAAAGCTGATTTATGATATATATTAAGATTTTAAGATGGATACTCAGATTTGAACCAAAATTCTAAGCCAACAGATGAACAAACAAGTGTTTTTCAGTTAAATATTATCAAAAAATTTCCCTATAGATCTAAAGTGATAATCAATAGAAATATAAAATGGCAAAATGGACAAAATTTCTACTAGGATACAATATTGTGAGTCTATAGAGTAATGTCACTATTTCTAGGATTATGTGATTTCTAGTTTTGTAGAAAATAGGGGAAAGGTTAAGCTCTTGTGTTTGGCTTTGTCTTTTGATCCACCTACCTTGGCGTCTCCTCTACTATACCTTGTAAAACTACATAGCAATTCATAGAAAAAATTCTTATGAGAATAATGGTCAGTCAAAATTTCCCTAAAATGATGTAAACGTAGTGAAAAATGAGGGTTATATGAGGATTAAGTGGTCTTTTGATCCCTATAAAATATAATAAAGCCAGACTAAAAACTACAAGCAGAGGGTAAAGATAAATTATCAGTGTTTTTATCAAAAATGAAAAAACTACAACTCTCATTGCAATACCATGGTTATCAAGGTAAAAACATGATTGCCGAAGTTGTAATTTTGTGACTTAATGAACAAACACATAAATCTCAACCAGGCCTATCTATCATGCACAAAGAGTTAAAATATTTATCCTCAGCATAAGGATTGCATAGGATGGTTAGAGAAAATGATAGTCAATGGATAAAATAAAAAGATTTTATGCTTGACCTATAGACCTACAAAATCATAACTAAGTAGTATAAAACCATAACTTTCAAGATAAAGTCACAATTTTATGAATAACCAACAAAACAAACCATTGGCGATCAGAGAAAATCACTATTCTATAAATAAAATCATAACTCTCTATGCAAGATCACTATTTTTTAGTTGCAGTATTGTTGAATAGCAAAAACCTACATGGTTAGAGGAGATGGCTAATGATCAAGTCAAATGATTAGTACAAGATTATGATTCATAAGATAAAATTATGATTACACAATCATGAATACCAGTTCAAAACTATGACTTCCACCTATAAGTTCAAAATGTCAAAAATATGAGATTTTTATTGTCTAATTGATCTTGTAGGCTAGCAAAAATGTGTCTAAAAATCAAAATTGATTAATTGGGATGGATGGTCCCACTGTGATCACCAAAGTGTAGTTTTATTTTTGAGTTATATGGATTAAACTATGTAATTTAACCACTCAAACATCAAACTACCTAGGTAAAGTCTAGATCCATTAGAACCAAATGTAATAAATGAATAACGTATTTAATTTTACACTTAAATCCTAAAGTTAAGTGATCCAAACCATGATTAAATGGATGCAAAATTAAATGGGATGAGATTGATTACCTTAGACTCAGAAATTGGATGTTATGATGGCATGATTGAGGAACTTAGATGGATGATTGGATTGTAATGAAGTTTGATGGATAATTTATTATAAGCTCTAATGGAGGAGTCCTATTTAAATAGAAGAAGTATGGAAAGATCAATGGATGAGATTAAAAGTTGGATGAGGGAGATCAAGGGTGGAAAATTAAAAAGAATTCAAAATTCCTTAGAAGCTTCTAGATTTAAAGGCTTCTAGAGAGGAGGGGTGAAAATAGAGAGGATTATAGAATTGGAGAATTCTATAATCCTTCTTATGCATTAATAATGATTATATTAAGTATTATATAGGGATTAGGTGGGTGATTAGGGACTAGGGGTGTAGAAGAGCCTAGAAACAGGCTTAGTAGGTGGTTAGGTGGATCATGGGTATTTAAAATTACTAAATAATATATAAGTGGGATTAGGACAGGATAAGAGATAATTATGAGAATGAATGAAGAAGTGTAATAGGACTAAGGTTAGTAAGTGGAGAGGAATGAAGAGGGGAAAATTAGATAAGTGACTAAAAAGTGGATAAATTAGCAGGGTAGATTTGATAAGCAAAATTAGTGTCGATTAATATGAATATTAGTGATAATTAATGAAGGTGAGTGAATTTAGATACATACACAAACCATCATAGAAACTTTATGAATATATAGAGGTTATACATATGAGTATCAAGGTTAGAAGACCTAATCAAACCATGAAGAAGGTTAATTGAGCAAAGAAGGCTAGAGGCCAATTTGAGAGGGATATAAGTGAGCAAAGAGATAAAGATGAAGATCATCATCTATTGTAGAAGCAACAATGGTTTTTTAAGGTGATCAAATGTATTATGGGATTGAGTTGGTGCTCAGTCATCTAGGGGGTTGGTGCCTCTTTGCAAGTGGGTGATTGCTAAAGCCTAGCTAAGTTGGTGCTAAGCTAGTTAGGGTTAGTGTCCATGGAGTTGGTAATCCACTAAAGATTGATGTTTGCATTATAGGAATGTATTCCATTTACTTCATTAGTGGGTTTTCTTTCCCTTGAGGGTTTACCATGTATATGTTGTGTTCATATGTTTCATGCTCTTATGATTTGGTCCTTATGCTTGTTAAGATGTACATGCTTGTTAGATTGGTTCATGTATTTTTAAATAGAATTGAATGAAATATTTTAAAGACTGATTCAACCCCCCCCCCCCATATCTCAATCATTTTTCTTCTAATAATTGGTATTAGATCCTATTCCTTTGTTACAAAGTCTAATATCTTAAAGGAGATCCTAAGAAACACAAGATGTCTTGTGATCAATAGGGAGAAGATAACATGTATGATGAAGAAGTATTCTATGATAGTGAAGAAGGAGAAATTGAATTTAACCTTAAAATTGGGCTCATAAGATCCATTTATGATTTGAAGAATCAAAAGAAGACTATTAATGATCTCAATAGTTAGTTAAAAGATATCAACACAAGGTTCAAATCAAAGGAATTTGAGTATAATCAGTTGAAGGACAAAATGATCAAGTTCAAGAGAGAGCATCAAAAGTCAAAATTAAGTCAAGAATATCAACATAAAAAAACCAATCAGGTAGCCCAACACAATAAAGGATAAGTCATCTTGGAACCATGGTAAATACAAAAATTTTGTTTGATACATCTATCATAATATAGGACACATTGAAAGATTCTATCCTAACAAAGTTAGAAGGTCATCAAGTCAAAACAGGATGTCTGAAGCTCCTAGATTGAAATAATTAAAGCAAATGAAGGTATGGAAACCAAAGGTATTAAATATAAGTTAATAAATCTACAAGTTCAAGTGGATTGTTTGTTGACATAGAACATGTCTCAAGTGATAAGTCAAGCAAGGAGTGTTTGTTGTTAGCTCACATTGATGATCAAATTGTTGATGATAAAATCAAGCCTATATTGTCAATCAAGCCTAGAAGTAAGTTGAAGAACACTTAGTCTAGTGAGAGTATGGAGATATAGGAATCTCCTACATGCATGTTGTTTTAGTGACCTAAGAAAAGGGGTGGCTCCATTAAGATTCATGGAGACATTCTTCTATCAATAGAAGCATGAGGTTGTAGTCAAAGAAGGTTTGTTTTTTGAGAATATTCTAGGTTACCTTTGTTGTAAGTAAGGAGATGAATATGGATATTATTCATTCTTATATTGGTAGCTTTGTGGTTTGAATTTTAGTAGGTATAATTTTGAGAGATCTAAGGCCATTCCCAGGTATCTAAAGTCAAAATATGTAGACAATTGGTATATAAGAGGTAAAATCTTGATATCTCTTTATTTGAGTAGTTGAGCTTGATCTTTGAAGACAAAGCGGGGTTCCTAATTCTATAGTTGGTATCAAGTATGGGATAGCCTTGTATATGGTCAAAAAAATTATCTTCTTCTATCATATCAAGGAAGGTAAGTAACCTGAGTCTCTAATTCTCTTAAAGAAGATATGCATGATCTAAGGGGAAGCTTGGTAGCTCTGAGTTATTTGTAAGAGAAAGTGATTGATTTTTGATATGCATGAATTTAAGGAGAGATTATGTTTGAGATTTTTCATAGACTCTATTTGTTGATATTTTTCATAGACTCTATTTGTTGAGATTTTTATGGATCAGCTAGGAGAATAACCTAATTGAGAGAAGTTTTTGAGAATGGTTGTCATAGGTGGTTACCATAATTTTTAAAGATTGTGTACCATCTATTGTCTTTGAGACATAGTATCAGCTCAAAGGGAAAAAGTATGATTTTAGTAATTACAGGTAACCCTTGATATCTAATGTTAATAGAAGAATGGTGGATTCTTGGTTTGAGGGGGAGTTATTCAGGTTGTTAACTTGTTTGATCTATGTTGATATGATCTTGTAATCTGAGTTCATTTTAAAAGAGATGATAGTTGTGGAAGACCTTTGTCATTAATGTTAAAGGCGAGAAAGATAAAAAAGGGAGAAAGAAAATGTAAATTTAGAAAGGATGAGAAAAATCAAGAATCAGGTCTAAGAGATGATTCCCATCAATGATAAAATGGAAGATTGTTGAACATTGTCATTGATTAAGGGGGAGATTGTTTAGCATTGTCATTAATTGTTGAAGTTTTGGCATTAATTTTGTCATTGATATTAAAGGCTCTTGTCAAGATGTATGATCAAGTAAGCTTTGAGTTATCTGTATTAATGAGTTCTATTTCTAGCATAGTGAGTTGTTGTTGTATGAAAGTAGTGATGAGAGAGTTTTATTTGGAGAATGTTCTAATGTCAACTTGAGTGATATCATTGAGAATTAGCATGAGTGAATATAGGTCTATATGTCAAGTGTCTAGTATCTTGCAAAGCTTTGTCTAGACCTTATGTGAAGGTATGTACAGGTAGCATAATGAAATGAGTAAGCTCTAAAGAAATTTTTTTATGTTATGAATATCTATGTAAGCAGTTCTGAAGATGCTTTAAATGGGATATGAAGATCCTTAGTGAAGCTCCAAAGAATACCTAATAGTGTTTGAGAATGAGAGTGGTGTTTGAATTTTTTACATGAAGTGTTGAGGACCTTGAAAATGATTATAAGTTCAGCTTTGAAGATCTATGTATGCAACTCTAAAGATGCTCCAAGTGAGCTATGAAGATCCTTAGTTGAGCTCCAAAGATATGTAAGAAGATATGAAGATGCTATATTTAAGCTCTAAATAAGAGTGAGTGTATGAGTTCACTTTTGCATACAAAAGATGAATTTGAACATAAGAGAGTTTCAATTTAAAGTTTATAGGGTGGCATTAAGGTAAAATTCAAGGCTTAATGACACTTGCATGTCAAGGCCAAGAAATCAAAGAGAGAAATGGTGGTCAAATAGGGTATCAAGATCAATTTCCATGACATGAGTGACTAGGTGATCATTGAAAAAGATAATTTAAGTTTTTTTATGTGCAATATGTTTTAGGTCATGGTTTGCAAGTAAAGGCTTGAAAAAGTGTTTCAAGGTCTCTCGAGTGCACCGAAGGAAGAATTGTCTACTCGAGAAGGTTTTTTAAGTGTTCATTGGCATATGTAGTATCTTCATGAGAATATAAGATATTCACAGTATATTAAAAAGGTTTCTATCTAAAATTTCCAAGCATTGGTTTTTAAAAATAGGAGCTAAGTTTTATGAATGATCATTAAGATAGGAAGATAGTCTAAACCCTCAAAGAACACTAATAATGACCCGATGTTGAAGATATTGTTCTAAAGTGATCAAAATGTTTTTATTTGTATATAAAAGTAATTTTAGGTTGAATTAAATTCTCTCAATAATCTCTAGGTATGATTGGTTTCTTAGGTGAGTGAGTAGACCCTATAAGAAAGTGTTTATTTTTTAGCAATTTTTTTGTAATAAATAGAGTTGACCAAGTCAAAATTTCTAAGTGGATGAATATAAAAGTGTGATACTTATAGTTATTGTCCATTAAGGTTTATGGATAGGTTTCAAATCTTATGTGTTCAAATTTGGTGATCCAAGTTGTCTAGTCACTAATAGACCTAGTAGTGCAGACAGTAAGAGAATTAGGTAGAAGTGAGAAGATGATTCTTGATGTATTTTCAAGTAAGAATGATAGATTGAAGTGTATGATGATGTTTTTTGGGACTTGAATAATCTATGTATGTTTTTAAAAATCTTGGAAGATAGCATAAGAGGTTGGAACATTGAATCTAAAATGGCTTTTATGGATGAGTAGAGTCTATGAGAAAAGAAGTCAATAGATTAGTCTATAAGACCAATAGTTTCCATTAGAGCTTATAATTTGATTGATGGAAGTTGATCTAAGGATGTTATAATATCATAATAATACATTTAAATCATTTAAGTATGTTCAATTAGGTATCATATGTTCATGTTTCCTTGATTGTGTTTTGAAGTAAGTTGGTAGTTTTAACTGAATATCTTATAGAGAAGAGTTTGATCCTGTATATCCTGAGTTGAAGAATCTAATGAAGTTTTTGATTACCATAAGATCATGAGGCTTTTAAATACATGATTTTTTTTCCATTTTTGTCTATAAAAAATTTCATTTATGATTCAGTTGTTCAAAACATATTTTTTGTGTATACATAGGCCTTTTATGAACAATCATTTGAGAAGGGGTTCAAATGGTGGTCGGGCCTAAAAGGTGTTATGGACCTAAAGCTTAGTTTTATAAGGTATATTTAAGTGGAATCTGATGTTTTCATATTGTATGAGGCGTTTTAATATGCTTTAATAAATATCAAAGGATAACGTGTTGTTAAGAAGGCCTATTACGTCTCCATAAAGCCTAAAAGAGGAATAAGGGCTAATTGAGTTATGGTAAACCTAATGTATTGATTGATTCATGATTAAGGAATGCTATTTTAATATGATAAGACTTATTATATTCCCAACCTAATAAGATAAGAATATGTGGCTGACTAAGAAGGATATGATCAATGACTTGTATAAAAGTAAAGCAGCTTAGACCTATTTGCATGCTAAGAGAGTGTGTAGAGAACAAGAGAATTATATAGAATATTGATGAGCAAATAGATGTCATGTAGAATGTAGTTGTAATTTTGATCTATATATATTAAAATATGTAATTTAACCACTCAAACATCAAACTACCTAGGTAAAGTCTAGAGCCATTAGAACCAAATCTAATAGATGAATAACCTATTCAATTTTACACTTAAATCCTAAAGCTAAGTGATCCAAACCATGAATAAATGGATTAAAAATCAAAGGGATGAGATTTATTACCTTAGACTCATAAATTAGACATTATGATGGCATGATTGAGGATGTTGGATGGATGATTGGATTGGCATGAAGTTTGATGTATAATTTCTTGTTAGCTCTAATGGAACAAGAATCTTGTTTAAATAGGAGGTAAACATCAATGTATGAGATTCAAAGTTGGATGAGGGAGATCAAGGGTGGAAAATTAAAAGGAATTTAAAATTCCTTGGAAGCCTCTAGAATTAGAGGCTTCTAGAGACCAGGGGTGAGAAAAGATAGAATTCTAGAATTGGAGAATTCGAGAATCCTTATTAGGGGTTAATGATGATTAGATTTGGGATTAGATAGGGATTGGGTGGATGATTGGGGACTAGGGGTGTATGGGTGCAGGAGAGCCTAGGAATAGGCTTAGTAGGTGGTTAGGTGGGTTATGGGAATTTAAAATTCCCAAATAATAGATAAGTGGGATTAGGATAGGATAAGAGATGATTGGGGGAATTAATGAAGAAGTGGGATAAGACTAAGGTTAGTAACTGGAGAGGAATGAAGAGGGGTATATTAGATAAGTGACTAAGAAGTGGATAAAGTAGCGGGATAAATTAGATAAGCCAAATTGGTGTTGACTAATAGGAATATTAATGATAATTAATGAAGGTAAGTGAATTTAGATGCATATATTTTATCTTTCTTTAAAATGGAATTGTGAGTGAAGAGAAGTGGAAGGATTGATGGTATTTCAAAGAAAAACCATGTCATATGTGAATATTAGTAGATGATGTTATTGGAAGTGATATTAGTGACTATGATTCCCCCTCAAAGGGACATGTGGGGAATAATGAGATGGATGGTCACTCAAAAGAAGAAATCAGGGGTGAGATGTGATGTATAGATAAGGGGATGGGATACTAGATGTTGAGATAACCGAAGAAGGAAATTGATTGAACAGTAAGCTACAAATTGATGATGCCCCTAGTAAAGACACATGCATAGGGAGTAGAGATGACCATTTTCATGGTTGTCAACACATACCAAGGGGGAATCAATAGTAAAATGATGATGATAGGATTAAAAAATCCACAATATTTAGATGTATCCCAATATTTAGATGTATCCCAAGCAAAGATGCATGTAAGGGAGAGTTGTAGGATAAGATAAGATGATGATTTGATAATATTAATGATGGGTGTAGCTCAAATCTAAATCAAACAATATGATGCATTTGATGATATGATCGAGTAACCAAAGACTAAATCAAATCAATGAGTGATAATACGATCATAAAGTTACGGTTCATGTCATGCCCCAATCGAGGGAGGAATCATAAACTTTAAATTATTAATTGACCAATTAGTGATAATGGATGAAATCTAGATAAAATATTAATGTGGTGATTTATCGGGCCTAATTGATAGGTATGAGTGATTGAAAAAAATATTAATTAGGTGATATTAAGTATGGTGATTGATCAATAGACTGATTAATTAATGATTAATATTATATCTAAAGGATATTATTAATGCAATAAATGAGATAATAAGGAACATGATAGATATGTTTATGGATCATGAGGAAAGAGCTAAGAGTGGCCGAAGTATCCTTAGGCATTGAAAAGTGGCCAAGTGTTACCTACATAGTCTGAAAAGACATAAAGTTGATGTAGTTCTGACTAGAGCATGAACAATAATGATTTATTAGAAGGTAATAATGATGAGGATGATGATTAGTGATGAGAGAAAGATGATAAAATATTGGATGTTAGTCAAATGGATCATGAGGTTTAGATTAGTGATGGGAAAGAGGATGGTTAGATAATTAGATAAATGAGGATGGTGTAGGTGATCAAACCATCATAGCTATCATAAAGCTCATCATGGTTTAATAAATGTAGCACTCGGTAGTATTCCCCTAATGACCAAGAAGATAGTGTGCCAAAGTGCATGGGAAAATAGTGAACTCTTCATTATTGAGGGCACTTATAAGCATTATTATATCCTTGGGTATCCTGATAGCATCTTCCTTCATTGCCTAATAGACAAAAAGACATGATTCAAAAAATATATAAGATAAAAAAGATATATACATGATTTAAACAAGTCAAACAACACACAAAAGTATTTATAGGCAATGCCACAATGTCTTGTCTAATGATGAGATGCATGATTGGGTAATGGGCTAGACTAAGATGATCATGATGTAATTGTAGACTTAGACTAAGATAGATTGTCAATGATGGTAAGGATAGGGATGTGGATATAGAGTAGGATTAGGTTAAATGACTTGAATGAGTACTTGGATATGGGAATGGGGATAAGGATTAGGATTTGATATACACTTGATTTGCCCCTAATTTTGGATAGGAGGATGGAGGACATGATGGGGTGTGATAAGGTATTTGAATACTAATTTGGTCTTGAAATCAAATTGAAAAGTGGTCAAATAAGGTGATTTGCAAAATTTATGTTGAAGATGACCAAGTATGACTAACAAACAAAGCCTTGCAAGAGTCCAATCTAGCAAGAAGAGGAGGAAATGATGGGATAATATACCTTTCACACTAGTAAAATAGTGATTGGATGGGTGATAGGTGTGAAGAGGCATTGATATGGAAGTGATAGATCAAGTACCTTCCATACAATCAAATAAGGGATTTGATGGGTGCTAGTATGAAAAATCATTGATAGGGAAGTGATGGGTGCTAGATTAAATTCTTTGACAAGGGTATGTGTGTTGATAATACCTAGTCAAAAGGATGATTTTGAAAATATGGAGAGATGGGTGACCACTCTAATTTAGTTCCAAGACTAATTTATGTATCCAAAGATGGGAATGGGAAAATAAAATATAGATATAAAATATGATGAAACATTAATGGTGTGGATATAGGTGAGACTAGGGGATTAGGCATAAGATAAGACAATCAACTATTTTTGACTTTTTCAAATTGTATGATTTTTAGGGTTTTTTAACATTTTTCAAATTTTAGGGCTTTTTGGGATGTTTATATACCCTATACAAATGGGGTTACTAGAAAAGTTAATAACAAGCCTAGAATCCAAGATAAATATGGTTGTATTGATAGATGAGATTACAAAAGGATGAGGGTGATGGGAACCAAGGAAGAAGGGATTTGGGATTGCCAATGACCACATCATGAAGGAACTAGATGCTTAGTGGCCTAAGTGTTAATTGGAAGATATGCCAATATGATTTGGGAATATTTATCAAGACACCTTTCACTTCCTTAAGAAGTTCAAGATAAGAAGGAATGAGAGATAGGATGATATGATGGTAGAAGATGGATGGGTGATTGACAAGGTTGACAATGTATGTGATGAGGGGTGCGTTTGATGGATAAAAAGTATGGATTGTGCTACCAAGTGTTGAGGTATAATGCATAAAATATATTATTCTACCATAATGCCAAAAACTATTTTTTATCATGGTAATTACCTAAGGTGCCAGAAGACTAGTTTTCACCATTGGATAAATTAATTTTTTTCTACTTATATGATTTTTGGATGGCATCTTGATTTATTAGATATGGGTATTAGATGAAATATGTAGACATTGTTTTGATATTCAACCAATGCCTATTTTGGATATGTCTGATGTTAGGACCATGTTATCATGAGTGGATGTATAAATATTCTTGTAACCTTCATTTATGCTTGATAGAGACCCCTTCAGATATATATACTAGGTATCTTCATCATCCCAATGAGAAATAATACTACCTATGGAGGTGATGGGAGGGATGTATTTGATTAGGTGTTGATGGGGATGTATGGGACTTGAATGGAGTATATTATCATGATATAATGGTGTGATGGGTGATGAAGGATTAGGATTAGCAGTCACATACATCATTTGATATGTTGGACATTATTCATTTGATTAGTGACATATGATAAAAGACTGCAAGATATCTAAGACACTTTGACTTTTGGTTCATCTTTGTTCTAATCATTTTATGGATTATCAGTCATGCATTTGATATTATTTTGATCATTTGACTAGATTTGATTTTGACTACCCCTAGTTCTTGATTTTGGGATTCACTAGAGGATATTGATTTTTGACTTGATATACAATGATTATTCTGACTTTGATAGTCCCCTAGTGCTAGATATTGGGCTTCATTAGGAGAAGATATTTTTGAATTAGGTTGATGATTTGATTATTTTTGATTTTGAATGATAGGATCAAAGATGATGTGATTATTATGATTGACTTTTAGAATATGGTCTTGGACCTTTGTATTTGTGGCACTTATTACATTTCTCAAGGAAGGGTCCAATGATGTATGTTCCTATTAATCCTTATGGAGGGAGGTGATTAAATGACCATCAAGAGGAAATAAAGGATCTATGGTAGAGGAAAGTGGGGGAGATGATATGATGAGGTCAATGAGTGGTGATGGGGCAACATGATCTTCATAGGGGTTCTTAGGAGACCTAGTTTTGACATCAAATAAAATTTCCTCAAGATCAATAAAAATATCACTAGGACTAGTTGTAATAGACAAATTCAGAATAGGATCATATTCACTTTGACAACCTTTAATGGATAAAGCTTGCAAGAAATCTTTTATGAATTCATCATCTTGATTGGGATCCAAAGGTATACCTGGTGATATATTGGAGGGTCTGGATTAGAGGTAGTCTAAAAAATATAGGCATTATCAACATCAATGAGGGATGACATTTATGATGAGGGATTTGATATTAGTGTTGAACATAATCTAGATGCAGATAAGACTTGTGTTCGATATAATGCTATCTA
The DNA here is from genome assembly GCA_037957365.1 of Torreya grandis. NCBI lineage: Eukaryota > Viridiplantae > Streptophyta > Pinopsida > Cupressales > Taxaceae > Torreya > Torreya grandis. The sequence goes on along the minus strand of JARHVA010002939.1, from coordinate 1,487,226 downwards.
TGATGTGAAAGATGTAATATTGCTAGTAAAAGAGTGATCTTCCATGATTAACCTATTAACATGGGTTATTTGATGTGATGGGTTAGAAGGAGATGATGCATGAATTATGTGTTTAATAGATTCATGAGAGATGGGAGGAACAGGTTTATGGGGAATAGACTCAGCTTTGATGGAGAATTTATCATATACAGAGTGGTATATTGAACTTGGTTTGGAAGGGGAAGGGTTTAATCATGAGTGGGAATAGAATCTTGGCATTCCTTTTCTTGTTCACCTAGGGATTTAGATGCATCTAGTTTGCCCTCAATTACTATGTAACCATGATCAATAAGGTCTTGGACATAATTTTGGAAATCATGACATCAATTAATGGTATGCCCCTAGGTTCAGTGATATGCACAATATTGATTAGCATTATACCTAGATGGCTTAATCTTAGTGGTATCAAGATGTCATATGGGTGGATAAACCATCATGTTAGTGGCAACTAGTTATTGGAAAAGGGCTTCCAAGGATATATGAAGGTGAGTATAAGGACCCACTTCACTTTATGACTTAGACATGGAAGCATTAGTCTTTAGATTAGATGGCTGGTGACATGACTAGGTAGATGGGTTGGGAGTAGATGAGGTGGCCAAGATTGGATTCCCTATGATAGTATGGGAATAGGTAGTTAATGGGTTATGACTAGTGGATGTAGGATTATAATGAGATTCACATGAAGGAGTTTAGATTAGAGGTGAAATGAGTTGAAGGGAATCAACACCTTTAGTAAGTAATACACCCATCATAAGGAAACATAAGAATATCTCATCCTTAGTGGAAGCTAGGTATTAGTCGATGAGAGTGGGTCTAGCTTCATGGTGATGGATGATAAAAGGATGATGATGTGGAGGTAGAATAAGGATTGGAAATGATGTTTTGAATAAATTAAGTTAGAAGGACTAAGCTAGTATGATAGGTGATGATGGATGAATGAATTAAAGATCAGACTTCAGACCAATAGTGCAATAGGTGCTAACAACCTATCAATAATGCCTAGGTTTCAAGCTAGTAAAAAATATTAAGGATTTGACGGGTACCTAGATTCAAACTAGAAATATGATGGTATGATGGGTGCTAGTTATGAATATTCAAGGATTATTATAGACTAGATTGATGTTGATGGGTTTGTTAGATTGAGACTGACAAAGTGATAAGATCATAGCAGGATATTGACAAGGTATGATATTTTCCAAAATGATGAGTGATAGTGGTCTAAAATGATGGGATGATATGAAAGGACAAAAGGACTATCTCAAGCCTTAGACTAATTTTCTTAAGATAGGATAGGGTAGGATTATGAGATGAAGGTTATAGGATAAGGGACAAAGATGAGTATCATAGGTGATGATGAAGTTATGAGGGGTAATTTAAGGGAGAGGGTGATGGTTTGGATACATATGTGACCTAAAAATCCAACTAGGACAAAATAGGATGAGATTAGAGTAGATGGGTGATGAGGTGACTAGGTTAAGGCAATATCAAGATAAAAGGTTGATTAGGACAAGATGTGGACTTGTATCACAAGAAAAAATGTCATTAGTATATATAGGTAATGGGGGGATGATTAATTATGGGTGGATATGGTGATAGGATGTGACTAGAAGGATGTACAAGAGAATAAAGGTATGTATAAGAGCTTAAGATAAGGATATACAAGGGGAGGGAAAGAATGAGATAAGATGTTATGGGGATGATTGAGATTATGTAAGATAAGACATGGATGACAAGGTGTGACTAGGATATGTGATAAGTGGGGTATGACTAATGATAGGTGGATGTAGTGAGACTAGGCAAAAATTAAGGCAAGATGGTGATGGGAGATAGCATGGGATGTGTAAAAGGATGTATAAAAGGATACTATGTTTAATGGGATAATGAAAAGGATATATAATATGGGTTATGAAAAGACCTATAAATGTGTGTATAGGTTTGGGTGAAGACTGACTCAGCTCACAAATAACACTGGTCTAGCACGACACACAAACAAGCAAGCAAGCTACAAACCTATGATTAGTAAACTCAAGGGTGTGTAACCTGATTACTGTAACATCAAAAGGCTTTATGGGTGAGGTTGTAGGTTGGTGACCCATTACAGAATAAAGTAAACCCTCTTGACCCCATTTACACATGATGGCTACTTAGGAGTTGATATTGACTCTAACAATAATATGCCTATTATGATTGAAGGATCCTATGCTAGGTTTACATAAGGTGTCTAGGTACATCCTTGATATACATGAAGGTACAGTGGGTCCCAAGTCTATATAGGATGTTTTTTAACCACCTTATATATTGGAGCTTAAATGCCCATCATTCTATGGAACCTTTTATGGGGAATTCCACTTTTGCATCAAATGATAGCTCTTCTAAAATTAAGACTCCATTGAAACATATAATTTGGTCAAGTACATGGTGGTGAAATTGACATCACCAACCCGTAGAAAAGAAAAAAAGAAAGGGATTTATAGGTGATTTTTTATCCTCTAAGAATCATCATAAGGATGTAAGGAGATAATACACCATTATATCCCTTGAGATACAAATAGGTAGACCTAAAAAGATTAATTTAACTAACTAAGATTAAGTGTGATGCATTTACAAGATGAAATACAAGAATATATAAAATATAGAGATATATACAGAATAAGATGATGATATATACAAGATAAGATAGATGATTAAAATGATTCAAAATTGTTTTTAAGGTTCCATAAATATTCTTTGATAGGTGACTTACAAATACATGATTAGGAGTTTGACTTGGGCACTCAAAAGATGTAACCTGTGAGACAAGGATTAGTAGTTTTATTTAACAATCTTGAAGGGTAGCCTACAAGTCAAAATGTTAGACCAAAATATGACTTGTAAAAGGATGATGTTAGGTATATAAAATATCAACTATATTTACCCTTGTAAGAAATAAAGTGTTAGGCTTGAAAAAAACACCCTAAAAATAATGATTTGAATCTATAAATCCTTTGGGTGAGTGAGCCACGACATGGGGGTTTGGGGGTGGCAGTCCCCAGTAAAGTCAAGGGGTAGCACACTTTTCAAGAGGCCTAGAATTACTCAAAATGCACTTACCAAGGATAAAATCAAATGCAAAATCACAACTACACAGTGTAAAATCGTAACCAGAGAGTGCAAAACCACAACTATAAGACAAAGTCACTGATTTTGAGTTATGATTTTACAATGGTTTGTTAACTATGATGGTTACCCTAAAAAATCATGGTTATCAAGACCAAATTGTGACTAATAGTGACAAAATCACCATTAACTATAAATCAAGATTATCGATTTTGTGATAAACTACAAAACCTCAAGATTTTTACTTTTTGACAAACAAATGCCTATACAGTTTATGACATATTGTTTAGGTACCTATATGTTTAATCATAGATGATATATGATAGATCAAAATTGATTTATGATATATATTATGATTTTAAGATGGATACTCATATTTGAACCCAACTTTTGAGTAAATAGATGAACAGATAGGCATTTGCCAATTCAATATTATCTTAATTTTGCCCTATAGATCTAAAATGATAACCAATAGATGGAACTATAAAATCACAACATGGAAAAAATCACTACTAGGGATGCAATATTGCTAGTCCATAGAGCAAGGCTGTTATTTCTAGGATTACGTGATTTGTAGTTTTATAGAAAATAGGGGAAAGGTTAAGATATTGTGTTTGTATTTGTCTTTTGATCCTCCAGACTTGGCCTCTCACCTACTGCACCTTGTAAAACCACAAATAAAAATTCATATAAAACCTTGTTATGAGAATAATTGTCTGTCAAAATTTCCCCAAAATGATGTAAACATAGTGCAAAATGAAGGTTATATGAGGATTATATGGTCTTTTGATCCCTGTAAAATAGAATAAAGCCAAACTAAAAACTACAAGCAGAGAGCAAAGACAAATTATCAATGTTTTTATCAAAAATGGAAAAACTACAACTCTCATTACAATATCATGATTGTTAGCATAAAAACACAATTTTTGAAGTTGTGATTTTGTGACTTAATGAATAACCATCTGAACCTCAATCAGGCCTATCTATCCTACACAGAGAGTCAAAATATTGATCTTCAACATAGGAATGCAAAAGATGGTTAGATAAAATGATAGTCAATGGATAAAACAAAAAGATTTAATGCTTTCCCTATAGACCTACAAAATCACAACTAAGCAGTATAAAACTACAACTGTCAGGATAAAGTCATAATATATGAAGTCATGGTTTTGTGAATAACCTAAAAAATAAACTATTAGCGATCAAACAAAATCACTATTATATAAAGAAAATTTTAATTTTCTATGCAAGATCTCTATTCATGAGTTGAATTATTTTTAGATAACAAAAGCTTGCATGGTTAGAGGAGATGATTAGCGGTAAAGTCAAATCATTAGTACAAGATCATGATTCATAAGATAAAATCATGACTACACAGTCATGAATACCAGTTCAAAACCATGACTTCCATTTGTAAGTATAGAATGTCAAAAATATGATATTTTTATTATCCAATTGATCTTGCAAGCTAGTAAAAATGCATCTAACAATCATAATGATTAATTGGGAGGGATGGTCCCACTGTGGTCACCAAAATGTTGTTGTATTTTTGAGCTATATATTAAACTATGCAATTTAACCACTCAAACATCAAACTACCTAGGCAAAGTCTAGATCCATTAGAACCAAATGTAATAAATGAATAACCTATTCAATTTTACACTTAAATACTAAAGCCAAGTGCTCCAAACCATGATCAAATGGATGCAAAATCAAAGGAGATGATATTGATTACCTTAGACTCAGAAATTGGATGTTATGATGGTATGATTGAGGATGTTGGGTGGATGATTCAATTGGTATGAATTTTAATGGATAATTTCTTGTAAGCTCTAATGGAGGAGGAGTCTTGTTTCTTGTAAGCTATAAGAAACAAGGGTTTTTTAAGGTGATCAAATGTATCAAGTCACTGAGTTGGTGCTAAGTCATCTAGGAGGTTGGTGCCTCCTTGCAAGTGCATATTTTCTAAAGCCTAGCTGAGTTGGTGCTGAGCTAGTTGGGGTTGGTGTTCCATGTGGATTTAGTGCTTCACTAAAGATTGATGTTTGTATTATAGGAATATAGTCCATTTTATTTATCAATGGGTTTTCTTCCCCTTGAGGCTTTCCCATGTATATGTTGTATTCATATGTTTCGTGCTCTTATGATTTGGTGTTTATGCTTACTAAGATGTGCATGCTTGTTAGATTAGTTCATGTATGTTTAAATGGAATTGAATGAAATGTTTTTAAGATTGATTCAACCCCCCCCCCCACCTTAGTCATTTTGATTTCAACAAAACAAACATCACACTATATCATGTTGGGAAGTATGAAAATATTTTAATAAAATGGAAGATATATGAAAGACCAATGGTATAAAAATAAAACAATTAATTAAATCAATCATACTAAATCACATTGGGAAGTATAAAGATAAAGACAAAATTTAAAATGAAATGAAATTAATTATACTAGTTTAAATTGGGAAGTATGAAAAATCTAATAAAATGGTTGTAAACAAACACGCAATCAGAAAATACGAATATAAAAGTGAAATATTTATGAAGTAAGCATAAAACATAATAAATCAAGTTGGGAAGTATGTCAATGACATATAACTCATAATAAAACACTTCTTATCTCAAATTTGAAGCCTGCAATTTTATTATGACTTGGTAGTAGGAACTTTTGGGTATTGGAATATTTTGTGAGGGCCTAGTTTTATCCATGGTCTTACACTACAACTCTAAAAATGAACACCAATGAGGTTTAAATAACCATGGGAATGATTTTTGAAAGATGTTTTAGTGTGGTAATTTATGAGGAGGTCTTGGTCCTATCTATGGTCTTACACTACAACTCACAAATGGAAACCCTAGGGGGAATGATCAAATAACAAAACAATATTTCTCAAGGGTAAATATTAATAATGTTGTAATGAAAGAGGGAATGTAAAAATAATGACATAGGCATCAATGAGAAGACCTTAGGAAACATGAGGCATACTAGGTACAAAAAAGAGACACTAAGAGTTTAGTGACCATCAAAATACAAAGGATTCCTACTCAAAATAAGCACAAAGTTGTACAAATAGATGAGATACTAAGCTCGACTCATTTTGGTTATATGAAGAAGAAAATTAAAATAGACCTACCTTCCCATAACATGTCCCCCATTCCTTAGGATCTTTTACATATCTATTGGTCCACTATGAATATTGAGTACTTGTGTGATAAGTAGGTAACACTTAAGATAATTTTTAATTCTAGTTTCCTAATCTATTATCTTACTACACCCCAAAGCACTTAAACTCTATCATAAGGCCAAATTTGGAGTTTGAGATTCTATTATATAAAGAAGATGTGTAATGAATCATGTTTTTTAGTGTGATTTGACTTTTGAAATTTGTATGTTGCCTTTTGTGTCATTTCCTTTTGTTAAAATGATTTATATTTTAAAATGTTATGGCTTTTATGAGTCCTCCACATGTATTTGGAATAAACAACATGAGTGATAAAATTGATACACACAAATGAGATTTAGACTTTGGTTAAAGGAAGCTAAGTATCAAAGTATATGATTAACTAAACACTTATGCTTACCTATGAATCAGTATGTAATCTCAAGTTTTAACTATATGTATTCTTAGTATGTGAAAGGCTTATAGAGGAATAAAGGTAGATCCAAATTAAATCATAAAAATAGGAGTAAAATGAGAAGTCTTGTTTGATAATTGATCATATGGTGAAGAAATAATTACTAAGGGGATCAAGGTTTGTATAATTGAGTCACAATAATAATTATCTAAGTTTTTTGAGATAAGATAGAAATAATCATTGAAAAAGAAGGAAAGCCATGAAATAAATGAACACATAGATATAAGTGTGTGATAATGGAAAGAACAAATATAAAATATAAGAGAAAGTAAATGAAACCCATATACAACATAATTCATAAGATAAATATCTATGTAAAATGAATAGGGGAAACAAAATTTGACACATAATTAAATGATATAAGATATGTAAAGTGGATCACAAGTCTAATCCAAAATAAAAATGAAGAAAAAAATGAATGAACACCATTATGTGTTCACATATATTGATAAATTTACCCACAAATATTATCCATGACATTTGAAACATCTCTATGAAGCTAGATCGTAATAGCAGCTAGAGTCTCATCAATCCTCATGAAAAGTTGTGAAAAAACCTCTCTCTGAATCTCCTCAACATAAAATGTCAATGTAGTTCAAGCATCATGTTCATGAGGGATTTCATGCATATAATCCTCAAGGAAATGAATAGGTGCCATAATAAGAATGGTATCTACAGGACAATAAAAAAGAACCACCTATGGAGAAGGAACCATAGGTGGGGAAGGAACCAAATGTGGGGAAGAATCCATAGGTGAGGAAGAAGGTGCCATGGGTGAAGAAGGGGGAGTCTTATTGTGTGGGTGACCTATGGAAGGAGGAATAATGGGTACAAAAATTGTTAGAAGGTGATCATGAAGGTCTTACTGGATAATATGACAATGATCAATATGATGGGTACTGCATTGGTGCCAAAAATAATATACCTCCCCATATTTAGGAATATACTCATGTAACAACTTGGGAGGAGGTATAGCCTTGTATTTGGGCTAAGCAAGGGTAGGATTCAATGTGTAAATATAGTGTCTAAGATTTTGACAATGGGTGGAAAAATGATTATCTATTCCATGGAAGCAACAAATACACATATTAGTAAACTTTGAGTGTCTACTAATGAAAGAGATAGAAGAACTTAGGGTGGCTGATATAACTAGTAGTCTCTGGTCCAATGATTGATAACTTTATGGATATCATAATAAGGTTGATCGGCCCATTGGGTGGGCATGGGATCAAGCTATATTACAGGAGGAAGGCCATCACCAAGGGAAGGTGGGTCTAAATTAGAAATCAAACTAGGCTCATCTAAAGGTAAAATAGGATCAAAAATAAGATGAGGTTTAGTTGAAGATAGAGTAGGAGTGGGGACCAGGCTAGGTTCAGCTGAAGGTAAGGTTAGATGTGTAGAAGGATTAAGAGTAGTAGCTAGCATCTTTAGAGGAAGTAAACTAGAAGGATCTTGGTATCTAGTAAAATGGTAAGAACTGGTCATGGCATGATCCATTAGCATACTTATAAGAGACTCTGCTAAAATTGTAGGTGTGCCATGTGATCGTTACATCTTTAACCTAGAAAAAATAGGAAAAATACTAGAATTCGGCACTATGAAATAAGGAATGCTATAAGACAAATGAAAATGATAAAATAAATAATTATGATGGTGAATAATTTTGAGATATGTAGCCTAGATAAGTCCACCTAAAAATAGGTCATCTAAAGTATAACCATCATCATAATCAAACATATGTAGGTTGATGGTACATGTAGGTATGAGCATATTGTCAAAAGTCATATGATGAATAGAAATTTTAATCTTAGTTAATACCACATGTATATAATTTTTAAGAGGTTAATGGGGATGAGGTAACAAAGAGGGAGGAAGTTGGGTGATGATATGAGGGGAGAGAATAGTATTTTTGATCTGAAGGCTTATCTCATCTAACTCATTAACATCTAAATCTAGGAGGTTAAGTGGTATGTTCCCAATGAGTTCAAGGTGACCATTGTAACCTTCGGTAGAATTGATAGGTTAATTGAAATGTTGATATTCCTTAAATGAGATAATAGGTAAAGGTTCAGGGTAGCAATTTTAAAGACACCATATTCTTGGAACTACTCAAAATTTTAAGGGTTTGTGTCTTCTTGAATATTATGAATAAAACCATTATGGGGGAATTTGATGCATTGTCATGTGGATGAGTTGATCACCCTCATACGATGATTCTAATATCTACCAAGCAAAATGTTATAAGAGAGGGGAAAGTTAAAAATCATAACTTTCATGTGGATGGTGATTAGAGGGATGGTAATAAGAAGCCACACACAACTTAAAGGAGGCATTATCCTTCTATAGTAGCCTTGACATGTGCTACATGTCGACTTGAGATTGCATTCATAATAACCAAGAGTTTTACTTAAATTAATGGAGGTAATGCAATTACCTAAACCCTTATCAATCAAATCACACTTGACTTGGATATCACCAATTTGGATGTTAATGAATAGGAGAGGATCATCTACACAAAATAAAATCTCATCTAGAATCATGGAAGTGATAAGAAACTTAAGGGAAAGAGAAGTTTTCATTGTCTCATTAACATGTATGGACATCTCTTCACATTTTTGGAGGATACTATCTTCAAACCCAGACAAGGTAGCTTCACATCCTACTAGAGGAGGATAAGGGATGTTCATTTCAAATAATAGTTACAACAAAAAATTTTGATGATGGGGGAATTTAACATTAATTCAAGAAAAGGTATTTGAGATGGGAGATGAGAAAGTTATATGATGGGGTCCCATTCATCATAACCCATAGGGGGATTAATAGATAGAGGTGCATAATGTTGTAAGAGATCTTATGAAAGAGGGTTGGAAGTGCAATCAAACTTGTGTTGGTAAGATGTAGTTGGTTTAGTTTGAGTACAACTAGGTTGATTATCTTTAGGTGGTGAGATGGTTGAGTGAGGTATTTATTATAATTGGGTTGAATCAATATTATTATAAGGTTGGGTAATTTTATCTATGTGTATATGTTGGAGGAAGACTAGAGATAGAGTGAGAGGTATGATCAAGTTGAGTTATTGAAAGTGGTTCTTGGAAAGTTATAATGTCCTTTTGCCCCAACTCAATGAGATGAGCTAGGGAAATATACTGAATTATAAATAGCATTTAATAATTTTGATGCATGGGTGTTGAATTGGTATCAATAAAATAAATTAATCTTTGCATTTTAGTCATATTTACCTCATTTTATTCATTGGTAGTGAGGCATATAAGATTGTCAATAGTATTTGTAGGAGTAGGCTTGTCATTGATATCTTGATTATTAAGAAGAGGGTCTTTGTATATAACAAGATGAGCATTAGCTTGATTTACATATTGATTTTTGTTTTGCATTTCATAGGCTTTAAAAGCTACGTCATGTGCTTGTTGGTGCTTGTGAATGAGTAATTCATGATAATGTTTAGGCTAAGAAGGAAATCCATAGATAGATTTTGTAATTGTCTACAAGTCTAATGAGAGTAACCCTAACTTGCATTAAACCAACAAAATTTGTTCAAATCATACCATGATTTCATTGGATGAGTGGCACCAATATCTCATGGTAGAGGCCTTGGAAGATGATTTTGAAGCGCATCTAAGGATAATGGTTTATGTACATTGATGTTTTTTATTTGATAAAATGAATTATTTTATGGGGAATCATGTTCCATAGTGTTTTTGGGAGTGAGAGACTGAATATTATGAATAGTGTCATAAGTATCAGTGACACCATTAATGGTATAATGATGGTTTTTATTTTTAATGAGTATGTGAGTGACCATGATAGGTTAATATGGTTCAAATTGGTTCATGATAAAATGTTGTCGCTTAGCTTGGTTAAGGGCTTCTTCCAAAGTTATTAGAGAGATTTTTAACCTAATATTATAACTTGGGGTAGAGAGCATTAGTGAATAGATGAAAAATATTATCATCTTCCATATTATGCTCACATTTATTTGACAAGTTCTTCCATCATTTGATGAAATATTGTGCTATTTAAGTTTCAAGTTATTTACAATGGATGAAGTGAGCTAAGTTATTCTCAGGGAGATCGCTAGTTTGAAACTCTTGCACTAGGGAGTTAACCAAATCTTCCAAGCTAGTGATAGAATGGGTTTTTAGTTAATTGTACCAATATAAATCATCTCTTAAGAGTGGTTTAGATAATATCTTAGTATTAACAAAGGTATTAATTTTTACCCAATCTTTATATAGGTTACCAAATGTTTTTTAATGTAATGTGGGATTGGTAGACCCATTATAGGTGATGGTAGGTGTGATACATATTATGTTGATATTAATAATTTTAAGTATTTGAGATTAATTTTGGATATGCTTGATCATTTTATAATGAGGGGTGGTTGAGAAGTAAAGGTTACCATGGGAATAAGGTACTCTATCTCCCCATGAAATCATTGGGGTTAATTTTGAAGATTAATGAGATGGTTTTGCATATGAATCATTTGTTTTGAATTATTTATTTTAAAATTATGCATTTGATTAAGTGATTATAATATAAGTTGATGAGTTTTGGGTAGCATTTTGACTAGTGTGTGTAGCATGTGAAGCATTGGTATTGGTATTAGTGGCTTGGCTTGTACTATGAGTAGTAGCATGTACCACACTAGTACATTAGAAGCATTGGTATAAAAGGAAGAAATATTAGCATGATTAGCATTAGTATAAAAAAAATGCACCAGTAAAATGATTAAGGAGAAAGATCTTTGTAAAATCCCCACTATAAGTTAAACCTACCATGCTAGTGGAGACACTTGGCAAGGAGGCTTAAGAGGTCATATAATAAGATGTCATGGTGTGTGAAGGAGAAAAAATAGAAGGAAAAAGTTGAGAATCAAATAAAGTGTCTCTCCAAAATCTATGAGAGAAGGTAGAGGATGGTGAAATAGGTTCTTCTTGAGGACCTATCATAAGATTATAAATAGTTAAAGGGTCCTTTCCTCTATGTTGAGGAAATTTGTAAATAAAAAGAGCATTTCATGTATGTACTCTAATTCACACTCATTTTCTAAAGATAATAAAAGATTACAAGCTAAGGATGAATGAGCAGGAGTCCCATAATTTTTAGTGTGAGTGGCAACATGAACATTACTTTCATCTAAAGTAGAAGCCACAAGCTATTTCTTGGGAAACGTATTAGGATTGGTAATAATCATCATTTTTTTAGGATTCAACTATGTATTATCCTCCAACATAAAATTCATGATGAAAAAAAGAGGATAACAAGTTTACAAAAATACAAATTAGGAAATAGGATACAAAACTAGATAGGTTGACCATGTTCTATAAAATAAGGAATAGAATCGAGAACAAGAGGACATAGTCATGTAGGTTGATTATGTACTACTAAATAAAAAATAGAGTAAAAAATAAGAGGACATAGTTGGATATGTTGACTATGTATTGCTTAGATAGGGAACTAAATAGGAAAATAAAGAGACAAAGTCAGATTATATGACTGTGTACTGAAGGGAAACAAGATGAACAGTTTGTGAGAGACTATGTCGATAGGGATGACAATGATCTAAAAATAGAGGAAATTTTTTCAAGATGACATTTAATAAAATGAAATTAATCACACATATAATTGGATCAATGTGATTAATCCAATTGGAACACATAGCATAAACCTTGCACCGATGCTATTTAATGTAAGTTTTGTAATACAAAACATAATGATCAAAGAACAAGCAATAACTTGAAATTAAATTCTAATTAATTAGTCATTCCTAAGTGTTACTAAGTTATAATAAATTTTGAAATTAATGTGATGGTAAGTTGGTTGTAATAAGGAACTAGAAATCAATCTAAGTATGGTTTCAAGAAGTTTAGGCTAAAAGGGATTTCTATTGGTGATGATATTAGCTTGGTATTGGGGTCTACCACCTCACTTCACAATCTCGTAACAATAATCATGTTAGGTTATTTACCAATATATATCATCAACCATATGTTTATATTTTTCTATATAACCAAGTTGACTTCCCCCTTGGTGATTAAATCTAAGTAGGTAGGCATTGGGAAGAGAAATGTTTAATGTTTTTTAGTGTAAAGTGATTTAAAAGTGTGTATAAAAAAGAAAAACAATATGACTAAATTGATAAATTAAAAAACCACCTAATGAATCCATGTTTTTTACTCTAAGCATGCAAGAAACTGAAATGAAAGTTAATTAATTACTAGCAAAAAGAGATTAATTCCTTGACTGTGAATAGTATATAATCAATTCAAGTAATATTGAATGCAAATAATGCATAACAAAATCAATTGGGTCACTATTGTTCTGTAGAATCAAGATCAATAAGAACATATTTGAATGGGTCAATTATGTATTATAGATATAAAATATGTTACAAAACTACGTTGATCTAGTTGACCCAATTGGCTGCAGGGTTGTAGTTTTATAGACTGTAAAATTGTGAAAAATAATACTATGAAAAAAAAATGAAATGACAAAAAAGGTAAGAATAAATATTGGTGGGATTTATTGTGTTTAGATTGAAAAAAAATAATTCTATGATGCTCAAGTGATAATTCTAAAATTATGCTAACAAATTTAATTGGTTTGATAGAGTTTGCAAAACCTATGTGCTGAAAAGAAGTTTCAAATAGAGTCAACTAGTTTGACTATGTTTGCAAATTTGCATGTTGAAAAAGGAGAACTATGAATAGAGTTGAATATTTTAAATATGAATGCAATTTTAGAGCTGAAGAAGAATATTATATTAATTTTATTGATCTAGTCACCTATTTTGGATAAGACCTGCAAAGAAAGATTAAAATTGTTTTGGGGGTGACTGTGTGTTAAACCTATGCACAGACTATTAGAACTATATTAATAGGTTCAATATAGTACTAAAAAAATATAAATATATAATATGGTGATAAAATTAATACATTAAATAAAACCTACAAGGGTTTAATTCATGTTGAGTTCACCAGAATGTATACAAAGGAAACTTTAGTTGATTTATTAATCAATCCTAGCTCAAAGAAGATAAATCCTACTTACACTTCTGATTGTTGATACATTAGATATTCAATTTCATGACCAAGATAGATATACAAGACCTAATGAAGGTATCTCATACCACAATAATATAATTGGAGAGGATTCCAAAGCCTCTAGTCAAGTAACACTATGTAATAATCTAGCTAGATCATATGTTTTCATATTCATAAAGTAAATGACAAATAAAGTAAAATTTAATATAGTGCACACTAAAACATATGGCACAAAGTGGAATTAATAAACATGAAAAGTAAATATGCATAGAATAGCTATACTCATATCAATTTATAATAAATTCTAATGCATGGGAGAGAAGTACACATACAAATATATCTACTCTTACAAAGGAGGAACAAAGTTAGGAATAATTACCTTTGAATATGAATTTGCCAAGCCTCAATATCTCCCTTATCCAAGGTGATTCACAAGAGGTTGTTTTGGTATGTAAGGATAAAAATTATAAGTCATATTTAGTCTACATAACTTCTTTATGCATATAAAAGACTTCCCTACAAAACAAGATCCATATCTCCAAAAAAAAAATTGAAACCTTAAGCTATGCTCCTCAAGTAGAATGGTGGATAAGTAGATGCACAATATAATATTTTACTTATTGTATTTTTAATAAATGATGGAAATAAATGTGTATATATATCATAATCTAACTCTAAACCTTTCCAACATGGTCGGCCCAATCAACTATGTATCATTAATTGATAAAAACAAGTTAGGTCCTAGTTTAGGTCAATCAGAGCTGACCTAAACATGTAATTTGATTTTAAAAATATAAATATAGCATCGACCCAAGTTGATCATGTATGTTAAATGTAAAAAATAGGTTTTAGGCTTAGGAAGGGGCTAAGTAAAGTGGTGAATTACTTAGAGGAGTGTGCAAAAGAGGTTTAAAGGCTTAGGGAAGTACATAGGATTAGGTTATGTATATATCAAGTGGTGGTATAGGGGATAAAAATCCAATGAAGCATCAATGGTCTACTCACCCCTTTCCTAGTGCACCTTTTAATAAATAAATTGAGACTCAACGAGTTCCTATAAGAGAAAAAGCATCAGTAATTGATATATTTTGAAAATATTATGTGTATACACCATCTAGAAAGCCATGTTTAAACTTATATTAAACCCACTTGGCCTACAACTATTTTTAATGGGAGGGAAACCAACCTCCCCTAAGATATCACAACATACAGCTTAAAGTGAGGGTTAAGATATTAGCTTTTTCCCACTTATTATGGGGTAGATACATGGAATATAGTTGCATTATATACCCACTTTTCCACTAATCTAGGGCTTATCTTGTGTGTGTGTGTGTGTGTGTGTGTGTGTGTGTGTGTGTGTGTGTGTGTGTGTGTGTGTGTGTGTGTGTGTGTGTGTGTGTGTGTGTGTGTGTGTGTGTGTGTGTGTGTGTGATTTCTTGTTTATTATTATGTACATCATTTTGTGTATTATACCTTACACATTAAACAATTTAAATTAATCCTAAATCTAAACTTTATCATTACACATTAGTGTGATAAGGCATTACACTACCCAAAATTTGAGTCATTTTTATTTCATTATAAACATCATGTTGTTTATTTGAAATGGTACCATGTATGTATTGTATCATCATGTTGTCCATGTAAAAATAAATCCAAATCAGGTCAATTTTGAATTGAATCCAATTCCAAATCAAATTCAAATCAGCCAAGCTATCCAAGTCAAATATTTTTCTAAACTTAGATTCAAACTTTCCTAGTCATATATTTGAAGTTAAACTATCTCAAATTCAAACAAAGTCAAAGTGAAACTAAGTCAATTTTTAAATTGAAATTCAAAATATACCAAATCAAACAAAGTAAAAAAATCAAACTTTGAGGTATACTCTGACTAATTATAATCTATTCAACTTTGACCAAGTTTAATCAAGTCAAATTTGGTCAAGTTTGACCAAGTCTAATCAAATCAAATTTGGTAAACTTTGAGAAAGGTTAAACAATCAAGTCAAATCAGATTTAATTTGACTAAGTCCAAAGTCAAATATTAAAACAAAGTTAAATTAAGTTTATTTTGACTAAGTCATATCAATTCTAACTCAATTGAACATTTGAATTCAAATCACATCTTTTATTTCCATCCAGTATCATCTACTTATCTGTTGGAAAAGATGAATTCATAACATCCATCCTTTCTTTCATTTGAATCAAATCCAACATCCAAATCCATTATGAGCTTAATCAATCATCAAATCAATCTACCCTACCTAGGGCCAATCACATTAAACATCAAAATCACATCAAGTCAATCGGCCCCTACTTGGGGAAAAATTAATCAAACATCAAATAATATCAACACGTAAATCATATGAACTAGTCTTACATAAAATTCCATGGCATCAAAAATAGATCTAGATAGAGTCCAAATTTAATAGTACCTCTATGAGAATAAATATGATGTCTTTTTTTACTCTTAAAAATAAGTGCCTAACTTCATGTAGATTGTGATCCAACAAACTTAGGCTCCATCTTAACTAAGCAAAGACAAATCATTCCACACCAACATAAATTAAACATTTTATCCATTGGTATTGATCATCACATTCCCAATCAACTATCAAAGGGAAACTTAATTTGGCACCCTTATCTAACATTTATTTATCCCTTGATCCACAACAATCACATATAAAATCTAGTGCATCCAAATCCAAATAGGGTTTTAAATATTTCAATGAACCCTTGAAAGATATATTTACCAATTATTTATGTCAAACATGATTATATATCTAAATACCAAGTATTTTGATGAAAAACATACCAAAATATGAGGGGTATCGAGAAGACACATATTATGAGTATCACAAAATTCAAGGCCATTCTCTTAATCAATGTGCTAAATTAAGGTTTTATATTCAAGTTTTAATTGACCACAAATACATCAAAATATAACCAAATCTATCCATGTTTGAGGATCACCAAACAAGCATATACCAAGATCATTTCTAATATCATGATCAAATTCATCCACTTCTACGTCAAGATCAAGATAGTCAACCCATCTTTGATGTTTTTATCAAATCACCCATCCTTTATGAGTCATTTTTTTATGAGTCACCCTTAGACATCATCCCATCTTTGATGAACCTCACTTTGATGAGCCTCTCTATGATCACCCACCAATATTTGATGAACCCTCCTTCGATGAACCCATCTTAGAAGAACCCATTATTGACCAAAATTCCATCTTTCATCCATCACAAAACATTCCTCATTTGAAGGAATTTATTCATCCTAAATCCTTCATTTTCAAACACAAATAGAAAAAGGTACTTATGGGTAATGCCATCCAACAAGCCCTCTTTGGGGCCACATCTAATCAGATTCCACATCAAAATCACATTCAAAATTGGAATCATTGCCAATATTATATTTATCATCATCACTTTTAGAATTAATATCATTATCAACATTAATCCAATTAACATCATTATAATCATCATATTTAACATCAACATCATAAACATAATCAGAATCATTATCAACATTATTTCAATTAGAATCATTATCATCATCAACATAAAAATTAACATCATATTCAACATCAAAATAAAAATCAATATCAATCATATCAGTATCCCAATCATAATTAGGATATCATGGCATCAGCTACACACTTTTGTAAAATTGATTTGCATACATCAACGATCCTTCCATAGTTTTGTAGTAAGTTTCCTTCAGCATCGAAGTAAGTTATCTTAGTAGCCTCTACAAAGATCATGTTATTAGTTATCCTTGTATTGATATTACCCATCCTTTTCATAGTAACCATCCTATCCCATATCTTGATATCTAATCTCCTGCACATGTTGATTGGGACTGTAGACACTGAAATCGTGTCTACCCCCTAGGTTGTCATCCCCCCTTGGCCGCCTTGGTCTATGTCCTAGCACTTGTCCTAGTCCCCTCCATTTTTAAAATTAAAATAAATAAACATTTTAATTTGCTCCCCCTTTCCACCTCACCCATGCCACCTTGGATCCCCTCCTCGGATGCCCCCACCTCTCTCCTAGCCTTTATTGCCCAAATCCTCTCTTAATCCTCCCTCCCGCATCCATTTATGCCTTCCTTGACCATTTTCCCACGGCCCCTTGACCCGACAGCGTGCAAGAACAGACACAGGCTAATTTTAGCCTATGTTCCCATTCTTTAGCCGCCGACGTCGGTCATTATGCGGCCGACGTCAGCAATTCTGCCACCGTCGGCAGCCTTCAAAACCATTTTCTATAACCATTCTCCCCCCCCATGAACAGAACTCTCTTGACGCTTTTGCATTCATATTTTTTCTTCTCCTCCCCCTCGTACAGCAACACCAACAGCTATAGGCATCTTGTAGGAACAACTCCAAGCAACAGCTCCATTTGCAGGTCCTTCAATAGCACCGACAACTGGGTTTTCCATTCTTCAATCAGCAAACAAGAGGTAAGCACAGTGTTGTTTTCAATTTCATTTCTTGTTTAATCTATCTATTTAGCTAACCACTGCCAAGACCTTCCCTGTCCTTCCCCTGAGAGGCTGAAAGGCCATCTCAGACCCCTACCTCTCATTCATTCCCATTTGTGCTTTTGGTTCCCAACCAGTCACTTTCCTAGACAACATTCTCAGTCCCTCAGACCCAAAACAAGTCCCTCAGACCTCCAAGCAATCTCTCAGACCTCTAAATAGACCTCCCTGACCCTCAAATGAGACCACAGTCCATTCTATAGACCAAAAACCAACCTGTAACCCGACAAGACCCTGTCTAAGACTACTACCCCAGCCGACCTCATCTATTTCCCCTATCGACGTCAACAGCCTAACCAATGTCAGTGACCTTACCTGACTGATGCCGGCAATACCATCGATGTCGGTGACTGTGCAAAGCAGATTGCTGCTAAATAGGTACGCATTTGCCTTAGTTCTTTCTTTCTATTTTTCATCATTTATCACTTTCTATTTTTGATCAGCATTATGTTTTTAATAGTGGACTATCATCCTCCAAGAAGCCTTTGTGCCTCTAGGACCAAGCTCTTGCTTGGCAGTCCACCCTTTTGTCATCTAACATTTTTCATGTTTAGTGTCTTTCTCTTTCAGGTGTCATCATCCACAACCAAAGAGGAGTTCATGCTATTGTCTGAATTCTGGTGCGCACGTCTACAACCCAGGTACGTACAAACCCTCGTCCATTCCTCTTAGTTTCTCATCTTTCTCTTTCTTGAATGTGAAAAGCAAATATAGCATAGAAACATTCTGGCACACCTAGTGGGACCTTAGGGTCTTCCTTGGTTCCTTTTCTTTCTGTTCATATAGGTGCATTAGGTTTCTCCCTTTTCACCTCTTTCTTCTCTTCTAAACGACATCATAAGCAGGATTAAAAAGAACCTTTCTTTCTTTTCTTGCATTTCAAACTAGTCAAAAGTCATATCCTTCAACCCTTTCTCAACTTGTTTTCATTCAAACTCACATTTCGAATTGGGCTTAAAACACATTGCATATCATTTCTACTTGCTTGCATTTCTTAGTCCACACTTAGTAATTAACAAATCGCATCATGAATTAATCGTAGTCCACTTGATGTTACACAACCAAACCACTTGCACCAAATCAAACATCAAAACTTACCTGAGACAAGGCCCAACTGGGATTTCATCACCCAGCGGATACCTTACCCATCCCGGTGATCCTACTTAGATTTCATCACCAAGGGGAAAGCCCACTCTGTTCTCTGGTAGAGTCTAATCTCTAGGGAAAGTATATTTTGGCTAAGCGAGACCAGCTTATCGCTGGGCTCATGAAGTGAGGGGAGCTTGCTTCTTAGCACCAGGCCATGTACGAAACCTAACCCAGACTCTTGAGCACCTAAACAAACCTGAAACCATCCATAGACTACCTCTTCTAGGACCCCTTTAACAGCCAACCTCCCAAACATCACTTTAAGGCATAAGCCAATAGGATTCTAAAAAGTTGATTCTTAGGATTTAATGCTTAGGACCTACTTGTATTCTTCTATTTTTTTGTTCCCATCTGCTTGTTTGAGCTAGTGAGGACGTTCTTCTTCCTTTTTTTTTCCAAGAATCTTCAAATTTTTTGAGTTTCTGGAACCACAGTCATCGACATCAGCTTTATCACCGACGTTGGCCATCTTCCCTCTCTGGCATCGGTTACTTAACCGATGTCAGCCATCTTTCCCACTGACATCAGTTTTTCAACCGACGTCGGTCACTGTCACTGTCCTTTTTAAAAAAATAGTAGCCTTAAAACCTGCCCCTTTTTCTGCTAAAACCCCATTCTGAGTTTCTAAAATTGAAAAAACATAGTTTCTAAAACCTGACCTTTATTGCCTTGAATGGTTCTGACTCGCAGTCAAGCCAAGGCTCTAGTTAACCACGTGAGTCATCAACCGCTTCCGTCTACCCCATCCATAACCGGTCCTATAATGGAGTTTCACTCAGAGACTGAAAGAACTCCTACTCACCCAACCCTACCCCAGACTCCTATTGTCCCAAAAGGGGACCAAGATTTTGCATGATTCTTGGACATCAACGTCAAAGCCTTATAGTACTATCTCGTGCATAGCTGAATGCAAGACTCCTTGGACAATCCAATTTATGAAATGCCGACCTCTCTTGTCGAGACTGCGGCCGTATCGACAACATCCGTAGTTTAACCTTTAAACACCCAAGCTATCACCTCGACCAATGACCAGACCTTGACCAACCTTCCAAGTGTGGCCTCTCCCTCCATCTTTGGGCCCACTTCCACCGAGGTTTCGGCCCCCTATCAACCTCAACCCACTCAACCGCTCTCCACTCCTTTCCAAAATTTGGTTGTATTTATTCCACCTACCCTGGCCCCTATCAACACCAGGGTGGCTACCTATCCATTGGCCCCTGTTACCACAATCCAACCTCCTGTGGCAACATCGAGCCTAGCCATGCCTTCTACCCAACCACCCTTAGTCTCCTCTTCTATCCCTATGACTAGTTATCCCTACATTGCGCCCTTACAAGCACAACCAACTACGTCGTATGCCTCCTCTAGCCTCTTCTAAGCACCCTACAACCTAGGGGGCACTCCACCCGCCAATCCGTCAGTAGATATCATCAAAATGCTGATGGACAAGATGTCTAGCCTAGAGACCTCCATTTTTAGCTCACGTAATGATCTCTCATACGAGCAAATTTGCAATGAGTCCATTCATCCTTCTGTCCCGATCAGGCCATATCCCAGCCAGTGGGAACTTCCTAAATTTTCTCATTTTCAAAGCAAGGAAGACCCACAACAGCACTTACGGGCATTCAGACATGCCTATTACCTTATTGCCCATGATGATGCATTGCTTTTATGCATGTTTCCTATCTCTCTCTGGTGCTGCACTTGATTGGTACAGCTCTCTTTCCAGCCATTCCCTCTTCACATTTACACAGCTAGCCCAGCTCTTTCTTGATCACTTCTCCATCAACATCACCAAGAAGGTCTCAATCACAGACCTCTATTCTATCCACCAATTCGAGGATGAATCCATAGCTGACTTCGTTACTCGCTGGAGAGGCCTCATCAATCAACTCTCCTTTTCCTTACCCCAACCCGAACTTATTGAACTTTTCTCCCAAGCCTGTACCAAACATATTTCTTCCACCTTACGGGTTCAGACCTTCCGCACCTTCGACGAAGCCTTCACGATGGCCCACAAACTAGAATTATGTGCCATCAAGGAGAATAAAGTTAAGTTGCGGAGCAAGAATCCCAACTCTAAGACCAATGACTCCTCTTCTTCTAAACCTTCATCATCCAATCCTAAGTCTAAAGCTTTAGCTAACACTGTGGTCGTTAGACCTTCATCCTCTTCGCCTTCAA
The DNA here is from genome assembly GCA_037957365.1 of Torreya grandis. Lineage (NCBI taxonomy): Eukaryota > Viridiplantae > Streptophyta > Pinopsida > Cupressales > Taxaceae > Torreya > Torreya grandis. Next base: position 1,465,500 of record JARHVA010002939.1, on the reverse strand, counting down.
CCAATTAGCCTGAGCCATCCACATCTCAGAGTGCCACCCACCAATTCCAGTAGAGATACGTACAATGACAGTATACTACTCTCAGAGAATCATACGTATTTGTGTTGGAAAAACTTGTTAAACAGGGGGTTCTCAATCTACCCCAGATCTAACCACCTCCATAATTTGATCCCTCACGCGCCATCCCTGTGTGGTATAGGGAAAATGACTTTTGCAACTACCACCGTGTTAAAGGACATGACACGGGAAACTAAAAAACCCTTAAAAACATAATCCAAGACATGCTTGAAAAGGGTGACCTCATCCTAGACAATCCCAATGCACCCCCTAATCAGGGCATCAACATCTTCAAGAAACCATTCCCCAATCATCCACCAACCCAAAACAATGTCTAGACCTTGATTGATGACACTCATGAACACAACATTCGAACAGTCAATACGGTCTCGCCCTTCATCCCCGACCAACCTCAAGAGGTTAGTCCATCTATCAGTCCATCACGTGTGGACGAACCTCTTTCCCTGGTTAGTTCTCTGTCAACCTCTCTCATCTTGGAGGATGCCTCAACCTTACCGGCACCACCGGTCTCACCATCCTCCTTCCTACTGCCTGTGGAGGACCCAACCCTTCCTACTCCTCGGCTACAAGTGGAGGGCACCATCATCCCTGCCCTTTACCCGCTTGAGGAGCCTCATTCTCTGGTTTCTTCTCCACCCAGGGAAGAACCTGCCTCTCCTTCATCTCCAACCAAGGATGAATCTGTCACGACTTCATCATGCCATGGGTCTGAGACTGCTACACCCATCTCATCTTTGGCCCCACAATCGTCAACATCTTCTCAAGGACCCAAACCTCATCCAACATCTTCTCAACCATTTTCTTGACTAGTGGAGAAAATCAGACTTCTCCCTTCAAATAAAGTGGAACATCAGGGATTATGGGAGCGTCTTAAAGCTCTTCAACATGCCCGTGCCCTCTCGTCTCATGCTGCCAATCCTCCCAAGTCAGAATCTCCCAAGACTCTCAACAAAGACCAGACTCCCACTTCTAAACCTGCATCTACCCCATCTAAACCTATCGAGTCACTTGGCGTTCGCCCTATCTCTACCCTCACTCACCTGCAAGTGAAGGTGGACTTAGACCAGACCTCAACCAATAGTAGTCTTCTGACCAAGTCAAAGAAGACTGCCAGACCACAGAAGCAAACACCTCCTCCCCTATCACCATTACCTTCCATTTTGGGCCCCCATCCTTTGACCCTGACCAGAGTCCTTCCCACTCCGACCTCTAATCAAAACCAGTTGCCTCCTTTGCTTCCTTTGCCTACCTCTAGCCTACCCTCTCTTAAAAAGGTGGTAGCTCTCATGAATAAAGTGCCATCTCCGCCTGTCGCTGCACCATCAACTCAAAAGGTGGTACAAAAGCCTCCTCCAACTCCGCCCAAGCAAAAGTCACCAGCATCACACACATCAACTAGCACAGACCCTTTAGTGGGCTCATACTCATTGATATTGCACCGACTTTTGCAGACTTCCAGCATAACCCTTCCACCCATCAGGCCTTTCCAACCTCTCGGGTCCAAGCCCTCTTGGTTTGATGACACGAAGATTTGCTTATACCATCGTATGCCAGGACACGATACCAAGACTTGTTATGCCCTCAAGGACATCATTCGCCGCTATATGGAGAAGGACACTCTTCTCCTTGAGGACACTCTTGATCGACCCTCGACACCTTCCCATCCAACCTCTTCAACCACATCAACATCTCACCAGCAGGCCATGACCCCTTCTTCACCTCCTATCTTTGAAATCAATGTTATCCACATAACCACTAGGTCACAAAAGGACAAGGCGAAAGAAAAAGCTGCCATTCCTTGGACCTACCCTTTCGTCAAACCACCTCTAGCACCCAAGATTAAAATTTCTATCCTTGGCGCATCTCAGCCTTCTTCTTCCTCTTTCAGGCCGATTCATGACTCCATGTTGAAACAGCTTCACCAAACACCTGTGAAGATGTCCCTTTATGACCTCATCCAAACCTCACCTTAGCATCGTCAAGCCCTCATCTGAGCTTTGCAGACAATAGAGGTCCAACCCAAGGACCCCCAACCACTCGCTGCCCTCGTCCACTCTTTATCTCCTATTGCCTCCATCACATTCAGCGATTCTAAGATTCCCACATCCAACACGGAAGATCAGGATGCCGCCCTCTTCATCACTGCCTATGTTGATCGGACACCCATTAAGCATGTTATGATTGATGGAGGTGCCAACATCAACATTATCTCCACCCATGCCTTTGATCAATTGGCTCTTCCCAAGAATTGTGTATCCAAAACTGATGTAATCTTGTGATCCTTCAATGACACCACTGCCACAACCATTGGCACAGTTGTCCTTCACATCTATGTTGGCCCATGCACAGTCCCAGAGCTCTTCTATATCATCGAAGGAGAGTTTCAATACAACATGTTGCTGGGCTGACCCTGGATTCGCGTCATGGCCTGTGTCCCCTCCACCCTGCACCGTTGTGTGAAATTTGAGCATGACGGGCAAGTCCACACCATTCCCACTAACCCTTCACCCTTCAAAACTTATAACACAATCTACCATCCAAATGACGTCCTCATTCCTATCAAGCCATCAACCCCAGCACCGCCTCCATCTATAGAAGCTTTAACCAATTTGCAACCGGCGGTCGCCCTCACCCCTCCTCTTCAAGCGACTACCAAAGACCCCTTGGAAGACATCTTCCAGTGACTTTCACTTGGGGAATATCGCTTGCTAACCTTAGACATGTTCCAAACTCTATAAGAGTATGGACACCTTCACCACAGCCCCAGTTATGACCATCAGATCGGGATGGTCCTGCCTTATGGTCCTCCTCACCTCTGAACCAACCTCATCTATGGGGGGCTCAATCAAGCTCCTACTGATGGAAACCCTCTCTCTTCACCCCAACCATTCACATCAGAGTTCTCATTTCTTGGCAACCCCACCTTTGCACACACTTACCTTTACAGGTGTGCATGGAAGGGTTTTGGTTTTGAATGCTATGAGCAAGGCTCCCATCAGCCTATTGATCCTCTCAACGATGATGATGCCAAGAAACAGTATGGCTTGGGATATCACGACCCCACTCAGGCTCCTTCAAACCTTTGCCCTGAGCCAACCATTGACCAATCTCCTCCAGGCTCACCCATCCCTCCTCCTTCACCTACGGAGTCGGTGGTTTCCATCCCTCCTAGTTTTTTTTCCATAAACACCATCCACCTAGAACCCCTGACCTATTAACTAAATGAGGTGTCTAAGTCTCTCCCTCTCATTTTTCCCAGCATGATAGAGGATGAGTCAGCGACCATTCACATTGTCTGCTGCATCGACAATGATGCCATTCTATCTTACATGGGCATTGATGACTCTTTCATCTAGCGCTCCCTCCCTTCTAAGACCCAAGTTATGTTAAATGAATCAACCATTGACATTAACCTCCCTTCTTCTGATGCTCCTCATGTTTTAAAGATTGGCCAATCTCTAGACACTCAGGAGCAGCTTGACTACACCCAGTTCCTCTCAGACCATATCAAGGCCTTTGCCTGGACCTACAGTGACATGCCCGGCATCGACCCCACCATCACTACCCATAACATTGTCACCAAACCAGAGGCTAGGCCTGTTAGGCAAAAGCTTTGAAAGATGCATCCTCACGTTGCACTCCTTGTCAAAGAGGAGCTTCAACGCCTTCTCTCTGTCTCCTTCATCCAACCCATCGATTATCCATAGTGGGTCTCTAACATCATCCCTATCACCAAATCATCTAGGGGGATCTAGATCTGCACAGACTATCATGACCTTAACCTAGCCTATCCCAAAGACGACTTCCCTCTTCCTAACATTGACCAGCTTGTTGATCTCACGACCAGCCATGAGATGCTATCTCTCATGGACGGGTTTTCAAGATATAATCAAATCCTAATCACTCCAAAAGACCAGCACAAGACTACCTTTATCACCCCATGGGGGACTTTTTGCTATCGGGTTATGCCTTTCAGCTTGAAGAACGTAGGCGCCACTTATCAGCGCGCCATGACTTACATTTTCCATGATCTCCTCCATAAAATCATGGAGGACTATGTGGATGACCTGCTCGGCAAGTCTAAGCTTCATCGTGACCATTTGACCATCCTCAAGATCATCTTCTCTTGCCTTCTTCAATACAATGTCTGCCTTAACCCCAAGAAATGCGTCTTTGGGGTCCTCTCAGGCAAGCTCCTTGACTTCATCATTTCCTTTTGTGGCATCGAGATAGATCCTGCCAAGATCCATGCTATCCTCGAGATGCCACCTCCAACCAATCTCAAGCAGCTTCGCAGTCTACAAGGGAAGCTCCAGTCCATTCATCGTTTCATCTCACAGCTTTCTGACCACTGCCAATCTTTTCATCATCTCCTTAAGAAGGACGTCTCCTTTAAGTGGGATAAAGACTGCCAAGAGGCTTTTAAAGCCCTCAAATGCTATCTGGTCTCTCCACCAGTCCTCATTCCACCTAAAGATGACCAACCCTTCTACCTTTACATCTTAGCAACCAACCATTCATTAGGTGCCATGATCACGCACTAAGATGAGCATCACCGTGAGCAAGCGGTTTACTATATCAGCCAAACATTGGTCGATTATGAAACTCGATATACTCATACCGAGAAACTTTGTTTGGCATTAGTCTTTGCCACTACCAAGCTCTGCCATTATCTTCTTAACCATAAAACTTTAGTCATCAATTACACCGAACCTCTCAAGTATAAGCACTCCAAGCCATATCAAAATCAGCGTATGGCTCGATGGCTCATGCTACTTGCTGAGTTTGATTTCAATTTCATCTAGTAGAAATCCATCAAGGGGCAAACCATCACTGACCAACTGGCAGATGCCCCTCTTCTAGACAATCAACCTTCTCAGTATGAGTTTCTCAATGAATCTATCGCCACGCTTTCCACTGACGATACCATCTATCAAATGACCATGTTCTTTGATGGCTCCAAATGTCAACTTAGTGGGGGTGCGGGAGTCATTCTCATCCCACTCAAAGATGAGCCCATGCCTCTGTCTTTCAAGCTTGACTTTGATTGTACCAATAATATGGCTGAATATGAAGCCTTAATTTTGGGACTTCAAACCGCCCTTTCTCTCAACATCAAGACCATCAACATCTTCAGCGACTCACAACTTGTCATCAATCAAATCAATGATTCATACCTCTGTAAAAAAAAAATTTTGCAAAGGTACAAAAACCATGTTGACACCCTTCTAGCCTCTTTTGACCATTACCTCTTGCAGACTATTCCTCGATCCATGAACAAGTTTGCTGACACCATGGCTTCTCTCACCTCGCATATTCCATCTTCATCATCTTCATCCAAAATTTTTGTCACAGTGCATCGTGTGTCGTTGCCTTCATACATTTCTCCTAACATCAACCATGTCAACACCATAGACTCTAGTCCATGAGATAATTGGTATAACCAACTTCTGGACTACTTATCTCATTCTATCATCCCTCTCAATCTCTCTAGCAATGCACGGTGGGCTTTCATCAAATGCACAGCTCGTTATACCATGCTAGGGAGTCTTCTCTATAAGCGAGGCTTTGACGGCCTCTTTCACTGTCTAACCTCCACTGAAGCCTCTCATGCCATTAAACAAGTCCACGATGGGATTTGTGGCAGACACTTCAGTGGGAACTCAGTTGCCAAGCGCATCCTTCATCTAGGCTATTATTGGCCCACCCTTCATCAAGACTATAGTGACTATGTCTGGCATTGCATCAAGTGTCAGCAACACTCTAACTTGCTTCATCTCCCTAGCCACGCCTTACAAGTCACTCAGGCTTTCTAGCCATTTTCTCAGTGGGGCTTAGATCTCATCGGTGAGATTAACCCTCACTCATCTCTTCGTCATCAATCCATTATCACCGCCATCAAATATTTCACCAAATGGGTGGAAGCCATTCCTTTCATCTCCACAAAAGCCGATAAAATTGTCAACTTCATCAGCACCCACATCATCTGTCATTTCGATGTCCCTCACAAAATCATCACTGACAACGGCAAGTCCTTCAAAAACAAGACCATCTAGAAACTCTGTGACTCATTTGGCATCAAGCTCAGTTTCTCTGTGCCTTACTACCCATAAGCAAATGGGCAGGCCGAGGCTTCCAACAAAATTCTAACTAAAATTCTCATGAAGGTGGTCAACGACACAGGAAGGGACTAGCACATTCATGTTCCCTTCGCTTTGTGGGCCTACCGCACTAGCATCCGAACCTCTATGGGTGCTACCCCTTTCTCTCTAGTGTATGGAACAGAGGTTGTCCTACCTCTCGAAGTATAGATCCCGTCTCTCTGCATCTCTCTGCATGACATTCTCTCCAATGATGACTTTTGTCAAGATCGCTTAGCTCAGCTTGAGTTACTTGACGAACGTCGTCTTGCTGCGCTCAACCATCTCCATGTCTAACAAAATTGCATCAAGCGAGCCTATGACAAAAATATGCGAGAACGAGATTTCAACATCAGAGATCTCATCCTCAAAGAAAACCAGCATGTCACCAATATGGAGCGAAGTAAACAAGGCAAATTTGCCCCTAATTGGCTTGGACCTTTCATCATCATGCACAAGTATGGGTCAGGGACTTAACGTCTGTCCTCTCTCGACAGACGGCCAGAACCTAAGCCTCTCAATGCCTTGCATTTGCGGCCATTCTACTATTAGTTGAGTACTCATCCACTTGACATTTAACTTGAGCTCGTCCCTTGAGCAATCCTCGTCCTCTTAATCCTCATTCCTTCAACCCTATTCCCCTTAACAAATCCTCTATAACCCTTTTATGATGTATGGATGCTTTGTCCTAATAAAAGGGATCCCTTGAACTTCTATAGTCTTGTCCATGACTCACAATTCTGTCAAAAAAAATCGATATGTCAAAACATATCCAAGGTCACCAAATCAAATCAAAAAGCAGACTACTCCCTCGAAGGACAACTATACTATCATTGTTGTAGCTAATAGACTGCTCCCTCGAAGGACAGCTATTCAAACTTATATAAAGCAAAAATATAGACCACTCCCTCGAAGGATGGCTATGATTAAATCTTGCTACGAACAGCAATCTTTCTTAGAATCTTCTCACATTGATCAGCTTCACAAATAACCACCAAGCAAAATGACATCTCTATGTAGACTTCCCACATTGATCAGTCTGCACCAAAAAAAAAAAAAAATGGGTCATGGACTTGGCTTGTAGTTGTCTCAGGGTCTCCTATAAAAAAGGGCAAGGTTATCCCTACTCTTAAAATGGGTTATCCTATCCTCCTCCTATCATAACACCTACTCAAGGGACTTCAAGCTCACTTTAATGTCAAAGTGATTCGATTACCGTTCTAACACAACCATGGTCAACGACGCAATGCATGAATGAGGCTCTTTGTTCTAACAACCCCTATCTATGCTATCATTCTGGTCCTTGTCAATGAAAGGGTGATTATGCCTTTCACTTTCTGCTTACACTTTGGTCACATTCGAACTTCATCATTTGTCGAACCAACTCAACCCAATTTCTTTTCAGACCACTCACATAGCCTATTCACACTAGTTTCTATGGACACCAATACACATGGAGACTATGGACTACACAATTTATGTTAAGCATAAACCAATACTTGCTGAAGCATAAATAGACCTTAATTCATTTTTAGCATACATCCATCATGAATATGGAAAATTGCTAGGGATGAAAGACCCCTCAACCAATGTTACAGCATACATCATTTGGAATACACTGTAACATCTTTTTCTCCTCATCATTTCGACACATGACCAAACCAATCATCGACCAATCTTCTCAACTAGTCTGAACTACATTGGTCTGAGGCCCTAAGACCGGGGCTATGTAGGCAGCACTTAGTTGACACGATGTCTTCTGGGGTTAGATCGACCACCTCTATTTATTCATCTCTCTGATGGACAAACCTTCTTTTCTTTGACCATGACCTTTACCTTGACCTCAACAACAAGCAATCAATCACTTTGACCCTCTTCCTCCCTCTTTGGGAGAACTACATTGGCCTGAGGCCCTTAGGACAAGGGCTACGTAGGCAGCACTCAGTTGACATGGGGTCTTCTGGGGTTAGCTCAGGCATCCTCTTCGTCACTTTCTTCCATCCCATTCTCTCGTCACCTGTCAATCACATCACAGCTAATCACATATCCCATAATCGTTAGCATAATCATTTTCATCAATCATAGCCATTCATCATAACCAACATCCATCATCATCTAATCTAACTGTCATCACCATTCACATCATTAACATTAATCATTTACATCTATATCATTAATCATAATCATACATTCATCATCATATAATCACAACAATGTCAGCATCATACTCCTAAACATCATATCAAAACATGCATCAAATCAAAATAACATAACACATCCATAACTCATGTCAATGCTCAAAATGATAATCATATATATCTCAAAGTTTTATACAATCGCACAATCTGTGCCTCTCTCTCTCAAAAAAAAAATCAAGTTCATCTCGCATCATCGGCATGCAAGTCGGTATATACATAGCATCAAAATCTGCCCTCAAGGCTGTAGCTGTGGTGGTGGTGGCAGTGGTCGAGAAGATGTTGTATCCTCTCCCCCCTCTGATCTATGCCATTTGTGTGAATCGATAGCAATCGCCCATGACATAAACCACTATCAACTCAACTCTACCCTCATATCTGAGTATCACTGTATCTAAAGAATCCCCCTAATGGCTCCCTCATAATATGCAATCTCGTCTAATGCATTATTGTATCTAACTATAGATACAATCTACGGTGGACCCATTTGACCTGCTGCCGTGCCCTACACTAAACCCTGTGGTTGTGAGCATCTTGGCTGCACTGATGCTAGCTGCTGAACTAGCTGCTGAGGTGGATGCTGAATCAGACCATGTCCTGCCAATGCCTGTGCTTAGGCTGCAACCAACTGACCCTACAAAAAGTGACCTATCCTATCAAAGTATCCACTTGACCTATCAACCCTGCCATCTCCCCCTATAATATTGTGACCTGGCTCTCCAAAATGGTCACTCATCCTCGTGTTACATCCCTCTCCTGGATGGCAGCATCTCTCTCCTGTCTGGTAGCATCCCTCTCTTATCTCGCCATATCCCTATCCCTGATCACTGCCTGCAGATCTAGCTGTGGTCCTGCCTGTATCCCTGCATACTGCCCTACCCACCACACCATATAAATCTCTGTGCATCCTAAGTCTACTATCCTAGGGCCTGCTAGTAACTCCTCAAAATTAGGCCCCTCTGTCTCCTCTCGCAATGGGAGCGGCGCCTCAATGTCATCCCATCTATACAATGGGAAGGTGAGAGGCACATCCTGAAGTAGCCCATACTGGCACTGCACTCTCTCCACTAGCACCCTCTCGAGCTCGCCAGCTCATCTACCTCTAACCCATCTCAAACTCTGGGCCTCGACTAGTTGTTCTCCCTGATCCCTGAACGTTGGATACCCCATGTACAATCTCTAGATGATGTTCACTGGGATCAGTGCCTCTAGTACCCCTCTATAATAGTTGATGTCCCTGACTACTCTGTCCACCTGCATCTATGCCATGACCTCCTGCCATCATCTGAATCTGACCCTGAAGCCAGCGTGGATAACCACTGGAAGGGCGAGAGGATGTATCACCGTGATGTGCTCGTAGGCCCAATAGTGTAGCAAGTGGCCCATGCACCAGTTGTATCGCTGTCATTGGCTAATCCCCCACAGCTCTCTGTATACTTGGGCCAAAAAGACTAGTGCCTAAGTGAACACTGTCTGCCACTCAATCATGTCCATCAATACTTTGATCATGGCAGCTAGAAACCTACCTCCCTCTGCATCCGACAACACATAGACTGTGATGCTGATCATCATAAGGACCGCCTATCGATGTGCATCCTCATCTGCCGCATATAATGGCTCATAAGCAAAACTAGCTGAGTGATAACTCACCTCAGCTACATGCTCTCCAAATAATGTCACCATATGTATATCATGTGCCTCTCTCAAACACGCATATAGGTCTGCTTCATGTACCGATAGCCACAAAATCTGGTATATGTCCTCGACTGTCACTATCATCTCCCCTATTGGTAAGTGGAAGGTGTTGGTGGAGTGATCCCACTGCTCGATTAGAGCCACCATCAGGCTCACATCCCTCGCCACTCGATAGTATCGTCACAGCCTATTAAGTCCCACTGCACTCATCTGTACCCACTCCTCTCCAGTGATGTCCCGATGCATCCGTGTTAGCAATGTCGGCAACTGATCTCACAGCATTAGCATCTACCTCACTTGCATCCAACCAATCAAACCCATGTCAACACAACTCTCAATCCCCATGACTCTTCTTCCTTAGCCTAACCATTTTCCCTTTTGTCTATCTACTTGACCTTCTACCTAACCATTTTTGGCTATCCTGACACTCGAGAAGCCCTTGGTGTAACCTCGACCCTTCAACTTGACCAAATTCACCATCCTTCTGACCAGGTAACAACTGACATCAATTCATGTGCTGATGATGGCACTTACATAAATGATGTCGATCACATAGTAACTGACACCGATAGCAAAGTGATCGACACTGGCCGTTGGATGGTTGACGCCAGTGAATCCACTGATGTCGGCGACTCGTTCAGCCCTAAAGCTGAACGAGGTGAGCCCTAAAAATTAGGGCTTCCCCATTTTAGCCCCCCTTTCACCCCCAATCCCTCCTAAATGCCTCCTAACCCATTCTAGACCCCTTACCCACCTTCCTAGCTACCCTCCCCCCTCAATTTCTGCCTAAAACAACAAAACATTCCAAAAACTAAATCAAAACAAAAACAATCCAATAGGGTTCAGAGACCCTCCTACCTCATCCTAGCATCACCGGTGTGGTGGCACGATGGGTGCCACTGGTGGTGGATCTCCCATGGGTCCTCTACTCCCCTCTACCATCTCTTCTGTGCCAATGACTCTGCATGCTCCTGCTGGCCCACACGCATCCCTACAGCATCCAATCAACTCCCTCTCTCCACCAATGTTCATCTACCACCTCACCTTGCTCACTCGGTCAACTCTGGATCACTTTCACTCAATCAACTCTAGAGCTCTTTTTTCTCTCAGTTAACAAGTAGCAAATGACTTTTAGTGGGCTGCCAATCCGCTTTTGTCAGATTTAGTAGGCCACCGACATTGGCCTATTTCTGTCGACATCAATCCTTTTGGTCCATCGACGTCAGTTATTTCACTGACGTTGGCATACTTCAAAACTCCTCATTGCCTAAAATCTTGCCTCAAATCAGTCAGCTTTCCCCGTAGAAGTCATCTTAGCCCCCTGGGGCACACTTGAGATCACTTTTGCCTCTGCCCACCTCGACCACTAGAACTTGGAGATCATGACCATCTCCTCTGACCACAACCACTTCCAAGAAAAATGTTGCCTTGGTTGTTTTTGCATGTATGCTATCTCATGAATGGTTAGAAAAATTGTGCACAGACTACTTATGACCTTCACAAATATAGGATCACAAGCCGGTTGATGCCCACTACTTGTGACATTTTCGTGTTTCTAGGAGCACTTCCTGAGCCTGGGATACCTAGAACACGATGACCATTGGAGCTTCAGCTTAGATTGAATAACCTGATTAGTTATGACCAAATGCTGGGGCCCAGTTATTTCAATTTTGGCACTCCTTGACCTTGACCTATGACAATTTGACCTGACCATTTCGTGAAGTGGTATACGCACAATCATGACTATTACAGCGTTCACACTCACCCTCTCTCTATCCATCTCTCTGTCAAATTGACACTCGATCTCAGGTTCCCTTCCCTCGACTCTCGCTTTGAGGGGGGAACACCACATCCCATACCTAGGGCAACCAACTCCTATTTTTGTCTTGCAGTTCGTCAAGAACAACCAACAAGACAAAAAGGGGCAAATATAGACACTAAAATCGTGTCTACCCCCTAGGTCGTCATCCCCCCTTGGCCGCCTTGGTCTATGTCCTAGCACTTGTCCTAGTCCCCTCCATTTTAAAAATAAAAATAAATAAACATTTTAATTTGCTCCCCCTTTCCACCTCACCCATGCCACCTTAGATCCCCTCCTCGGATGCCCCCACCTCTCTCCTAGCCTTTATTGCCCAAATCCTCTCTTAATCCTCCCTCCCACGTCCATTTATGCCTTCCTCAACCATTTTTCCATGGCCCCTTGACCTGACAGCGTGCAAGAATGGACAGAGGCTAATTTTAGCCTCTATTCCCATTCTTTGGCCGCTGACATCGGTCATTATGCAGCTGACATCAGCGATTCTACCACCATCGGTAGCCTTCAAAACCATTTTCTGTAACCATTCTCCCCCCCGTGAACAGAACTCTCTTGACACTTTTGCATTCATATTTTTTCTTCTCCTGCCCCTCATACATCAACACCAACAGCTACAGGCATCTTGCAGGAACAGCTCCAAGTAATAGCTCCATTTGTAGGTCCTTCAACAGCATCGACAACAGGTTTTTCTATTCTTCAATTAGCAAGCAAGAGGTAAGCACAGTGTTGTTTTCCATTTCATTTCTTGTTTAATCTATCTATTTAGCTAACCACTGCCAAGACCTTCCCTGTCCTTCCCCTGAGAGGCTGAAAAGCCTTCTCAGACCCCTACCTCTCATTCATTCCCCTTTGTGCTTCTAGTTCCCAACCAATCACTTTCCCGGACAACATTCTCAGTCCCTCAGACCCAAAACAAGTCCCTCAGACCTCCAGGCAATCTCTCAGACCTCTAAATAGACCTCCCTAACCCTCATATGAGACCACAGTCCATTCTGCAGACCAAAAACTAGCTTGTAACCCGACAAGACCCTGTCTAAGACTACTGCCCCGGCCAACCTCATCCATTTCCCCTACCAACGTCGACAGCCTAACCGACGTCGATGACCTTACTTGACCGATGCCGGCAATACCACCGACGTCAGTGACTGTGCAAAGTAGATTGCTGCTAAACAAGTGCGCATTTGCCTTAAGTTCTTTCTTTCTATTTTTCATCATTTATCACTTTCTATTTTTGATTAGCATTCTATTTTTAATAGTGGACTGTCATCCTCTAAGAAGCCTTTGTGCTTCTAGGACCAAGCTCTTGCTTGGCAGTCCACCCTTTTGTCATATAACATTTTTCATGTTTAGTGTCTTTCTCTTTCAGGTGTCATCCTCCACAACCAAAAAGGAGTTCCTGCTATCGTCTAAATTTTGGTGCGCACGTCTACAACTTGGGTACGTACAAACCCTCGTCCATTCCACTTAGTTTCTCATCTTTCTCTTTCTTGAATGTGAAAAGCAAATATAGCATAGAAACAGGGACTAACATAAGCATACATCATTTTATTTATTACATAGAGACATCAATTGAAAAATTTATGGGGATCTAAAATAACATTCAATCATAATAAAAAATTCCATAGTGAAACATTGTTTGAGGTGTTAGAGGACAATCAAAGTAAAAAAAATCAATGTCCACTAGTGAAAACTTGTTTGAGGTGCTACGGTACAATCAAAATAAAAAATTCTAGTCCCTTAGTGAAAACCTCTTTGAGGCACTATTGGAAAATCAAAATCAAAATCACCTTAATCAAAAAGGCTATGTTTGTGAAAAACTCTTAGAGGCACCAATAGATGAAAAAAATAGTTCTGCATTGGTTGATGAAGACATTATTGAAGTCAATATATAAACAATTGATAATCCAAAGATAATTCACATCAAAACAACTCTCAATCTTAAGGAGCAAAAAAATATTATTATCCTCTTAAGTGATTTTTTAGAGGTCTTTGATGCCCCAACATCCAAAATCATGTCACAATTAGAGCATAAAAAATCAACAATGATGTGTGTGATTTTTAATCCTAATTTAACTTGGTCCCCCAATAATTATACATCCCTTCATGATCATATCCTTCATCCAAATCCTATATACCATCATCATATCATATATTTTAACCAATACCTATCCTGCTTTATCCTCCCTGGTGACATTCTCTTTCATAGAGGCTACAAAGACACCTTATTTAGAGGTTTAAAGGAAGCATAATAAATAATCAATGAAGGTCACAACACCACTAGTAGAATCCACCTAAATAAAAATATATCGATAGAGAAGTTATCCAGAGTTGGTATGGGATAAAGATTAAAAATGGTCAACATTATGCATTTTTAATCTTACTATAATTTGAGATTCTAAAAATAAAAAAGAAATAAAAAAATCAAAAGAGAAAGATAAATAATTAATCCAATCATAAAAACCATTTATATGGCACTTTGGGCAAGTACCATGATGAAAACTAGGTTTCTAGAGTCATGCATAAATAATCTATTGTTAGAAAGTACATCAACACTTGGGGGTAGACCCATCCCTATCTAAATCCTTCATCCTTGTCCATCTTGTCATGCCCATATATCTTCCTGTCTTAACCTTGATAAGGAATTGGAATTAGTTTTATCCCTAATTTTAAAAACATCTTGGCATATTCTCATCACAATGATTCAATCACTAAACACATTTTTTATTATAAGATGCCATCCCTAGAAATTCAACATCCATCTATATCCATCCATATCCAATAGTATCCTACATATTTTTCATCCTACATCACTTCCACATCCTAGAGTTAGAACAAGTTTTATATTTGATAGTGACCCCCATGTATATACTTAATCCAAAAATATAAAAACATCAAATAATATAAAAATCCCCTCAAAATCATAAAAGGTTATCAATCTTGAAAAGAGATATAAAGCCATAAAATTCAAAAACATTTGTCGTGTCCTCAATCTAGTTAATAATCCTTCATTAATCCTTAAAACAATCATTCTAGCTTTGTAGTATATTTCATTCCCACATCTAACCTATATGGGGTAACTCAAAGTCAACAATTCTAGCTCATAACTTTCACCCTATTCGGGTCAAGTCAAAGCATGAAACTTATTTCTAGATATCATATGCCAAATCCATCCACTTTCATGCATATTTGTTTGGGGGGGTGTGGGGGTGGGACGGGGGCAGGGGGGTTGGTGTCGGGCATATCTATCAATATCATTGAGAATTCACACATGGAATTTGACTTGACTAATGATAAATGCTTTCTATTTATTTTATCTTCTAATGCATATGTGTTTGTTTGTTTGTTTTTTTAATTTTCCTATTGTGCCTTGAATCAACCCATATGAATTACACATTGTCATGATGGATTTTCCATATCATGCACTTAAAATTGAGTCCATTCATTGGCATACAACAAGCAATTCCATCCTAATTTTTCCATATCATGGTGGGTTATTGTCATTTGTCTATTAGATCGGGGGTCAATCCTTGCATTTTAGTTAGGTCATCATGGTGCTTTATATCATGGTGCATAATGTATGTACAATATAAAAAATCAAGTTACAAAGTATATTTATATGCACACTACAATGATAGTTTATCCCATTAAAAAAATGTCAATTTTCAAATCAAACCATCTTGTCTATTTTTGATTTAAATCAATAATTATCTATTTATCTTCATCATTCCTCATCATATTCCTCCCATTTTTAAATAACTACATTGGATTGAGGTACATTTGGACTATGTAAGTAGTGCTCAATAACATGGAGTTTCTAAAGTGAACTTAACCACCATCACCATTCTTACTCTTTTTCCACTCCCATTTCCATTTTCATCTTTCAACATCTAATTATTATAAAAAATAGTCATTTTCATGGCCTACATGTGTGGACATTATTGCACCACTTACCAATTTTATCAAATTCATTTCAAATCTAATCACATCATTCTTCAATCATTATTGTGGCATCCTTCACTCTTCATCATTCAACCTTGGGGCATCCTTGTGTTCCTAGTTTTTTGTGACTTATTTATTATTTGAAAATTTGTTATACCATTACACATATGTTTGCATCATCCTATCAACTTATTGTCATATATAAATGTGATAATCTCATACTTAATCCATGCAATAGGTTCAATCCTTGATCAATGCCTAACAATCAACCAATCAATTCACCCTACTTGGGTTACTTTAATCAATTTACCCTTCTTGGAGTAATTCAATCATTAAATCCTATCCAAGATCGTATATTTTACCATGTGTATGGAAAGTAAAAGTGTGAAACTTATCTCATGACGTATCCTTCCCAAAGCCACCATGTTTGGTGTAAGTCAAGCTCATAGCTTTCACCATATTTATGTCAAGTCAAAGTGTGTAGCCTATCTCAATATGTATCCTTCCCAAATCCACCCTACTTGGGGAAAGTCAAGGCCACAACTTTATCAAGATATTTTTCCCACTTCTGCCCTACATGGGGTAAGTCAAAGTGTGCAAATTATCTCAAGATGCATCCTTCCCAAATATTCTATTCTTGAGGAAAATAAATTCATCATCATCAAAAATCAAAGCATGTAAGATTTAGCTCAAGTTATTTAATCTCACCTACGAGTTAATCATCATCACATCCTACATCCCATCCCATTATTTTTCCACCACCTACCAATTATGTCTTTAGTTATATCTTGGTCCTATGTTTTTCAATATCCCATCCATATCTTTCATCCTTGTATTCCTTCTTTAGGGGGCCTAATTCATCACATTCTTCCATCGTCATCATCTAATTTTTCATCCACATTTTTTGGCTTATTCTTTCTTTAAAAATCTATTACTCCCCACATCATGTCTCTCAACACTTTTTCAAATATGGAAAAAATGTAGACATCTAAAATTAAACACTTTGTGTCTATTTTAACTATCCACTAACTTTGTCCTAAACCATCTAGTAAATTCTTCTATTTGTACTAACATTTTTAGTTTGTCACCATCCCCCACTCCCCCCTTCCCTCTTGATTAATTAATATTTTATTTTATTATCACATCCTATCGCACCAAACTCACATCACTTCCCACTATTAATTTACCCTTTTTAATTATCTTAATCATATTCTAATGGAAAATTCTATAGCTTTTATAAATTCTTATTTTTTAAATTCACAATTCCTAATTTTCTCATCACACAAAAACTTGTCATTAAGAATTTATTGAATCTTCCTCTTTCCAAAGGTAATTAAATTTAATTAGATAGTGTGTGATAAAATTTTATTACAATATCTTACATTTCCTTCCATACTCAAACCTTTATTCCAAACTCCATCTCTCCCTCTTACACATTCCATCTCCCTCATTTATGAGGATGGAGGACTGATCCTGATCCATTAATATTCAATCTCATCTGACGGTCTGCATTCATCATCCAAGTCTATAAATTGGAAGGCTTCCTCCCCATTCAAAAAAGTCTTGATAATACAAGGAATCTCTACCATTTTAGAGAGTCATTAATACATCAAGAACATCACTTATCTTATCAATTGTCCATTTAGCAAGGTTAAATGTTGCCCATGTGACTATGGTCACCTGCCATTAAAGTTTTTACCTACATCTAGGCTCATCCAAAATTGAATTTTAGAAAGAGAGAGAAATACAAAAGGTAAGGTATAATTATTTGATTCATCCTCTATTTAGTTTGTTTATCTTTTTCTTGACCTTTCCTAATATTGGGACTCATGTTTGAGATTTAGGACTCGTGATTTTTCTTGATTATTTTTTCTTTTTTGGTCACCACATCTCCTTAGATACTTTATTCACCATGATCCATATGGTATAGATATTTCCCTATTTTTTTTTAATACACATCACACATCTATAGAAAACATATGACTTAGATATATACATTTGAATATAAATTTTATACATTTGGAACATATTATTATTGTGATCACACTATCCATATATTTCCCACATAAGGGGCATGATTCTTCCAAAAAATAATAAAACATAAAAACATGGATAAACATAGAAAAAATATTTTTTTTTTCTTTTATCTTTATCGATTACATAATGATAAATTGATACATATCATGTTTAATTACCTATGATAGACGTTTATACATGCACATTACAAACTTTATTCTCATGTTATTATTTAACAGGTTAGATGTAAGATATACATATTGCATATAATCATGTATTTATGAATTCTTTTTGGTTTAATTATAACCACACCCAAATGAATTCCCACACTGATGGCATGATTATACTAGGGTAATTTTTTAGTTGGTCTAAATTTCTATCCATCCCACTTTACATTTCCATATAAATATTTATGTTAGTACTTATACATATATTTCATTTGTTTACATCTTATGTACTATGTTACATGGATATAAGAATTATGTTTTTACATGATTAATATATGTATGTATGTATGTCTTTTATTATATTGTGTGTCATATGATTTCTCAGTTTCATGCATGTGTGTCTTTCTATTTGTTTCATGTCAATATCTTGTCTAGTATTTTCTATAGAGGATCGCTCACCATGTCATGCCTTGATTATCTTTGAGTCATATTTATTTATTTATTTTTATCTATTTTATATATAATCACATGACTATGTGTGATTAAATTTATGATACTATGTGATATATTATACTTGGTTCCATGATTCATATCATACACACTATTACTTTTAGTATACTATGCTTAGAGTTTATGTGCCCATGGTCTTCACCATGTATCTATTAGGGCATACTAATGTGTGTGATTAATTTTTATATATTTACCTCAATGTGAACATATTTTTACATCGAAGAATTATTTTTTTTTCTCTAATTATTGATATTATCACCTATATCTTTATATTTATAGAAACATGTTTGCCCTCTTACATCAGCAATTGCTATAAATATTTATCTTTCCAAAAGTTTACTATCTATACATTTGTATTTCAAGTATCATACCCATAAGTTATCCATGATAATAATTTATTATATACTACATATATGAATATTCATTTACCCATGTGTCTTTTGATCTTATATTTCAAATATAAGGACATCACATTATCTCTATACACCTAGTCACTTTAGGCTACTACATATATACATTGGCTACTTTTATTACCATATATTATTATATTAGGGCACATTCTTGTCACTCTTAACCCAAAAATATTAGGGCAAATTATTTTCATTCCTTTCTATTATGGAAACCCTCACATGGGTCACATATTCCTATCTCATCCTCATATGGTTCATATATTACCATTTAGATTTACATGATAATATATTTATATATTTGCATACATGTATTATAGATGTAATTTTGATGAATTATAAATTGTGATTAATTTTAATGATAACAAATTATGTTCATAAATGTTTATTTTGTGATGAATAATATGAAGAAACATGTACAACCCTCATCTAAAAAAAGGATCGTCTATCTAGAGATTCTTTCACCAATTACTCTATCACTAGTTAAAAAAATTATAGGTTGGGACTATGATTTACTAAGAGAAAATATATTCAATAAATATAACACTAATTATATATTTATATGTTGGGATTATAATTTACTTAGATAAACTAACTTGATTAAAAATCAGCATACATCTACATCCTTGAACAAGAAGCAAACTTTAGTTTCCATGGTTCATTTTAAAATCTATCAATTTTAAGGGTTTATCTTTAAAACCTATTAGCTTATAGAATTAAAATTAAAAATCCATGAGTTTTCAATGTTTATTATAAAATCCATTAGTCAATGGTTTCAATATGATAGTTTTGAGAGGATAATATGGTTTATGTACCACTAGGTGTACTCATTCCTTTACTTATTTTTAATTCATGTATTTTTAATATATTGACTATAAATTTACCATGATATTAACTAATTAATTATATTAAATTATATTATACATTAAAATTTATAATAATATAGTGTGGGTGCACCAAATTCATAAATTCATAGTCTTCATCGTTACATGCCTATTAGGTAATATTCATGTATGTGTTTAGTTTTTGTTTTACTTTGAAATATGTATGCATTCATACATAAACACAAAATAAATGCATTATTTAGACACATTTTTTGTACAAGACCATTTTATATTGCATCTTTATCATTATTTATCACATTTAATCCATGTACAAACATTTATCTCTTTCCAATACACTTTCCTCTTGTGTTGATCCTCGTATTAATTTCTATTGATTTATACATTCCTTATATCATGAATTTATGTTCACTCAGGTCAATAATATTATCTCCATTCATTATTTAACGTCTAAAAATATATACAGATTAATTATTTTCCCTATGACCCATGATGCTCTCAGAATGTCCAAAACACTATTTTAGGATTTTTTCCTAGGTCATAGTTAACACATGGTTCTGCCCCCTTGACTTGAGGATATTTTATTGTTGGTTTTAATTATATTATATGGTAAATATATGTGTGAATTTACCATTTTTAAGTCTAATATGAAAATATTCCTTTAACCATTTCATCACAATTCATGTTATCTAGATCTCTTATAAGCCAAGTTTGTCGTGCACATTTATCAAGTCTTATCAAGAGGCTTGTAAATTTTGTCAACAAAATTTCACATTGATAATTTTTTTACCTATTTATATTTTTCTAATATTTTATACCAAAATAAGTTCATAACATTATATTTGATTTTATAAGAAGAGGAGGTGAAATCCTTTCTCTCATTTTAGGTTGGGAACACTCACAAGTACTAGAACTACATTGAGTTTTAATTCTATGTTTGTGAAAAATGTAGTTGTAACCCCTTAGGTGGGTTCCTCATCCAATTTAATTTTATATTTATATTCTTATTATACTATGGTGAATTAGATATAAAATAAAATAGTTTTGCTCATCATTGGATCAAGGAACTCAATATTCCCATTCATTTACCTCTACTAAAGCATCCCAAAAAATTTAAAGATCTAAAAAGACCTGCATATTTTTGGATCACATTCATGGTAACATGGTCGCAATAAACCGATGATTATAACTTGATTCACTATTATCCATTTCATGAACCTAACCTTTTTTAGAAACTTTTTTTTTTGTATAATATTTTTTGGATTTGTTTTGCTATTTGGACATTATTTTCACTATTTCTACCTTTCGATAGTGTACATGTTAGTCATAAATAGGGTATTTATATATAAGCCTCATTAGTTTAGTTTTAACTATCTAATAATTTATTGTCACATTTTAGATCTATATTCATTACTATATTTATTGTATTAACATAAATTTGCATTTCATTGTAATTTTACATAGTGTAATTACCATTTATGAAAAATAATTAAAAAACACCTTAGTTATTTAAATTATATCCATATCTATAGATTTATCCCCAAACATAGAACTCCACCCAAGGATTTTGCTTGTCCTCACATTAAACTAAGTGTGACTTCTTATGATTACTCACTATTTTTATAATAGAACGTGATTCACAAATAGATGAACAACCTCCCCATGCACATTTTACACAATTAGCAATTATGCCATTAGAATAATAGTGATAATTCATAGTAACATAATATATCAAATTCTATAGCTTCATACCAAATTCCATCTACATTTTAGTTGAGGCCATTAATAATGAAGTTGTTGAGAGGATCTTTAATACACTTTCAAAGAAAAAGATGGCAACATGATATGAGTTGCAATAGAGGATCTATACCATCATAAAAGAGGTATGTGATAATATTTTGAGGCATGTGATATATATATATATATATATATATATATATATATATATATATATATATATATATATATATATATATATATATATATATTTTATTTTCACATATTTATCATGTCATTATTCCCATGATTCATTTCATACACAAGCGCTTGAGTTATAGTTACACACACACACACACACACACACACACACACACCTATCCTTTTGTGTGTATATTTATTTTACTACATTTACATCTTAAGTTTATTTAGCAGTCAGCCTTATAGGATATTTTTTCGGTTTCTTTTGGTTTTGTTATCATATTATCATCTTAAGTTTATTTAAATTTTTTCTTGTACTATAACTATCATGACCTATTTATACTAACAAATAACATTACTACCTATTTTATTCCATTATTTTTACCATCTTAAGATTTCCACCATACTCATAAAATTATTGAATTACATTATACATATTTTTAGGTACCTCCAAATCATACATACATAATCTTATCTAAACTAAAATGTCTTTCAAGTGATCAATTACAACCATGTCATCTTTGTGTAATCATATTATACCTACAGAGTATTCACACTCCTTATTTTTGCTATTCATATTTCCACCGTTGTGCTACACTTAGGTTAGGGATAATATTTCACTTTTTGATAAAGTGTAGGCATAGGAGTTTCTATTCATATAAGATTTATATTTTCATGTCTAGATAAGTGCAAACTCTCTTAGTGATGTTATAGTAAAAAACTATTGTTAGCCTTTTGAATCTTTATGGTGAAAGAAAATATAAATATTAAAAACAAGATTTTTTTTTCAAAATACATATATATTAAAATTGAAAAGTAAAACTCATAAGAATTAATCATAATATTAAAAAAGATATAATCAAAATCATTAATATAACTTTTATTATAGTTAAAATTTAAAACTCCACAATTGACCTCATAGTTGGTTGATAATATTATATGAAGGTATGGCCTCATTTTTTCCTTGTTAATTTCATAGATTTTAAAATTTATTTGACGCACCTCTTATTATAATTATAAAACTTCACAATTGACCTCATAGTTTGTTGATGATATCGTATGAAGGCATGGCTTCATGTTTTCCTTTTTAATTAAATAGATTTTAAAATTCAGTCTTCTAAATATCCCCTTCCATTTTAGCATTATCTTCATTTTTACTATCTTCAAGAAAATTTATGTTAAGTAAATTTGTTTCCAAGGATATTTTTCTAAATTAAACCTATCGACCCATCCCATATTCAACAATAAAACTTATAAGAATCCTATATTATTTATTATAATTTATTCATCACCATTTAATTATTCAAAATTCGATATTCAAAGCTCAAAAATAAAAAAATAAAAAAAATCAATATATAAAATAAAAACCTTTTACATGTTAAGAAACATTTAAAATCATACAATTTTATATCATCTAAAATACTTGATATTTGAGATTATGTGCACATATTATTATTATATTTTATCTTAATAATAAATTTTTATTAATAAAACCATTATTAATTATAATGACCTTTTTATAACTTTAATATCTTTTTTATATATAAGAAGAAAAGTGAATGAATGAATAATAATTCAGATAGTTTGTTTAAATTTATATAAAATGCATTATAATCCATATTATACATAATGGATAGGACCATTGGTCCTCTTCAACCCAAAAAAAACCATGTTTATTCAAAAGTAACTTTGTCATTCTACTAAGTTTTAGATATATCTCTTTATTGCTTAGAGTCTTTAAATATTTGCATGAAATTGTGAATGTATGTCTTGAGGTCATATAAAACTGATCCTATAATATGTAAATAATGATTACATGGTATCATAGATATACCTTAATTTTCTCTGAGCATCAATTTGTTTTCTTGTGTGCTTTTCACATTAGGAATAATAAATTCTTTACATTGTGTGCTTTTCTCAAAGTTCCTATTTTATATTTGTATATTTTTGAGCTCTACGAATATATGTTTACCTCACCATAATGCCCTTAATGTTTCATGGGAAATATATTTTTAATTGTCAAGTTATTAAGGTTTTTAAAAAAAGGCTATTAAGACTATTTTGCATGCAATTTTTTTTCTTTGGAAAGTTTTAGTTTGTTTTGTTTTTGTTTTGTTGTTTTGTTTTTGATCGAATATTTTTTTGGAAAATTTTAATAAGATTAAATATTTTAATTTAAAAATATATATATAATATAAAAATATTTTATAAAGTATAAAATTTGTATTTCAATATTTTGTGGTGATTACATTTTGAATTAGATCAAATTAATTTCATTCATTCATTTTTTTTGTTGTAAAATTTAAATGGTATTAATGTGATGATAATTTAATCAAATATATGACACTAATTACGTTTATATTATCGTATTTTCATCATAATTAATTTCATTTTAAATTAAGGATTTTCCATATACCTTTTGTGTATAAGACCTCTCAAAATATTTTCATTTTTAAATGTGGTGAAAGTAATGTAATTTTGATGGAAAAGTTTATTTTATTAGAGAATAAAAAGATCAAATTTAATGGAAGAAAACAATTTATTTTATCCATTATTTTTTTAACATATTAATTTATTAATGCATAAATACATTTTTTAAACATTACAAATCTTTATGATATAAATATACATTTAAAAAAAATTGTCATAAATATATTTTCATCATTAAATAATTACCGTACTTTACCATATAAAGTCTTATAAGTCCTATAAAATGCTCTTCATTTATCTTAAGTTAGTATCTTACTAATACACCATTTAAATTATGAATGGCATAAGTTTATTAGTAATATAAATATTTTTATTTTTTTTAATATTTATTTCATTTTTTTTTATTTTTTAAATTTTATTTATAGGGAGAGTCATCACAATTTCAACAAGGTAGTGGTGGAAGTAAAATAAGTAGGCAAGAAGGAGGATTCATTAACAAAAAACTCCAAGACACATTACTTATTTTGGGATAAATAATTTTTTTTGTATATTTTAATTAAATCAAGTTATATTGATGTTGACTTCTATGGATATTGTATAAATTTAATATGCAATAAGTACTTAATTTTTAGTATTCAATAGTGATGTTTATTTTCAACTACCTCAAAGAAGAAACAAAAGAAACTATAAATTTCTATTGTGTCATATCAATGATGACATGCATCCTAGTAACACCATAATGTCACCCAAAAAAATTATTAAATAAGTTTTAGAGCCTGAAGTATTCGAGTGTTGAAGAAAACAAATTTTTTTTAATAAAAATGTTAATGAAGATGTTAGAAAAAAGGGTGTAGGGATTACAAATATGGTAGACCATTTCTTTTTCAATATTATGATAGTCATCATTACGATGATGATCTAGATAATAATTTTGGTTATGATTATCAAAAACTTAATTTTTATAATAATCCTAAGGACATTGAATGAGAGGGTAAGTTTTTTGTAGTTTAATCAAATTCCTTTGTTTACAATAATATATTTCACAACATCAATGTTGGCCGATATATTATCATTTATGGAATTAGAAACACTAATTAGGTGGTCAAAATAAGTATGAATGTTTTGTTGAGGTTATAAGGTAGTTCACAATCTATATAAACAAAATTTGTGCTTGAATTATTTTCTTTTGAATCTAATGATATATTTATTATTTTTAATACAACTTCCTAAAAACTAAATTATTGTCTAAAAATAATATAATTACATTCTCACATTAAGAGGTGCAATAAATTTAATCAAATTTATTGATTCTCTACGTTAATAGTGACACATGCACAAATGACTCCATTCTATATAATAAAGAATATGATAAAATTATTAGTTTTCCCTATTGTGGGATACCAAGACATTGATAAGGAGTTAGAGGTACTACCATTGCAAATAAGGTTTTGTGACATTTTCCAATAATTCCAAGACTTAAACATCTTTTCCATTACAATAAACTTGTATGGTTAATGACATGTAATTATAACAATAGAAGTAGTGATGGAATTTGGTATGTTCCTTCAAATTAAAATGAAATGTATCACATTGACCAGTGTATAGTCTAGTTTGTAAATGGATGGTGGTAGCCATTTTTTTCCAACTTATCAACTAACTAATGGAAATGGAAAATGGAAAATTTAATGTTACCATTACTAATGATTGTAAACATCAAGTGAAAAATATGGATGGAGACCTTGAACCTCTAATTGATGAGTTATAAGAGTTAGAGGATGGCATTACAATGTATGACATTTCAAAACTGATTGGTTAAAATCAATATACTTATTATGGTAACTTATGCTATATTAGTCATTATTTTTTTGGGATGTATGTTTGTTCATGTATTTTATATATATTAAAATTTGAAATACTAAGTTTATATTTATAATTTTTCACATGATATATTAATTTTTTAATAAATTGCTTATATATGTAGGTCTTTCAACAAATGAAAAGTATGTATGTCTAAGATGTGGTGACCATCTCTATGGAAAATCATCAAAAAATCTAAAAATTATTTTTTATGAAGGCCATCATATATTTTTTCCCCATGGACCATGATTAACTTGTCAGAAATAAAATTAAGTTTGATGGAAAATGAGAACCTACAAAACTTATGTCACTTTCAATTGGTACAATGTCTTCTTAAAAACATGCAAAAAACCAAATGTTGACATTCCTCAATATTGGTGGAGATACTGGCTATAAGTGTCATAAATTAATCAAAAGGATGAAATATAGAATGAAAAAACTATCTATTTTATACAATTCCCAAATTTGCATAAATTATTAGTTGGACATATTTTGATTTTGATTCATATATTTAAGAATATGGTCATTTTTATATGTAATTACACTTGAGAAAAAATAAATACACAATAAGTCCTAGAAAAGATTACAAAGCCACTAAGATAAATACGAGTCTAAAAATTAAAGATGCTATTCCATGGATATTAAATATAAACCAACTCAATTTTTTGAATAAAAAAATATGAGATATTTACACACCAAAAGGCTATAGGTACTCTAAGAAACATGCATGCACTGTTGATGGAAAAATAACAAGCCTTAAGACACATGATTGGCATAACATTTTTAAGGTTAAAATATTAGCATTAATTCACTTATTTTTTTGGGCTTACATTAAATATGAAATGTACTAATTTTGCATTTATTTATTTTGATTTATATTACCTATATTTACCTTAACATTAATATAGCCATCTTGTAATCTTTCACTTGATCTACTAAGGGTATTGTATCAATTATTTAAAATTTTGAGGTAATATATTTTTTTTTTCCAACAAATTTTGTATGACTTATTAGAGTACCTTACATTCATAACATTATTTGTAAAATAAGTAACTATATTCAAAAGAGCTATATGAATAAAATTTTGAGCATGATAGAAATCAATATTGCATATATACCTTGAAAATTAGAAAAATAACTTCCTACCTATTTCATGGATTCTTGAAGCCAACTATTAATGCCTTTTATCAATGATATTGAAATGGCAGGTGTAATAAACACATGATGGATATTTTGTCTAGATAGGTATTTGAAGACATTAAAGGGATACCAAGAATTTTGGATGTTAAGCATGGAAAATATAGATTGGATAAAAATCTTATTAAAAAATCAAAATGAATAATATATATGATCAATATGAATTTATAATAATAAGTTTTATATTTTTTAATACTATCAAATCCTAATGAGAGATGTCATATATATATATATATATATATATATATATATATATATACACACACACACACACACACACTCTTAAATAATTTATAAATGGTTTTGGTTTAAAAAATATGAAGAAGATAAGGTTAGCCATGAGAGTTGAAAGATTGATTGGAAAATATAACAACCACGAAAACAACTACCATTTAAATTATGGAATTCATGGCTAGAGCATCCTATTTTTCATTAGATGTGTTCATATTTATAAACTCTTCATGACAAGAGTATGAGTGTAACATAAGAGGTATTTGACATTATGCAAAGATGTGAATATTGGGTTAGTTAAAAATATATATATAAGTTTCAACATTTTTTGTCAATCGGATAATACTTAAATAAATATATGACATATTGTAGGTGGCTATTCATTCTAAAATGGATTCAGAGGGAAAAATAATAATAATATTGAAAAACATTAATAAAATAAGGGTCAATTGTTGCCATGGAGTTGCAATTCCTTTTGAAAATTCCAATTGAGAAAGTGCAAGTGATAGTTTGGTCCAAGGGAAATTGTATTATGTTTGGGATATATAAAATATAATAAAATTTGATTATAAA
This sequence comes from Torreya grandis, assembly GCA_037957365.1. Classification (NCBI taxonomy): domain Eukaryota; kingdom Viridiplantae; phylum Streptophyta; class Pinopsida; order Cupressales; family Taxaceae; genus Torreya; species Torreya grandis. Next base: position 1,437,490 of record JARHVA010002939.1, on the reverse strand, counting down.
AGTTTTAAAATTGTTATATTTAATTGTACATGGTACCCTTCTATTGACAACATATTTTTAAAAATAGATATTGATAGTGGAATTTATTTAACAAATTTTAGTATAACACTATCTAAGGAGAAAGCACATTATGTGCCTCCTTAACATTGTGATAAAATATTAATTATAATTACATTTGTGTAAGTTTTCATATAACATCACTAATGAGATGTGGGCGATTTGGTAAAGTGATTTAGTTGTTTCATTCACCATCCAAGTTCAAATCTTAGTATGGTATCAAAGGCCTGATGTGATCAATCATTGGTATTCTTGAGCCAGTTGTGGTTGATCATTGGTATTTTTGAGGTGGTTGTGGCTGATCATTGGTATTATTAGTTTAGTTGTGTCTGATAATTGGTATTCTCAAGTTGGTTGTGGCAATTTATTGGTATTCTCAAGCCAATTATAGTTGTTGTTGGTATTTTCAGGTTGATTTTGGTTGTTGTTGGTAAATATGGTACTTGTGATAGATGGTCACTTAGGGGATATGGGCCCCCAATTATGTCTTAGACCAATTGAAGCTCTAGCCAAAATTGAATACCTATCTAAAAAAAAGTTTATATATATATATATATATATATATATATATATATATATATATATATAACACTATTATTTATTTATAAACTTTGCAATAACTATACATCTTATATATATATATATATATATATATATATATATATATATATATATATATATATATATATATATATATATATATAACACTATTATTTATTTATAAACTTTGCAATAACTATACATCTATACGTATTATTCTATCCTAATCTTGAGAATCAAAATAATTGGTAACTCATATTTCACTATGTGGTAAGGATAAGACATGTTGTTGATGGTATTAATGTTTAACTACAATCTTCAATTATAAGGAGAAATATTGTTAACAAAAATTATTGAGATGAGTCCATTGAAGATGAACCCAAACAAGACCTTGAAAATATTGATTAGGTTTTTGAAGATGATTAAGTTGGTGAAGTTTGAGATGACAATGATAAATTTGATGAAGATAAATATGTTCAAGTTGATGAATATCAATATGATGGTAAGAATATTGAACTGCAATCTTCAATTATAAGGATTAATGTTGTTAATAAAAATTATTGAGATGAATCCATTGAAGATAAACCTGAACAAGACCTTGAAAATATTGATTAGGTTTTTAAAGATTTGAATATGATCAAGTTGGTGAAGTTTAAGATGAAAATGATAAAGTTGATGAGTATAAAGATGATCAAGTTGATGAAGATCAAGATGATCAAGTTGAAAAAGATGAATATGATCAAGTTGATGATGATGAAGATGAATCATAGGTTGAATGTAACAAAGAAGATGTTGATTGGAACATTCCAATATGGATATATTTAGATAATTTATTCAATGTTTCACTCAATTTATATAGAGAGAGGAAAATAAATGGAAAATTAGTTTTTAGTGCAAATATAAGGCATGTAACCCTAGAAGAGTTTAATGAAATGAATGAAGATCAAAACAAATAGTTGAATGTTTAATATATTTCTATGTAAATTAAATTATTATTAATATCAATTTAATAAATATTTATTTTGCATCAAATTTATTGTAAGAAGTTTTAATTTATAATTGATTTAATAATTATTATAGTTTTTAACAATTATGTTAAAATTTTCCTTAATATATCCCAATAAAAAACATGGTTTTAGGGTAAAATCGACATATTTCGACTCATATTTATGTTAAAAAATACACTAAAAATATAAAATATATATATATGAAGGATCCATACATCATTCCATTTCATTTTCATTTTAAAAGAGGAGGCTACAATAAAAATGAGTAATTAACCAACAAGGAGAGAGAAAAAGAGAAATGGTCAAATGAACAAATGGAGAAAGAGAGGGTGAAGCCAAAAAATAAGATAATGAAGAAATAAAATACAAGAAGGGATGAAGTGACACAAATAGAAGGATTTCAACATATTTTCAAGAAAAATATGTGAGAAAGTTGAAGGGGAAGGAGTGGAAGGGGAAAAAAAGGAATTCTACTAAGATAGGAAATGGAAAATTAAATGTATATAGTTTTTAAATTTTATTGTTGAATTAATTTAAACTAAAAAAACATTTTATGGAAAACATGAAAAAAAACGCAGGAAATCTATTAGATAAACTTGAAAAAAACCTTATTAATGGTACCTTAGAAACAAAACCCTTTGACAAACCGAAAAACATATAAAAAAACCCATAGTTTTACTAGGTATACTCGTATTGTAGCTTAAATGCAAATTGTTTGATGAAATTCATAGTAGCATTTTTTATTTTTTAACTTTTACTTCCATATAGATTGAATGCGAATTAATTTATGAAATTGTAAATTTGGATTCCTCTCATTTCTTGCATAATTTTGGATCTCTTTATCAAGATTAAATATTTATAAATTCATTTTTATGATGCGAGTAATTATTATTGAAGAGATGTAAGTGAATCATCACTTGAGGAAAATGAGCATAAATGATGATCCACACCATTATAAAGATGTAGGTGAATCATAACTTGTATTTTGATCATTTTATATTATATTATTATAGTTTATTATCATGGCTATTAATTTTAATAGTTTAAAGTAACACAAAACATGAGTTTAAATTTTATTGTAGGAGAAGTTCTATGACCTAAGGGTTGCTAATCAAGTTTGAAAGTATTTAAAATACCTTAAATGGAACATTGATTTATGCAATGCGTTGACTCATTATACATACTTTTTAGGGTAAGACATTAGTCATTATTAACTTTAAAAAAATTAATGTTAAATTATTTAATTTGAAAAAAAATCTATAAAAGAGGGTTATTGGGTCCCTCACCCCTTTCATTTATGTTAAAAAAAATATTAAAATTCTTATAATCTAAAAAAAGTTGCTAAAATAATCATGATCTATATAAAAGCTCTGTCATATGAGGAAAATAGAAAGTGAGTTATATATGAAAAATTATCTTAATCCTAAAAATTTACAATCACCCTATATTATGCAACCAAAGAGTTAAAATAATTTTATACTTTTTCCATAAAAATTAATAGGAAGCAACCTCCCAACAAAAAAGTCACCAAATTTCATATCCATAGCCAATCAAAATTCCCAAACTAAAATATTTAATATCATGACTCTACAAATTTGAAAGAAAGCATCTCTAGTAAAGAAAAAAGAGAGAACATATTACTACAAAACCAACCAAAATCAATGAGTTTCCACAAATTGAAGCCTTCGTATCAAAGCACTTTCTAACTCTTGCCCAAAACTCAACTAGGCTTCCACATGCCCATTTTGAAACATTTTATACAAAGTGGTACATGTATAATCCATTCTAAAACCTTATGTAGAAACTTTCGTAGCCAAACCCAACAAGCATTCCCAACTACTCCTTATGTCAGAACAAAATGAATACTACATATAATTTGTACTAAGAAAACTTCATTTCACAATCATCTTCTACCATCAAGATACAAAAAACATCTTTATTAATTGTTGAAACATATAGATAAGGACCAAAAACAATAATGACAATTTATCTTGATAAGTCTTATTGAATATTAGATAGCTAAAATATGAGAAGTTCTATAGTAGTACATATATGATAGTCAAAAAGGGAAAAAAAAATAGATGTAAGAAAAATAGGTGTAGATTTTAAGAGCTCGAGAAATTTTCACAAATATTTTTAAGTCCCTTAGATCTAAATTAGGTTTATCAAAAGGTGCACAATAATATTATCTGTTCTCAGATTCCAATTCATCTCTGAAATTCTACCTCTTGTTGAATCAATTGATCCAAGATTATTTGTTTATGTTTTTGTTAGTATAACTTGTTATTAGTAAATAAATTAAATTAACTTGTTAGTGAGTTTGTTGGATCATGAGATTTAATTGGGTCTCATAACCACCTGTGAAAGCTTTATAATCTTTCATTTTATTTGTAAATATAATCTCAAAATAATACATTATCAAATTTTGTGTAAAACGCTTTACTCATGTTGTAGTTTCCTCTACCTTTCCTAGAAATAACAGTGGTATTGGAGCCAATTAAAAAATTTGTTGGTAAATGTGAAGCTTGGTCTATGCATGTGAAGGAGAAATCCATGAAGACCAAGAGAGAGTCAACTTTGAAAAATCATAGTCTCTGAAAATGAATGTGAAAGCCCATGTGGAAGAAAGAGAAAAACATTTGTGAAGGTGCTATATATTATTTATTACTCCTAATTTGTTTTGCTTAATAAATTTAAAAATAATCTTTTATGACCTCTTCTTAAAAACAAAGAAAAAATCAATCATAGGAGAAAATAAACATCAAAACTCATTTGTATGATCTCTATGGAGCGTTGGCAATTATTTTATATAACATCAAAACTCATTTGTATGACTTTTTAAAGCCCAAAACCCTTCTTTTTGAATCATACGGTCTACCAAAACTTTCTAAAAAATCCCATGGAATTTTAATCAATTTTTTATTTAATTTCTTGAATTAATATTTAGTTTAAACTATTGAATCTATGTTTTGAGAGCTTTTCAAGCCCCTAATTTAATTTGTAAGGCATTTGGTGGATTTGTACAGCCTCCACATCCAAAAATGGCATCCCACCTATTAAAACATTGATCTATGTGTTTTAATTTTTATTTGGCAACCTGAAAAATAATTCTGGTTGTATGGCCTTCTCCACTCCCTTATGCATGTATACATATTTTTGGGCAGATTTGCAATAGTTTGGCATAGTCTGATGTAATTTGCAAAGTTTCAAGTATAAAAATAGTGTGGAATATTTGAGGAGTTTCAAAAATAAAATTTTATTATCAAATTTAAATCCATTTAGGTTTATTTGGTCCCCACCAAGAAAGGCATAACTTTTTTACATGTAAGGAAAAAGTTGAGTAACTTTTATCTACCGTGTCATTTTTTTTTAATTTTTAAACTCAAAAAAATAAGGGGTTCATAAAACATTTTCCATTTATATTTTCAAAATTGATTGAATATGAACTAGATAATAAGATTTTGTCAAGGTACTCTTTAATAGAGATTAAGATTTAAAACCTCAAAAGTATATTTTTTCTCAAATTTTATTTTGGTCATAATTTTATCACATTCGTCATTGAATCACCTATACTGCGATGTTTTTTTTTGACAAGTCACTAGATTGTGTGAAGGTACCAATTGATTTATAAGTTTTTAGATGTTCTGAACTCATCAAAATGGTCAATTATATAATTTTAAACTTTATCATATAATATTTATATCTAAATGTATTGAAACTAATGTATAAAGGTGCATTTTTGATAGACCCTGATACCTTCAAATGATAATTTTCATAACATCACCTCACACGTACTCATAGAGATAATAACATCCTTTACAAGTCCATCAGGATCCTTGTGATTGAAAAAGTGTATGTGTCATAATGGAGTTTGGAGGATCTAGATGCTGGAAGACAATTTCCCTTTTCAAATTAGCTCTTCACTTGGAGTTTGGGTAAAATGCTTGAATGGAAATTCTTGTAGCATTAGTATGTTTTTTTCAATTTCAATTTTGGTATTATTCACTTCATTGATATACCTTATTAGGAGTGGACATAGTAGTTTTTATTTGGTTTTTTTCTACAAAGGCCTCTCATCTCTCACCTAATAGGAGAAAAATATTGCATGGCCTTCAATCAGTTGTCAATGATTGTACGAGTTGATAGAAGTTACTAGCACCTTAAATGTTAAGCAAATATTTTTAGTGTTTGTTGGACATCAAGGAGATGTGCCATACATAGTGTTAAATATTCACTTAGATGGGTTTCTACATGAGACCTTATATTGATTGATGTGGTTGAACATGCCTTGATCATGTTTTACTATAGTATGGTATAATGATCATAAAAAATGAGCAAGCCTTGATCGTGTTCATCAAATTTTATGTCACAATTGATAGGGCACACTTTTATATGAAGTGGCATTAGTTTTGGTCAATACCAAGATGTACAATGTGTTAGTTATAAGTACGATAATTAATTTTGATGACTTCATAGTCATAGCTCCAAATCATCTTTTATACCCCTTGTTAGATCAAGGGGGTTTGTTGGGTCAATTGATCCAAGTTTATTTGCTTATGTTTTTTTTAGTATAGATTGTTGTTAGTAAATAAATAAAATTAACTTGTTAGTGATTTTGTTGGTTCATGATAATTAGTTGAGTCTCGTAACGACCCATGAAATCTTTTTAAGATTTCACCTTATTTATAAATATAATCTCAAAATAATACATTATCAAATTTTGTGTAAAGATATTTGTTCATGATTTAGTTTCCTCTTCCTTTCCTAGATCCAACACCTCTTTATTTAGTGGATTTTTACCAATAAAAAAAAATAACCATAAAAAAGGAAATTGGAACCTAATTCCAATCCAAGAAGATCCCTTCTTCTGCATGGACTTCAGATAAAGGTTAATCCTTCCTCTACCTTCTCTTATGGTGTGTGGAGAATAAGTCTCATTCATTATTAAGGTTTTGGGGAGGTCCTCCCATCTTACATAATAAATTATATAAGCATCTGGTCCCAAATCAAAGATTATTTTTTCCCCTATAACAACAAGATCCATCTTGATACTAAATATTTTATGATTTATTTGGTCATTATTTACCATATTAACATAATATTTCAAGAATTATAAGGGCATTAAGTATTCAACCCTCAACCACAGAGGAAAAGAATCTTCTTGAAACTTGTACTTTGCCCATTTTGTACCTATCCAAATTCTATTTCATAATAATATAGAAAATAAATAAATAAAAATCACCAATAAAAGGGTTGGGATTCCATTTTAGCTCATGATGAAGGAAAATGTTCATGAAAATTTTATGCACATATTACTTGCATAATAAATTTTTATATTATTTTAAAGAATAAAGTAATACCTCATAGATTTGCCTAGGTTTTCTCACCTCAAAAGGTTGAAAGGAAGTAATGTTTCCCAATTGCATTTTGAGTTAACATTCTCACAATACCAATGAGTAAAATCAGGAGGAGGTTGACAAGAATAAAGTTGTATTGTCCTTTCACATGCCTTGGATACCAATTTTTTTAGTTATTTAATAAAAATATCCTTTCCCTTAATCTCTTCTGCAACTTCCTATTTACTTGCTTTCAATTCCTCCTTTAAATTTTATATTTTTCTAAGGCCCAACATAATTATTTTTTGAGGATTCTAATCATTTTATCCCCATCCTTCCACAACATATTCATTTGGATGAGACGTCATTATGTACAGATAAAATATGAAGGTTATATACTAGCTACCACATCAATTAGGTGGGTGGGATTAAAGTCAAAAGGAATATAGTGAAGTTATAAGGTAGACATGTTTAGATCATCATCTAAAACATTTAAAAGGATAACTTATCTATTTTAGGATTTGACATCTCTGCAATTCTTCTTCGAAGGGTCTAAAGTATAACTTCTTGACATTTTATTTTGTTCAAATAAAAAAAAGGTTTGGAATGTGTGCATAAAATATCCCTATTTTCTTCCATTGGGTTTGGACCTCATCATTTCGCTCTTTTGAAACAAACATAAAAACATCTGAGGTGGTATCATCAAGAATTATAAGATGACTATCAATAGTAGTGAAATTTTGTAATTCGACTATTTGATCTATACGACTCTTATTTTTAATTTTCATGCCTCTAACTCTCATAAATAATTGGTAGCCCATATATGTAGAAACCTTTGTCTAGGGATATTCATCTTGATAATTTTCTGAAGAGGAGGGAAGAGTGATATTTCTTCTCTTCTTCTTGGGCAGGGGTAAATTTCTCGTATCAAGGTTTTTTGACATACATAACTCATCTTAAGAAATTACCTGAACTTTAGATGTAAGAACATGTAAAATAAGGAGCTTTACCAAACCATGGTGAGCAAAGGCCTTGTCATTTCTAATTTTTACTTTTAGAACATTTCTTTCCAATAATTTAAAAAGGAAAAGGGGAGGTTTATGAATTTATTACATCTAATATGAGAGAGAAATATAAAGTGATAGGAAAAGAGGAATAATAACCTTCCCTCACATGTTATATGCTTGTGGATATGAAAAGATATATAAGGCCAAAAATGTGTTAAATAAGTATGAATGATTCCCCTAAATGTGTCTATAAATAAGCAAAAATTCCTCCTTGTAGGAAGTCCCCCTTTTCACTTGGTACCACCTTTCTTCCAATAATGGTAGGCTAGTAACTGTGACTATTACCTCCTATGAGATAGTAAAAACCATCTCTATGACTGTAACCACACCATCATTATAGGATAAGGAAAAGTTTTTGGAAATGCTTTCATCATAGCCTTGTAATTTTTGAAAAAATGTTAATCAACCTACTTCCTTGAAAACTCTGATAAAATCATAGTTTTATTTTAAATGCATATTATCTTCATGATCGAATTACATTATAAAACCTCCCACTATTAAAATGATAACACATCCCTCTTTAACTTCTTGATTTTATTTTAAATGCATATTATCTTCATGATTAAATTATATTATAAGACCTCCCATTATTAAAATGATAACATAACCCTCTTTAACTTCCCATTAAGAATGGAAAATAAGAAATTTAGAAACTGTAAACTTTAATCAAAACAAAGGTTGAATAAAATGTAAGAGAAACTCAAAAATAGTACCCATTCATCCATAGCACACATAAATATCCAAATGCATAAACTTTTAGTAAACATTAAATTATCCATTATAAAGGTATTAATTGATTATAAAGGGATCATCACATGCCATAAGTGGTATAAAACTGCCATCTTAAGAGAGAGTGTAAAGAAAAAGACATTTATTCCTCTCACCACATTTGGTTGAAGTTTGAATTGCCATATGTCCTAGAAGGGATTAAAGAGAAGCTTAAAACCAAAGCACAAAAAATGGAAGAATCAAATTATAGGCATACTTAAATTCCAATAATTATAAATGCTTTCCCATACATAATAGTGGTTGTCAAGAATAGGGCTTAGCTAATCTAAGAAGAGGGAATAAATTCTCTCATTCCAAACCTTGATCATCATAATATTTAGATCTATCATTTAAAGAGATTGCAAAAATGAACTCTTATTCCTTTTCAATTTTGGATAAAAATTTACAAGTGACCTGGTTAATATAATGTATGAACTTCTTTTCTATCATAGAACATTTATTATTGACATGGAGCAATTTTTTGAAGCTAATATATCATTCTCTAGTATATGTAGACCAATTTTTTATAATGAATTTTTCATTGCTATATTGTTTCTCCATATCATATTTTAAATAAAACCCAAAATCTTGTTTGATAAAAGTTATCTCATGTAAAAATTTAGTTTGATGAGAGTTAGCAATAGTATATTGAAAATATTCAATCCTTAATCTTGTAGCTTTATCTTTCTTCTGTAATACATAAGAAAAATGTGTTTTCCTTATTTTGAGAAGTGTTTCCTCCCAAAAAATCCTATCCAAATAATCCAATGAATAATAAACATAACATATTTTTGAAAGAGGTCTCTCATAAATAAAATTTCTACAGAAAAATATTCACCATTTATCAAAAGAGATATATAAAAAAATTGGAGCAATTTATTTAATTACTATCTTCATCTTTACATACAATAAATAATTTATTTAAAAATATATTTAATCCACAATACAAAATATTCCCAAAAAATTCAATTTGTTTCAAAGTTTTAAAATTTTAATATTCTAATAAAAACTCATACAATTGTAACTAATATTCACACTCTTACATTCTAGAATCTCTTTTAAAGTTATCTTCCCAAACTTAAACCTCAATCTTGTAGTGTTTCAAATGTTATAACTTAAATGTAAGGACAAGGTCCTTATCCTTAGAATTGAGAAAGGAGATCATGAAACAATCATTAGGGAAGTAAAAAAGAATCTTCATATCCACTACTTTGCAATATTTATTGATCCAATCCTTGCAAAACCTCCCTTTAACTTTTCCAATTAAATATTTTCAATAAAACTAGAGTTTGAATTTTTGAAATTACTCATTATCTAAAATAATCTTTCTAGAATAGGGAACAACCATTTAATTAGAAAGATAGTTTGGCAAGATATTTCCTGAATTGAAAGAAGTAAGATATTTTGGGAAAGTATTATCTTGCAAAGATATTTTTTGGATTCCATATTCTCATCCATAGAAAAACAAACCCTTTAAATAACCATTAGGGATTTCAATGATGGAGTATCTTCAGAAGAAGGAGATGAATCCAATTAGCATCTTGGTCATGATAAAGAAACATCTCAGATCTTGAAAATTAATCTCCAAAAGTGAAAGAAAGAGTCACCTCTAATAATGAAAATAGAGCAGAATTAAGGTTTGATCCAATTTCTCTATCATGAGAACTATTGTTTTCAAAAGCAAGCTCTTCCTTTTCATCTTCTAAGCCCCTCAGACTTTCCTTATGATTATCATGATATTTTTTTAAGTTGGCCATTTTGAGATTACACGCCACTTCAATCCATTCTAAACCACATTTACCCTTAATCATCTAAATATGCTCTCCAAAAATTAAAGAGAGCATCTAAGGAGTGGTTTTTCACCATATAATTCCTCATATTCCAACTAAAGTTGTAAATTATCCCTTGTATATTGAAATAGACACTTATTGAAAGAAAAGTATTTGTCTCTTTTCAATAAAAACTCTTGCAAATATGTCATTTTATTTTGTAACAAACCTTGCTCAAAATTCTAAATTCATTCCACATCATTCTTGTGCAACCAATCATCATCACCCAAACAAAAGTGATCATTATGATTGATGCCCATCGATTCATTTTTAGGCCCACCATCATGAAATATAGATTGAAACTAGGGTATGAAATCCTCCAAATTAAAAACCTCTTAATCACAGACATCATCAAAATTAAATGCATTTGTGTCCTATTTCTCCTTTATATCTAACATAACTATCTAATCTATGAACTAGTCAAAACTACACATTATAAGAATTTATAGAGTCTAAAACCTAGAAATATTCTAGATCCAAATCTTGATCATAATCATGTACTTTAGTGTAATTTGCAACCTTATCCATAATATCTTCCGGAACTCTTACCCTCACCCTCGCCCTCACCCTTTCCATAACCAATTACCTCTAATTTGAAAATATTGTAATTATATATTTAATAATTTTTAAACCGCAAGTCAATTATTATTTAGATTTAGTCTTCATATAAAACTAAATAATCTATGATAATTAATGATCTTAATTTTAAAGAAGATGATGAATATGAGTATGACTACGTCAATTAGTCATTAAATAATTGTGATATAAAAAATGCCCTAATAGATAATAATTATAAATATATCATAGTCAATGGTGATCCTGATGATATCATGCTATACTATTTTAATTTATATTTTGAAAGAGAATATATGATTTTTATTCCTTCTAATATTATTTTATACAAATGAGAAATTATTTTTTTCTCGTTTATAATATTTATTTTAATATAAAACTATTGTGTGTGTGTGTGTGTTAAACAAAATTATATATATATATATATATATATATATATATATATATATATATATATATATATATATAAAAGTAGAGAATGTTCTTTAAACATTTTTAAAGAGATGGTGAAATAGAAATACTATTTTAAAGGACACATATAAGGAAAAGATAAAGGTGTTTGGCATGTTAACTTAAAAATGAGGAAGTGTATTAATGAGAGATGAATGATCTCTGTATGGGGCAGCGATGCCCGCCCATGCCTGCTTAAGCTTTTATTCACACTTTATCCTACAATCAATACATTTATCAGTAATATTTGATTTGTTGGAGGATGAGGGATTATCATGCCATAATATATATTTTTCTGAGGCCTACCTTTTAAGCGGGGATGTGGTTCTACCTTTAAATTTTAATGCCACCCATCACCAATCTAAATTTGACTTAATTATATTATATTATATTGAGGATGGCATTCTGTTATTTGGATTCTAAGAGTGAGTAGAATGGATTTTGGTAATAGGAAAATTAGAAGAGTTTTGGAAGGGATTTTACCATTTTGTATATATAATTATCGATTTTTTATGTTTTGAAAGTTGACCATTCTCTATTTTCGAACTTATATTAATGTTACAAAAATAAAATAACATTTAGCTTAAAAATTTGAAGTTATATTTTGTAAAACTCATTTTCTACATATCATGTTGTTGCTTTATAGAAGGAGATGTTTTATTAAATGGCAAAGAGACAATAATAGCAGTGTTAAGAGAGACAACGGTAACTGCCACTTAGATCGAGAAGCCTTGAAATTTAAAGAGTGTTGCTAGCGAAGTTGATTAGATTAAGTCAAAGAGTTTTTAGTCACAAGGTGTAGTGCAAGAGTAGAGAAAGAGAAAGGAGATGACTCGGCTCTTCTTTTATCATTACCCTTCTCTCTATCCTCCCTACATGTAATTAAACTTAAGACATAAAATGTATTAGTAATGTTGACTTAGGATGCTTTTAAATTTTGTATTTGATTTTCTCCAAAACTAGACCATATGCATATACATAGCTTTTGTTTCAAATCAATATTAAGCAATAATAGTTTAATTATAGATTAGAATTTCATTATTAGTTTTAGGTGTTTTACCTATTACCGATGTGTTAATATCTATGATTTAGTACTATGGTATTTTCATTCATGTATTCCATGAAGATTCCAAGCTCTATTTATATATATATTCCTATTTCATTTATAACATCCAATAATGGAGATACCGGTGTGGCCAAGACAAGTCTTAGGCTTAGGCTTAGTCGTACTCGATGGATGTATCTAGTCTCAAAAATTGGACTGAAGGTAAGATATTTGACATTCTTACATATTCAAACAACTCAGCAAAGTTTTAAAATAATAATTTTTATCATCTAAAAATAAATTGTAGTTTCATATTAAATGCTAGTGATGATAGCCGATATGTTTAAAAATGGGTAAAAGTAGATAACTATTGAGATTTAATGTTAAAGGGTAAAATATATAATATAAAGAATAACATATGAGATATAATATATAATATTTCTTGAAGTTATAGAGTTTGGAAAGAATAGTGATAATAACACGATTAGTGATTTGTTTGACTAAGCATAGATAAGTGGTATTTTAAAGTGATTATTGGTATTTAGTGATTTATAGAAATAACTAAAAATGTAATTTTAGGGAAATTTTATCTATATAAATAAATATGGTTTGATCTTTCACAAACATTAATATCATTATCTTATCTTATCTAAAATATTAATCATGTAAGATAATGTAAAATAATAGTAAATATAGTCTATCTCTTATTTGATTTGATATTTTTACTGATATTTTATAATAGTTTTTAACCTTAACTTATATGGTAAATTGTAGAGTACATTCTTCTCTCATAATATCAAGTAGGCGAAGCTTTATAAACATGTTCACTTAAAACATAGTATTTATATTTTAGCCATATGTTTTAAAAATGCATATGGGTTGCAAAGCATAGTCTTATATTACCAAAATTAGATTTTTATTAATCACATAAGACCTAGATTTTAATAAAGTGTTATTTACCCTTGGAAAAATGAGTAACTACAAGTTTGAGCTTTTCTTTTTCTTTTTTCCTAAAAAAATTTTGCATTTTAAATCAAGACAATATTTTTAAATTAGTTGCATGTAAAACAAGCTTGTATTTTATCGTGATAATGGCTTCTAGTGAACTGTAGATTTAAACCTATGATATTATGTATTTTAGTGTTTTTAATGCTCTCTCTTTAGCTTTCCAAAACTGGACAATTTTTCAAATATGTTTTTTAGTTTCAATGTAATTACATAAATAAAAGTATTATTTTGATTTTTAAATATCTCAATAAATTATTCTGAAAATTGAGTAAAATAAATATTCGATGGTAAAACTTATCAAATTTAAGATTTAAAATGTTATTTAATCCTAAATTGGATATGGGGGTATATTTTACCTTGGCGGTATAGTAGGGTTAAGAATATATAAATGACAATACATAAAGGTCATAATTAGATCTACAATAGGTTAATTGAGTGCTAAATTTAGATATAAGCATACACTAAATTTATTATGCTGAATATAGGCTAAATATAGAAAGTACAATGAAGCTATGTATGGAAATGATAAAGAAATAATATATTTGGTTGGTTCTGATACTAACATAATGTTTGATCTAAAACAGGTAGAAAATAGTCTAGAAGGAGATTCTAGAACAATCATCAAATTCTAGATTTGATAGTTATGGTGCTTTAGACATTAATGTCAATCTGGGATGATTGCATCGATGCTACTATTTGGGTTCGACACAAGTGCCCTACATGGAATACCTGCTGGAAAAATATACGACCACCTGGATGCTTCTATATTTGAATTCATCTTCGCTCTGGTGTATTCAAATATGGGTCATGGATGATCGATTCTCATGAATTTTTACCCTAGTTCTTCATCTTTATAGTGACCTTGGAGAAAAATAGGCTAGTGGGCACCCAGTGTCAAGCTGACCCCAAAGACCACATAATCAGTGGGCACTACCTACATAGCCAATACTACAAAATAGGGCCTCAAACTCATGTAGTTCTCCCCTATGTGTTGGCTTATGTGTGAATCATGCAATATATTCAAAGCAAGCACAATAGTGACTTAGCTTGTAACTTGGAAAATTAGGCTCTTGGGTTGATCCTTTAGTACTTCAAACCTGTAGATATGTTGTACCAATGGCTAGTGTGTAAATAGGGAAGCTTTTTTCAATTGAATAATTGGTCTCTTTGGTCTTTTGCTAGGTTTTCCCCAAGTGAGGAATGAATGAGGGTTGATCTTGTATTTATATCAATTCCTTTAGAGTAATAAATCATATTAAATAACTTAGGTTGACCATTATGATACATTTCATATGAAAAATATAAGACTTTAGGGCACTTAACACTTGCGTCGAGTCATGACACTCATGTTAACATTATTATCTATTATAAATGTTAGTGTTTAGGGAGCAAGAAAGTAGGCATAGGTTCAAAACTTGTAGAGAAAGAAGATAAGTACATTTTAATAATTATGGGCAAGATAGAATGCCCAGGTCACCAGCATAAGACTAGTCAAACTAAGATATATAGGCCAAGGGGCACAAAATAGAGTAGATATAAGATTTACAGAAGCAGTAAAGGCCCATAATTAGGAGGAACAACCAAGCTCTGATTTTGCCAAGTGTACAAGATTGAGGTGCTATATATCCATAAATATAGTTTACTTCCCCCCTTTTAATCTAGTAATGAAATTTTTAGTTTAAAAGAAAGGAATGTTATGTTGGGTGTGTAGAACACACCTTGTCTTTATGTGTGCCTAACTTGAGTGCTTTATTGGTGACTGACCTATAACTAATAACATGTTATAGTATAGAATCAGTGCATATAATTTGGAATTGAAAGTACTTAAAATAGATTGAAATTGAAAGAGCAAGGTTTATGAGAGTTGGATTTCTCCAAGACCTCTCAACAAGATCGAATACACACATGAAAGCTATGGAGTAGGTGAGAGAGATTACCAAAAATCAAAAAGCATAAAATGATAATACTCATTAACTCTAAATGATGAATACAAAAGGAAAGAGTTACATATATGGGTGGGAGAGAGAGTGAAACCCCATATGCTAGTGAATGTGGGACTAATCTTCTTAAATGACCCAAATGGCCTCTAAGACCCTAAGTAAGCATAATGAACCATGTAGATAAAACTCGTAGGACAAAATTCTACACCAACAAGGAGTACGCATGTGATGTAACTGCCTTGTCTATTGGCAATTTGTTTTGAGAAATATGTATCATTGTAAGGTTTTGAAACTAATATTAGGACAAATATAGATAAATATATAGATATTAAAAGTGCATATATCCAAGGAGATAGATAGAGAGAGAGATTAAAAGGTTCATGCCCCCAACCTTGGATCAAAGATGAGTTTCTCCCTAATAGTTGAGATTAAGTCAACTATGCAACCCAATGATACTTATAACCTGGTGATGTTGGATGATACAATCAATTCCAACTTGAAAACTTGGCAAGATTTAATAATTTAATCACCTCAATCATACCAAAAAGTGAACCAACTACTACAGTAGATTGGCTCAATAAAGTCCATAAAAGTCTATGGGGTATCAGTATGAAAATGTTTGTGATGTTGTAACAGTATAAAAAAGAGTTTTAAAATTTGAAACTGATTTGGATTTTGAAATATTAGGCACACATTTCATAGCATATGTACCTTATATATGTTTCATGTTAAAACTATGAATAACAATGGTACCAATTATAGAATTCTACCATAATTATGAATCTAAATCATATAATTGTGTATTTTAGCCAATTTGGATAACTATGTAAGTGTGGAGAACATGCTTCCAAAGCATGCCCCCACTATACATGAAGAAATCTGAAAATTGATATAAGTACCAATGTAGAGAACATGTTTCTAAAACATGTCTCCACTATAATCTGGAGGTGTTATCTACTAAATAGGTATGGAGAACATGCTTCCAAAGCATGACCCCACTTAACATTAAAACTATGAATGTGTGAAACCCATGCCCATATGAAATGCCCACATTGAATCTTAAAACTAATATAAGTACCATATGTTTAATGAGTGTGGAGAACATGCTTCTAATGCATGCCTCCATTAATTCTTAAAAGTATGTCAAGTGTGGAGAACATGTCTCTATGACATGCCTCCAGTAATATGCCCCCCTTTAAGGTGAGTAAAAGATAGGAACTGGTGGTTACCTCACCTCAAAAGGATAAGACAACTGTATAATCTATGAATGTAACCATATATCATATAAAAGAAACTTGTCTAGGTAGATATAACATTGAAGTGCATATAACCAATGTGATCACATGAAGACCTAAGATGCATAATAAGTATAATAGAAACTTCTAGATAGTAATAATACAAATTCAACAAGTAAACAAGCATACACACAAGAGCACTCAAAATCAATTCAAAATGCAATGGTCTAAGGAGACTGTAAACAAGGGGCATGTTCAAATGTTGCATAAATGAAGGGATGTGACTTAATCAAATGTCCACAAAAGTAAGAATGGCATATTTAGATGTCCATACAATAAACAATGACATAGTAAAATGTCAAATAAAGTATACATAAGCACGGGGACCACAAAAAATGAAGCATATTCAAATGCTTGAACAAGGAATACAATAGCAAGGAAAAATACTCAAGGAAGTGCATAAAGTAAATCATAAGCAACTAGTATAAACATGTCATAGTAGCCCATTGACCAAATGTGTTAATAAAAAATGTTGTGTATAGCATATCAAGCACCCTATGGAAGATATAATCATGGACAAAGGCATGTGTAAGTACATATGTAATCTCAAACATGATAATGTAAAGTGATCATAAAACCATATAACTTATGTGTATCAAGATCAAAGTAGTGGATGCTCCTAATATATGCATGACATGAGTAGAGGTAAGGCCCAACACCAAAATAGGAGTATATCATGTATCTATGTATGCTTATATGACACTCAAGTAGAAGTGTGACACATGTGTATGTAGGAGTAACTAAGTATTTCATCCATCAACATGGAACTAACACATAGATGTCAAGGAGCCAATAGAACATATAGGTGCTGGGAATATTTTTGGTTTTTTTAGTGTTTTTGGTTTTTTGGGTATTTTTGGAATATTTGAAAAGTTTAATCAAGGAATTCCTCATCATCAAAAGGTATAAGACTACCTATAAAAAATTTCAATCTTTTTAATACCATTGCACTGCCACCACTTCAATGTTCTTGTTTAATGGTTTACCTAAAGCAAATGGTGCATACAAATAATCATGGCCATCATGTCATATGCAAATTTGTGTATCCATATTAATAAAATTAACACACATGTTTGTAGTATTTATCTTGACATAAAATTAACACACATGTTTTTTTAACTTTAGTTTCAAATTGGCTCTTGGTCTAATATCCATATGATTAAGGTTTCCACACTTGGACCATAGGTGATAGGTAACTGGATGTATCCTCAAGATTATGGCATTAATGGAGAGTATGTTATTTCATTTGTATAATGTTCCAATTTTGTAAGAAAAGTGGTACCACAAATTGTATCCCACTTATTATCAAACTTGATATGGTGGCAATATACCATATCAATATTAGCATTAATAGTTAAATATTCATGCTTTGGTCGCTTTGAGAGATAGTTCTTTTCTAAAAGATAGGATGGATTTTGTCTTTTCCTCATGTCAGACCCAATGTTTATGTGTCCTTCGTTCTTATATTTTTGAATTTGGTTCTTGAATATCTTACATTGATTGGTATGATGGCCACTAATCTAATGATATTTATAGTACGGTATTGTGTCTTATATGGGTAGAAGTCTACTACATGATCTATGTCTAGTAGAAGGTAAATAAATCATTATATGCTCAAGTAACATGGATAACATGGTATCTATAGTATCTTGTTGTGGCATGATCTAAAAAATTTGTTGTGAATCCTTTTGTGAAGACTCTGCATTGTTCACATGATGAATTTGTATTGACACTTGTAAGGTTGAATTAGTGTTTTTAGCCAAGAGGGTCGTATGGAGTAACAAAATTTACACATTCATCTACTATTTTTTCCCCCTTATCTAGATTCAATTAAGTACTTTCTTCAAGTGGGTTTATCCCATATGTTCTAGGACCTATAAGTTCAAATAGGTTATGTGACAGGTGATTAAGTGGATCAAATTTGAAGTTTCACATTTTTTCATATGTCATATCATAGGTTGTATCATCATCATTGTCATAGTAATATGAAATATGGCCATATTTTTTCTCAGTATTGACTAATAAAGGAAGCTCAAATTTTGGGGGTTCTTATATTTTTTTTTGGCTCTTTTGGTAATGGTTATTTTTCCTTATGCATATCTTTGTGCAAGGTGGTCTTATTTGCATCTAGAGATAAAGGATCCATTTTAATTGACTCACCTATTTCATATGTATGGATATGCTCAAGAGGGATGGATTGTTTATGTGGTACCATTATAGGGATGCCTTCATGTTTGGAATGTATCATTTTGCAAAATTTGAAAGATTCATCATCAACATGCATGGATAATAAGTTCCCCTCATGTGTGAATTTTACACATCGATGAAATGTAGATGAGCCAAATTCCATTAAATGTATCCAAGGTCTACCCAAAAGTAAATTATAGTGTAAGTATTGAGACAAGACCTAAAAGGTAGTTAAAATCATTTTTTGTTCCTAAGGTCACATCCAACCGAAGGCTATGTGAATTATCAAACCCTTTTATGTGCATAATTGTGTTTTGAATAAGGTTTATGTTAATACCCATGGTGGTTAGGAATTATCTACTACAAATGTTTAGGCCTGATCCATTATCAATGGGCACTCTTTTGATACCTTTACCTTGTATTGTCACTTGTATGAACAAAGGCAAATTTTGGTCAACAATATCTTTGGATGATAAATCTATTAGATCAAGAGTGATGAGCTTGTTATTATTCTTGAGATATTTCATAATATCCACAAAATAATTAGGTTCAATGTCACTTGGAACTTATGTCTCATGAAATTCCTTATATAGGATATCTTTATAGACATTAGATTGCTTTAGGATCTCAATGATTGAAATTTTTGCATGCATATTACTCAATTGTTCAATAATGTTGTATCCCTTGGATTTTATTACAAGCTTAGGTTTAGGAAACACATGTTGTATATTAATAGGGGGGAGGAATGTGTTGATCAAACCTACCTTTTAGAGTATTAATAACATGGACCATTTAATCCAATCTAAGTCATGGGTGAATAATGGGTGTGAGATGGTAACTATCATTCAAATAAGACTTAGGTAGAATGAATGGTTGATGCATATTGGCATATAGATCATGGCTTTGTGGCATTTCAAAAGGAATTTAGAAGAGATATTAAACATTTTTTGTGCTTTAAAACCCTTTTCATTGTAAACATTAGAACAAGAAAGAGCATACAAGAATGCAGGTTTTGAATCCCTTATGGATCAAATAGATTTTAACCAGGTAACTAATGTAGCAAACAATATCAACTATAAGGTATTAAAACATGAAATAATTTACAAAAGTGCCCATGGAAAACATGATTTCAATTTCAAATCAATCAGGGATCAATAATAGATAAAATTAAAATACCCTAATTGACCTAGGGTTTGATGTTCAAAGACTAGGTTCCCAAATGTTTAACCCTAAATTGGATATGGGGGTATATTCTACCTTAGTGGTATAATAGAGTTAATAATATATAAATGATAATGCACAAGGGTGATAATCAGATATATAGCAAACTAATTGAGTTTTAAACTCAAATATAAGCATACACCAAATTTATTATGTTGAGTAAAGGCTAAATATAGAAAGGACAACTAAGCTATATATATAAATGAAAAATAAGTAATATAATTAGTTGGTTTTGATTCTAACATAGTGTTAGATCTAGAATAGGTATAAAACAATCTGGAAGGATATTTTGGAATAATCGTTAGATTATAGATTTGACACTTTTGGCACTCTAGACACTAATGTTAGCATGGGATGGTTGCATCGATGCTACTGTATGGCTTCAAAAAAGTGTATTATATATAGTACCTACTAGAAAAGGATGAAACCACTTGGATGCTTATGGATTTGACTTCGTCTTTACTCTGGTACATTTAAATCTAGGTCATTTACTAACACTTCTCATGAAATTTTAAAACCTCAGTTCTTCATTTTCATAGTGGCCTTAGCATAAAATGGGTTAATGGGCACATAGTGTCAAGTTAACTCCAAAGACCCTATTATCAATGGGTTTTGATTACATATCCAATACTCTATAAGATGTCCTCATACTCATGTAATTATTCCCTACATATTGGCTTGTGTGTGAATCATGCAATATGTGCAAAGCAAGTACAATAGTGACCTAGCTTATAACTTGGCAAATCAGGTTCTTGGGTTACTCCTTTAGTACTTTAGACCTATAGATGTGTTTTTATCTATGACTAGTGTATAAATAGGTAAACTTCATTCAATTGAATTCTTGATAGAGTGCTTTTGATAAGTTTCCTTGGTCTCTTTGGTTTTTTGCTAAGTTTTCCCCAAGTGAGGAATGAATGAGGGTTGATCTTGTATTTATATCAATCCCTTCAGAGTAATAAATCACATTAAAACACTTAGGTTGAACATTAAGATACATTTAATTTTTTAAAAATATGACTTTAGGGCACTGAACATTTGTGTTGGGTCAATACACTAACATCGATGCTATTGTCTATCTTGGACATTAGTGTCCAAAGAGCAAGAAAGTGGGTATAGGTTCAGAACTTGTAGAGATGGAAAATGAGTACATTTTAAGTATTTTATTCAAGATAAAAGGCTTGGATCATCAACATAAGACTAGTCAAACTAAGATATATAGGCCAAGAGGCATAATCTAGAGTAGATGTGAGATTTGTAGAAATGGAAAAGGTCCAAAATGAGATGAAACAACCAAGATTTGAGTTTGCCAAGTGTACAAGACTGAGGTGCTATATAATCCATAAATATAATCTAATAATTCCTTTAAAATACCTTTTAATTGATAATTAAATTATCATATAATTTTATAACTAGTATTTCTAAATAAAATTGACCAAGTTTCAAAATCATTTTTTTTTAGTTTGTTAACGCTTTTCCTAGCTTAGAAAAGTCATATAAAATGTTTGGTGAATGTTAAATTTAATTCCACATAATTTTTTTTAAATAATTTATATAATATTTTCACCATCTTAAAAAATATTTAGAATAATTTATTTTTAGTTCTATGAAGTAATCAATAATATGTTCCATTTGAGTTTTATTAGCTTTGAAATAATGTGCAAAACATTATTTTAATTTTTTTTAATTCCACATTTTATTTGAGATGTACATAATAGATAAAATGTGTGGGTGAAGTACATACACTTTCATTAATATATAAAATAAAATGGAATCATCAAATACATTTATCGATCATGTTTTCTAATTAATCGAATGGCATTTTAAATGTGTTTTATTAACTTAAAAACATATACAATATGTTGGATTAAAAATGTTATTTTCTTTTACAGAATGTTTACGAAATTTAATTTAATAGAGACATGTACCCCTTTAATTTATAAAAATTACCAATTTATTTGGGCATTTCTTTTGTGTGTTTGGGTTATGCAAGTAGTTTTAGGTCCTAGATTCATGATTACTTTGTCATAATGAGGACTAATTATGAATGGGCCATTTAGTGGCTACAAATGTTACCTTTGAGGGTAATTACGAGAGATATTATTGTGAGTTATGTGGTAAAGGATGATTAATTTTATATAAATATATAATATTCATATTTACAAAGGGATGAGCTACAACCAATCTTGGTTTTACTTATGCAAGTGCGCATAAATTGATATGTAGGTAGCTCAAGGAATGAATACAAACATTAGCGATTAACAATTAGGATCTATTCTTCGATGCTAACCATGTTTTTGAGTCTTAGATAAATCCTTATAAAATTATAAATAGTTTTGTTAATCATAGTGGGGGTATTGAGAGATCATTGGTGCACATGGACTTAGTTTGTAAGTGGTTCGTCGATAACTTGAACTAGGAATTTTATGCCTCATTGGATGGATTGGACTCTGTTAATTTTAAAAGTATATCATGTTATTGGATGCATGTTTATAATCTATGTATATGTTCACTAAGATGGTAAAGTGTCATAGCTACATTAGACCTTGATTACATGCTTGAATATGTATGAAACTCACTAAATTGAACACATATATAAGACCTTGATTCCATGCATGAATGTGTATGAAACTCACTAAATTGAACACATATATAAGGAATTGAGTTCTTAAATTTTATTACCCAAATATCCTCCTACAAGATTGAAATATTTTCTTTGTATGCATGGGTGCCATTTCATCATAAATATGAATTGTCTTGGAGAATTTTTACACAAATTATTTTAATTTATTTATAACCCTTGGGCACTTTGTAGTATGTTCATTTGAGTATAGTTGAAACATAAAACTATTTGGGTTGTGAGCATAATGTGTAAATCTTGTTGAGATGTATGCTTATTTATCTATGAATGAAATATAATTTGTGTTAAATTTGTTCTCACACTCTAAATTATTGAATTATTGAATCGAAATAAGAACTAAGTGGTAAATGTTTTGTGGAGTGAATTTGTGATTGTGGAAGAATTTTTTGATTACAATTATTATTTTAGAAAATTGAGTTAATAATGAGAAATAATCTTGGATATTAAGATCCCATTAAAAGAATATGGATGCTCAAGATTCAAGTGTCTTCTAATTTGAAGTTTCATTTTGCTACAAAAATTGTAAGAAAGTTACGTTTAAAGTAGATTTTTTTTAACGATTCTAAGTAATGGCTATAAAATATTCTAACTAAATAGTTGCATAATATTTTGTGTAGTGGCCAAAAAAGTCTTTTTGTGTTGTTTTTTATGATTTCGTGAAGTTTTTTCTGTTGTGTTTTATTGATTAGGAAAATTGAAGTTTGGGACTTTGAAATTTGTTTCCTTAGCTTTGTGGTTGTTGAAGTTAAGACTTTGTGCTTTTGAAATGTTTTTTTTACTAAATTCTATTTTGAGTTTTTAAAATAAAATTTACCTTTGAAAGAGGTAAATTTGTAAGAAGTTATTTTAAGTAATTTTGCAATATGAATATATGGGTGAGGGACCCATTAACTTTCTTATTTATTGATCAAAAATAATAATTTAATATATTAGATAATAAATATATATTTATAAATAATATAAAATTAAATATTATATAATTATTTCTAATGTGTGTATATATTTAATTATTTTTATTATTAAAAATTGTGTCAACTCGATTTTGCATAATTCAGGTATTGGTTGGAAAATATCTACCCAAGAAGCAATGTAAAGTTAACCCAATTTTTGTGTAACTAAGGTGGAAAGTTGGTGCAATCCTAGTGAAAATAGAAATGTCTAGTTGCACCAACCATGCACTGATTTTGTGCCACTAAATTCAAAGCAAAAAAGTTAAATTTTTGATATAAAAAACACCAAAAACCATCATTTTTAAATGACCCAAATTAAAGCATGAATTGCACTAAATGCATTTATTTTAAAAATACCATATAAAATTAATGAAACATAGTTCTAAAAAAATTGTTATGTTATTATTATTATTATTATTATTATTATTATTATTATTATTATTATTATTATTATTATTATTATTATTATTATTATTATTGGTTTCAAGAGTTTCATGGCGCTCCACTATTATGTTCCATTTTAGTTACTCTGTCTTTGACAAACCATATCTTAATACATAGGCATTTTTCGATGAACTATTTTTTTATTATCATATTTTTTCAGAGGCCATTGTAGCAAAATTTATTGGAAAGCTCATCAAAACATGATAATATGTGTTTCTATGTGAAGTAGGCTATAGGTTCAAAATGTAAGCATAATTATAAAAAGAGTGAGTATTCATTCGATTCAGAATTGCATGTTTATTCAGAAAATGTAGACTTGAATTATACATAGTGATAGTTCATGTTATGTTATTAAATAGACGTAAGCAAAACAAAGTATAAATTATGAACATAATAATTATAAAAATCCATTTAGAAAATCCATCATCAGATCTCTATATTAATCTTAATATTTTGAAACCCTTTTCTTTTACAAAAGATCACTATATATAAAACTTCCAAAGCTCTATCATTTCACATTTTGTCTTTCCATTTATATTTCAATGGATTATTTTTGTGTTCTAAAATATTTCACGATACATACATAGGCCAAATACACATAAAAATATATATGGTATATAGATTGATATAAATCACACACTTGCCATGCATCTACACTTTGTGATTTTATAATCATAAGTCTATTACCAACACTTTTATAGACTTAAACAATTATCTCATCTTGAGACAAAGTCACAATAAGTCTATGTACCTTGTGTTGGAACTGGTGGAATTTATTATGCTAACATGTTGGTCTAAAAACATTAATTACAGTAATCACTCAAGGCATCGTTTACTAGTTTTCACCTCTTGTGCACTACTTAGCCACCCTTATGGCTTTTCAACTAAGCAGGGTACCAATCTACCACCCTTATAGATTTTTCAGATATTGGTGTAACCATCAAGCCAACCATTATGGTTTTTCAACCATCCTGGCCCCACTCCTAATACTTAAGGCCTCCCTTACAAAAATTTCAAAAATATACAAAATTTTCACCTTGTAGTACCTAGAGAGAAGGTAGAGGCATAGATGTTGATGTTAGAACTGAAAGAGGCTACAAAGATGGTGCTTCTAGAGATGTAACTGATGAATTCATACCAGAAGAATCTACTATAGGAGGTGTTTATTATGAGTGTATGGTTGGATACATGACTTTAGTGGCTTTTTTTAATTAAAGCTCTTGTTGGAGTTGGTTTGGTGGGATGATTTTGGGTTCCTCAATGATTTATGTGATATAATTATCTAGATGGGGTAAGTCCTTCTTGAACATCTTTCGATTGATGATAAATCCCCATACCATACTAATTATAGTGCACAATGGATCTTGACTGATCGATTAGTATGTTCCTCCCTAATTTTACATAATTTATCTTATCTTACTCCTTGTATATATTTTCATTTTCATGTTGTTTGTACATAGCTTATATACAAAAACATAAAAAATAATATAATATGTCAAAAACACAAAAATATTCAAATATTTTCTTAGAAAATATAAATTATAAATTATAGGCATTTTCATGTTTACACATCTTATACTTTTTAGTTATTACATATGTTATCTATCTTAGTGTAGTTAGTTTTATCACACATACATGCTTCACATATTCTTTTCAAGTCTTCACATGTGCTTACAAGGCCCAAGTCCACCACACAGATCCATATTTGATGCTATATACCCACTGAGGGCACATACATAGATACATAGATTCATCATTTGACACATTCACCCTTTTGGGGGCATCTTATACACAATTTTAATTGCTAGGTTACATATTTATAAACTCTATATCACAGATTTACCATTGTTATATTATATATCTATCATCCTACACTACATAGTTTTTTTGTCAAATAATACTACTCTAGAATTAGTTTATGTACATCCTTGCTCTTATACATGTTCATGCATACTTTAATTTCTAGCTTTATTAGTTTATACTTGATCATGCCTCTATGCTTCTACATCTATTTGAGGGCATTTGAATATGTCATTATTTTATGTCTCTATGCCACTTCCTTTCATTGTATGTATGATTTGGGCATGTGCCCATGTCTTTGTGTGTGACTTTCTAATTATGTATGCAAACATTTAAACATTTCCTTCCATGTGGTTCTAATCCAACTTGTTTTCTCTTTGCATATGTGTATATTTGAACATGTCCTTGTATGTGTTGCTTTCTCATATTTAGTGACATGTGCCCATGTTCCTTGTATTGTGGCCCCTTGGCCCATTTTATGTGTCTCATGTGTGTTTTATGTATGTATCATGGCCATGACACTTGTCTCTTGCTTATTACACACTGTAATTTTAGATGCCATGAGGGACCTCATGCATCTCCCCTTCCTACTTGGGTGTCATGATGGACATCATGCCCCATCCCTCTAGGTAGTTACTTAGTTTATTACTTAGATATGATGTTCATAAGCATGTTTACATTGTTATATCTATCTTGACAGTGTTTTGAATGCTAGATCTAACATACAGCATACCTTTCACACTTATGCTAAAATTATCTTACATTCTGATATCATGTATATACATTATATTGGTTTATGATGTAGATATCATATATTTTTAGGCTAACACATATCATGCAGAGCTTTTTATTTTGAGGATAGTCCTTACATAGGTTTAATAAATCCCCTCAAAAGAGGGGGCATTCATAGAGGTTTGTCATAGAGATTAGGCCATCTGAATACACTCAAAATATAGTTTCTAGCACACAAGCTTAGATTACATAGCTTAGTTTTAGGAAAACATAGTGGAAAATAGTTAAATAGGGGTCAGACTCAATTAGCATAAAATAATGCAGAAGGACACTAGTGCCAAAAGTGGACACTAACTCCAAAATACCACTATCCAAGATATGGTGTTATTATCTAATAGCTCAAGAAGAAGAAAATTCTATATTTGTCAGAAAGGCACAATAGTTATAGTCTAGGTTTGCACAAATTCAATTATAGATTATCATTTTTTTACCTAGTTTTGCTCAGTTTTTCACAAAATCATACCAACTTACTCAAATTGGGGGAATCATGCATGGCATAAGTACTCCTGTTTCAATTTTAGATACCCGAATATAAATTATTACAACTCGGTCCAAAATCCATATGCTTTAATATCATTTTTGGGGGCATGTGTGCAACACATTATTTCCATATACTCACTTGTGCACTAGTTGATTAAATGGAATAGAAAACTCCATGTCATTCTCTATGTTATACACTCTAAACACCATATTCTAATTAATACACCAAATTGATGTCTTACTTTATTTACAATAGTTTGTATTAATGCGTAGTCCTTGAGCTACATATCTAAGTACTCAAGGAGGCCCTTAGGCTGATTTTCATTCCAGAGTTTATGAGTGGCCACATAATTTATATATATAATTTTTGTTACAATCATATATCTTTAGTTACATTTTCTAATTCAGTTACATATGCATCTACTACACATGGGTACACAATGATGGAGTCATAGTCTACTTGAGTTCTTGATCCACCTACATAAGAGGGTTGGACAAGCTATCAGTCTGATCCAAGCTATTCACAGGTCATGATCTACCAAGTAGGGGTGGGAAATTATGGATTCAAGGCTATCTTGAATTATTGAGCCACCCACACATAGGGATTGAGTAAGCCACCAATTCAGCCTAAGATATTCATTGATTAATAACTACACACACACACACACACACACACACACACACACACACACACACACATGATGTCACTAGGTTTATGCATTGGTTCATGGACTCAGTAAGGTATATTCATTCCTTTCCTCTCTCTTATCTCTTTACTCAATTTTGTATTTTCTTTTGATATCTCTTAAGTAAGTAATGATCTAGGGGTGTTTAATTTTTAGGACATGCAATGGAGCATGCCTCACATACTTAGATCCAAATTCATGGACTTTGCCTCATAAGTAAGTCCAAGTACACTTCTTTTTCCTTTATACTAGTCATTTCACTTTATTGCATTTATAGAATAAATGGGGGGGTAAATGTAATCATCTAAAAATGACACTTGAGTTATAAGAGTGTTATTTGAGACCACCCATCCTTAGCTTAGCCTCAAACCTATCTTAGGGATTATTTAGACACTTATCTAGCTTTCATACAGGCCAAACACCTCCCTATACATCTCAAATTCAGTTCTAGACCCTTCTTTAGGCATCCATGCCCCTAGTGCCTCAAGTTCTGCCACTACACATTGGTGCCATAAGTGGACAATAGCGCCACATTGATATTATCCTATTTGGGTTCTATTATCCTTTTCCATCTTTTGAAATCCAATAGATATATTTTCAATTCCTAAAGCACCTAAGGTTAGCCTAGACCTATTTTCAAACCATGTACAAGCACCAAATCAATCTATATACATGAATTTTATCCCTTTATCCACTAGATGGAAATCAGATGGAAATACACACAAACAAGCTCAAAACAAGTTGTGCACAATCAAGGTTATCAATATCTATTCTTCCCTACTTTTGCATACAGTCATCTACAACCCTCCTAAGCTCAAAATACATAGATGTCCATTCTTAAGCCTCACTCAAAGAACTCAAATTGTCATCCATATTATCATTCACTTGCACTTGCACCAATCACTTAGGTGGGAGAATTACATTAGGTTTGATCCCTCCTTAGAGTATTGGTATGTAGGTAGTGTGCCCACACAAGGGTGTGGTTCACATGTTCAACACATCGAACCCACTAACCCCTTTTTCTCATGGTGTTCATTTAAACCCTTACAAGCATGAAAACCTAGGTTTTTTAAAGGAAAATAAGCTATAAGATAAATTATTCATCTCACATACCTAAAATTTGAACCAAAATTGGAATAGGGCCTAATATATAAAACCTAAAATTCATTTGGAAAGAGTAAATTATCACCATAAGTGGAAAATAGTGCCATATTTCTACTGTCTAAGTTATGGAATTACTATCCAAGAAGAATTTTGACACCTAGATCTTATTTAAGATACTTTGATCAGATTGTGTGCTAATTTTTAGCCTTTAAATCCTCTGTCTTAGTCAATTTTTGGCTAAGTATTCATTTATATCATTCATTTTTATTATTAGAAATATTATATTAGCTCAATTTTTTCACAAATTAGTGGATGTATTTATTACATATTTTATACCTTGATTTATTATACTTAGACCCTTTAACAACCTAAGGTTTACACTCATAACCCTAAAAATTTAATTCACATAGTATACATAAAATAAGCCTTATAATGATTCTTAGATCCAAAATCATTATGGTGCAATGTTCTTCAATGAGAAGGATAATATGATTTCAAATTAAATTTAGAATCATTAAAACCAAGCCCTTTAAAATTTGAGTTAATTTCAAAATAAATGGGCTCAATAATAACATTTTCACTTTTTCAATGTATACCTCCATTATAATCTATAGATTTCATAATTTTTAAACCAAGGTTAGAAAAATAATTTTACAACGGAATACATCATTCACTAAAATGAGAAAGCTAAATCATATGGAATATTAATATTATATATTTTTAAATGATCAAAATATGTAATACTTTCATTAAGAGTATCAAATAAATAATGCATATTCTCCAATTTTTCATCATATGAATTTGACAATACATTAATAAACATTTTTTGACATTTATTTTAACACTTAATAGCATAAATTTCATTATTTTCAGAATAAACTTGTTATTTAACATTTTTAATAGCCAAAAATAATGTTATTTTAAATCATAAAATAAAATTAACGATAAGATATCAATTTGAATCTAAAAACCAAAGCTAAAATATTTAAATTTATTTTAAAGAAATGTATAACAAGAAAAATATAAAACATTAAAAAAAACTAAAATAATATAGTCCATATGAATTTTCGTAAAAAATGAACTATATAAAAAAATTTAAAAAGGGAAAAAAGATCCAAAACTATCCTTATATCTCCCCAGGTTAAGGTAGACACTTATAGATTACCATGAACGAGAAAAAGGAATTATGGTGCGATGAAATTATCTCATCCTTCCACTGGCTCTAGGACTAATCTTAGCCCAAAAGTTTTTGATTCATTTGGTCAGGTGGGAATTGGAAAACAATGTTCACCTGTCTACTAGCTTAGGATAAAGGAGCTCGTGGGGGGTTTGGGTACAGGGCTAGACAATCAAATTTGTCAACAGGTGTGGGGGAAGATTCAGTTGGCATAGGGGAAGCTGGGGTAAGGGGAGAACCAAGGAAGGTGTCTGTAGGAGTTGGCAAAAATTATCTAGGGAAGTTGTATCTTCTTTATAAGGAATATTTATGAGTAGATGGTTATTCATTTAGTCAATCAGCTTCTCAGAGTAAACATCCAAGGGCCTTAAACACTACAAAGGATTCACCCATAATCTTTTTTGAGAAGGAGGCCCTAGATGATGTTCTCAAAAGTGAGGATTGGTATGTGGAAATGGGTTTAGTGTGCAGGTTCGATAGGTTTTGGCCTACCCTTCCTACCCTAAATTAGTGAATTTTTGTTTCATGGCATCCATAATTGGAAGGTAGTTTAGAATCATATCCCTGTGCTAGAGGATTTTTTATTTTAGTTTTTTATTCTCTTACGGATCGTAATAATATTTTAAAAACCAAGTCTTGGAACTTTGATCATTATCTTCTACTTCTAAAACCTTGGTTTCCAATGTTTAATTCTTAAGCTAAAAACCTCTCCCATAGACCCATATGGGTGTAGTTTCCTTATCTTCCTCTCTAATTTTGGTTAGAGTCTAGGCTAGAAGCTATTGGAAAAACCCTGGGGGAATTACAATAAATTAATACTTCTTTGAATTTTTCCCAAAATTTTTTTCCAACGTTCTTGTTTGTCTGGATATTTCCTAGGACTTACCTGAAATGATTGATTTGAATGTTAAAGATAGATGTTGGTCTCAAGCCCTTAATGTCTTACCTTTAGGTGTCAATAGTGATTTAAAATTGGTAATATTTCTTATTCATGTCAAATTTCCAAGCAAAAATTAGCCTCTTCGTGGTGAAAGGAGGCAAACAAAGAGCTTCTCATAGTAGATCTGAAAAATGATCTTGTATTGCCTTTAGAAGTGGTTTCAAAAGTTCTTGAGGAAGAGGAAATGAAATTAGGTTTGGATGATTTGGAATTGACATCTCAGTTTTCAAAGGGTGTTGGATTAGTTATGATTAATAATAAGGTTTAAATTATAGTAATAGGCTTGTGGAAGCTTGTTTGTGGATAGGTATATTTATTTAAATCTGGATTTACGTACTTTAAGTAAATCAAAAGATTGGATGGTAGTAAGAAAAATGAAAAAAGGTCATTTTCTACCCAGTTCTCCATCCAGAATACTTTGCTTACATATCAAATCAAATAAGGGTGAAACATAGAAATTTTTAGTTTTATGCTTTGTAATTTTTTTATCTTTATTGTTAAAGTTGAAGTATTTTTTAATACTTTTTGGTTGTTTATTTAGATTGAAGTATGTTGGCCATATGCCTTGATGGTTTTTCCATTAAATCAGACCTTTTTTATTTTTTAGTATATTTTATATCAAGAAGGGACCCCATAAACCCTAAAATCAATATAAAAAAATCCAAAAAAGTGAGGCTCAATCACATATTTAAAAAAGTGTTTCTCAATGAAATAAAAATAAGAACATATAAAAAAATCTATTTGAATATTATAAACCAAAAAATGTTTTATGCAAATGATTATTTGTAACAAATTTTGTCCTTTTATAAAAATGCATAAAAGAAGCCATGTATTCAAATAATTTTTTTGAAATATTAAAGAGAAACAATGAAATTTAAACAAGATCAAAAAAAAAAAAAAAATAGTTCCAATTGCTCCATACAAATAAAATAAAATAAAAAAGTTATGTATTACTTTTCTCTTTATTATTAGAACATATCAATATAATTATTATTTATGTCTCTCTTTATGTGTGTGTATATGTGTACACACAATGGTTAAAATAATAAGGCACCTGATAGTAAGACACATCTCATACTCCATGATGGAAGAAAAATCCAGCCCAACATTAGAAAGCAATGATAAAACATGGCAAGCTAGAGAAACCAAAAAAGACCACAAAAAAACTTAATGATTTTTTGAATAAAGCAAGGTAGGCTTATTCCTACCAATATTCCCCACCATCTGTATTAGAGAGCTAAATCAAAACTCTTTATAATTACCCCATGATGCAAAAATACTCTATTCAACATTTACTTGTTATTTATTTCTTGAACTAACTTTAATAGTCTCTTTTATAAACACGGAAGCAACATTTACCTCAAGATTTTCATTGGATTTTTTAGTGCCTTTCAAAGATTTTGATGAATACACATACCTCTTATTCATCAAATTTGGTAAGTAAAAATACAAAAGGGTTAAAATTCAACCTATCTTGAATTTTATCCTTCTCATTTGAATAAGATTTAGGGTCTTTTTCCATTTCTTTCCAATGACTTTAAATTCCTCTAATTTAGGACCTTTTCCCCCTTTCTTTCCAAATTCTTGAAAATATTTATTTTCAATATTATTTATAACTATTGTTCTTATATGGCAATATCGAGCTAGATGTCCATGGGCATGGCACATCAAACACCAAAAGGAAAGACTTTCATAATCAACAACTTGCTCATATGTCTCCTTTTGGAAATTTTAACCAAACCCTTTTAAGAATGGATTTAATCACATTTATTAAAACACAAATATTAATTCCCTTAGAAAAATGATATGTATTTTTATTGAAACTTGTATCAATAATTTTCTCTTTGAAAAAGTATAAAAAATGAAGTTTAGGACAACAAATGCTAAAATAATAACTTTTTCAAATTTATATGTTTTTTTTTTTAATTTAACATAGATGATAATAAACCCCATTTTTTAAAATAGGTTATTTGAATTCAAAGATCAAATTTATGCCCAAATGATCAAAATTTTGATCAATGTTTTAACTTGTAAATATACTCACAAGACTATCAAATTTAATGCAATAAAACTTTTTGTAGCATCACATTAAAAAATATAAAATAAGTTATAATTAACAATGAATCGTTTGTTTTTAAATTCTTAGATCCTTGCAATACCTTCTTTAAAAAAATGAAATACAATGAAAGTAAATAAATACCTTTAAAGTAACAAAAAGTTTGGTAAATATGATTTTAAAAAGATGTAAAAGATTGCTTGAAAACAAAGTTTGCACTTTTTAAAAGGAAAAAGAGTATATTTTTCCATAAAACTTGAAAATGAATATCATATAAGAAAAATACAATATTGAAAAATAGAAACATTAAGTGAGTAAAAATTTCAAAAACATAAAACAAGTTTTTAAGAGTGTTAGCTATTGTAAAAAAATATGTAAAAAATAGTGGTTCCAAAGGTAATATTTTTATTTCTCCTTAAACAATAGTGGCTCAAAATGAGAGATTTCTCTTGGTACTCAACCAAATCATCTGCATTTTTAGATAAAAAAATTAGTAGTATAACTTTAATACCATAAAGTAAATCATTCCAATATCGATTACTAAAATAATGAATCATAAGTAAAGAGTATGCAAATAAATTAATGAAAGTATGAACTTTAATATAGAAACATTGAGATAAAAAATTTCGAGTGGAAAAATCATCTTTCATATAAAAACACATGTTATTGGAATATGACCTAAAGATATTATAAGATAGGACAAATTGTATAAAGACTTCTTCCAAAAGAAAATAAGAGAAAATATAATATGTAAAAAATAGGATAAGTCTAAGAAAAGTACTAAAATAAGTGTGAGAAAATATCTAAAGAAATATGTGAAAATATATGAATAATTGTGTTGAAGAAGAGACCCACATAAATTATAGCTATAATAAAGAGTATAAAAGAAGCTACAAAGTAATTTCAATCATTACATTAGCCAACCTTGTTAGTATTTTCTTAGTGTCTCTATTTCCCACGTAGTGAGCGGAAAGTGGATGAAAAGTGGAAAAAGAAGTTACATTTAAAATGAGACTATAATATTTCTCATAATAAATAATATATCTAATAAGACAAAAGAGGTGAAAGCATGTCACCTCATATAATCTTTAGGATATTTACAAACCCAAACACATATTAATCTCCAACATAGCTCCAAAGTACTTGTATAAGTGGTAAAAAAATGGCCCTTATTCAAGATTTCAATAGAAATCAAATTCTCCAAATACAAAACCACATTTTCATAATGTCTAATCAAGCTCATCAAGTTGTTTAAAATATATCAAACTAGAATTACATTCTTCTTCTTATATATTTTATTAGACATAATGAAGGGAGATATAGGTTCATTATGAAGGTGTTGAAGCATCTTATTTTGTATT
This sequence comes from Torreya grandis, assembly GCA_037957365.1. Lineage (NCBI taxonomy): Eukaryota > Viridiplantae > Streptophyta > Pinopsida > Cupressales > Taxaceae > Torreya > Torreya grandis. The sequence continues at coordinate 1,402,739 of JARHVA010002939.1, read as the reverse complement.
GGAGGTTAAAGATAATAATTACATATGATGAGACTAAAAACTCACATATGATGAGAATAAAAAATCTACCTTGCATATTAAGCCTTTGGTAATATCTATAAAGAATGGATTTAAAATAACACCTATGAAAATACCAAATTTATAGCTAAAAACTTTGTTGGATATGTGTTAGAATGGTATAATAAACTTCCAACTCATTCCATTATGCAATTAGAGGATTTATTTAATGATTTAATTAGATAATTCTAACATAATAAACTTCCCAAGAATAAGCTCAGCAGCTTCTTTAATGCTAGTCAATCATCTAAGGAATCTTCCCATAATTTCATCAAGCGATGAAAATTTCTCATGTATAAATTTAACCATAATATGAGTGATGAAAATATATTTAAACTATTTTTTACCAATCTTGAAGTATCTCTTCAATACAAATTTAGAATCTTCTCTCCTCAAACTTTATAAGAGGCCTTCAATAAAAAAAAGGAAGACAAGATTTCATTATGAGCCAATTTGAACCATCTCAAAAGGATAACAAGAAATATTTTCAAACTTAAACTAATGAAATTATTGTTAATACATCTCAAACCAAGCCTCCCCAACTAAAATAAGGTTCCCCTAATCAAAACAATTGAAATCCCACCTACTCTTCCTCAAGTTTACAATAACTTGGGAGGCTAATATCACCATCAAAACATTTTTTCCATACTTCTACACCACCAAAATAGCATAATCCCAATAATATTTTTTGGTTCTACACTAACATATGTCACTCTGATGAGACATGTCATAGAATTAGGAAACTTTCATTCAATTATTTATTATGAGAAAAATTCAATCAGGAAGCTATCTACAAAGAGAGTTGAAAAGAATATAAAAACTCCTATAATAATCAAGTTAACCAATATATTAGTTTGAATTAATCCTATAAAATTAATCAATATAAACTTCAATATCAAAATAAAAAATCTCAAAAACCCCCTTAAACATTTAATCCCAATACAATCATTTCAATGAATTTTCATGTGTTATTGATGTTGAATATGATTAATACTTACTAATTCTCAATATGTGAACATAGCCAAAGTTAGATACCATCATAAGCCTACTTAAAAATGTCCCATTACTAAGCCTAATAATCCTTCCATTGATGAAATTATTCTTAAGTATACTCGTATTACTGCTACTCTTTATTTTGATTTCTTACTTAGTGATTAGTCTGAGACACCATTGGAGTCTCAACCTAGTACACAAAATACTTCTACTACCTTATTTCCTAAGGTGAATACTACATACCCTCCTAAGTATCATTATGGTTCTTATCCAAAATATCAACAGATCTTTCTATATGATTTTTACTCCATGCCTAGCAAGATTCTAATAATGGAACTTATTTTTACTATTTTTGGGAAACCAAGGGTTTAATTTCCTAATTAGTAAAGAGGTCTAGATTAATCTATAAAATATGTGAATACATTAATCCTAAATTAACCTATTGATTTAATAAATCTAGATTTGATCAATTAATTACTAACAATAGGAAACAAGGGGATAGAAACTGAACTTAGCTGATTTTTGGGCTGAGATAGAGGATTCTAGAACTAGAAATTGTTGAGTTAACTGTGCAGACTATCAAAAATAGGACCTAGAAGTCTATTTTCTACATAGATAGTAGTTCTAAAAACTAGACACTTGGAGGTCTAGTGTTATAATCTTGTTTTTGATGCTATAGTCCCTATGATCTGCTTCTTTTGAGCTTTTTGAATTTTATTCTGATACTTCAGGAGGCCTTGTGTCTAGAATCTCAAGTCTCGATCATCCATGAAGCTCTATGTGAAACTGATTCTATCCTATAGGGTCCTAGTTCGTCTTTAGGCTTGACAAGTGGTCTTGAATTAGCTATAAAAAAGGGTTAGTGTGTATTATGCATTGAATGTATGATCACACCCCATGTGTGGGCACACTGCCGACATACCAATACTCTAAGGAGGGATCAAGGCCAATGTAGTTCTCCTAAATTGAATGTGTATTATGCAATTCAAGTATTATAAAAATTTGGGAAAGCTTGAGATGAATTATGACTTGTGTGGGAACTTGAGTAGGCTATAAATAGTAGTGGTTGGCTATATACAGAGAATAGGAAGATTTTCTTGAGTATGCTTAGTGTATTTCTAGCTCGTGCCTTTTAAATGCTTTCCAACCCTTATAAATGACCCTTGAATATGATTTTATATGGAAATAATGATCTTATGGTAGACGACTTCATGTTAGGATGACAAGTAAAAAGATAAGGATCTGGGGAAATCTGACCATTTGAGGCTAAGAGTGACTCAAACAATAGCACTGGAAAGTGGGCACCCTAGGTTCTAGCACTATAGTTCAACTTATGGTGCTATTTTCCAAGGGGATAATAACCTTGGGGGACAAGTCTATGTTTGGGAGAGGAGTCTAGGGTAGTTAGGGCTGATTTAAGAAGGATTCAGGTGACTGGGAAGTAGTGGAAATATGCCTAGTGGGTTGTGTAAGCAAGTAGGAAAGACCTATGTTTGAATGTCACAAGTCATGCTTAAGTTATACAAATTGCATTTTTATATGATTAAATTTGCCCCCCCCTTAATTCCATGTATGTAGCTAAGTGAAATACTAGGATAAAGGAGAAAAATAGAAGCATACCTAAACTTACCTGTGAGACTAAGCCCAAGAAGTTGTGTGATGTTGGATTTGTGAATGGTGAGAGCACATTGTATTGTGTGAATCTACAAATAAGGAAAGTTAAAGTAGATCAGTTCTTATTAGATACATTATATCTAAAATAAAAACATACAAAGCTAGGTAAATAAAGAGAAAGGAAGAGAAAGAAATGAATACACCTCATCAGGTGTGTGAACCAATACAAAACCTATCATACTGCTAGGTTGTGTTGAGTGATGTTGGATGAATACTAAACCAAGAGTTATATCGATGGATGAGTTGAGTGTTCAATCCCTTAGAAGGTGGCTCAATAATGTAAAGGTAGGCCCTTTGGCTCCGTCATCACCAACTATGCAAAGTTAATGAATCATGTATGTGATAATCGATGTCTGGACTATGCGTCCAATCCCTCTAAATAGGTGGCTCAAGAATACAAAGGTTAGCTAGACCTTTGGATCCATCATTGCCTTATGATGTTAAGATAAATAGAAAGATATTGATGTAAGTTTAATTTCATATGAGATGGCTCATGAAGCCCATGAACGTGTTGTAACCTGACAATGTTGGTGTGGATAGTTGAATGTAATTGGAAACTAGGCCAATGTTGGCTACTTTAAAAGATGGAGATAGAAACTTGTATAAAATCCCCTCCAAAATTAGAATCAACTCAGGAACTCAAGTACTCAGGAAGAAAACTTGTATGAAAGTTTACTTGAAAGTGATGTCAACCACCTACAAATGGAGTAAGGCATGTAACTATTGGGAACATGTAAGAAAATGTATTAAACTCAAAAAAGAGAAGGCCCATTTGTCATGCACATTTCACCTAATAACTGGTGTTTGGAACATAGATTCTAAACTAAAAGTTGTATCAACTACCATGTCTAAACTGTAAGTGAAAACCCTCATTTTTCACATGATACCCCCTGTATCTAGATTCTTTGAGTGGAAAAGTATTAAAAACTATTGGATTCTAGACTGTACTATTATGACAAAACTGTGATTGAACACACCCCTCTACCTAATTCTAGAAAAATTATAAATTCTACTGTCTAGACACTAACACTGGAAACTAGACACTTTGGGGTCTAACGCTATAATCCCATTTTTGGTGTTATTATCTAGAGTCAAAATTGAAAGCTAGACTGTATTCTTTATTTTATGCTTGATCTGGCTTGCTTGTACTAAATTTTAGAATCTAGACTGAACTGGTCTGAAACTACATTTTTTTATCAGTAGAAGCTCTAATCTATGTGACAAAACCCTTGTTTGTTTCCCCCTCTTATGAGGGTAGGAATGAATACCCTACAATGATTGCCCTCAGAAGAAGAATCCCTACAATTATGTTAAGCTATGAAAATATTTGATATAGCATTGATATTCATGATCTCAAGATATAGCAAAAGTTGTAAAAAGAGATTGTTAGATCTGCAGGGTTATGCCTAAATAGATATAACAATGTAATAGCATGTGTATAAGAGAAATCTGAAATGCGAGATGTTAGTTATTAGTTTTTAGTTGTTAGTATCATGGAGGGATGGAGCATGATGTCCACCAATGCATCTAAGAAGCAAGGTAAATGCATGATTAGAATCATGGCATTTCACACAAAGAGAAATGATCAAGCAAACAAGCATATAAATCAAGAAGCAATAAACACACAAGGGTGGCCAAGGGGAAAAATAAACATGCAAGGAATATAATGCATTTTCAAATGTTGTATACACACACAAAAAGAACAAGTAAAGATTGGCACAAGGGCCACAAGCACATAGAAAGGCACACACAAAGGATATTGGTAAATGTCTAAAGGCACAAACATATATATATGAGCAAAGGACATTTAGAAAATGTCCTAAAATGCAAATAAGAAGCAAATAGGAACTATAAAATGCAAACACATCTAACTAATCAAAGAAAAGAGTGGAAGCATGTAAAGTACTGGAAGAATTAAACATGCATCTAACTATAAAAAGTGAAAAGCAAGAGTATACAAGATATGTAATACAAGACTAATGTATATGCTATGAAATAAAAGTGTGATAAATGTTAATGGATGTCTATGTAATATCTATGTAAGCAAGTAATAAACATACTAAAACAAGATGTCTAGAGTGTGTAGTGTAAAGATGGCATAACATGGATGGTGTAGTCATGTATAATGTGACCCTAGTGGGTAGATGTATCGATATATAGCTGGAATGTAGAAGTAAGATGCCCCCTCAATTGGTGGAGTGAAGTAATAAAGGATTTGGATGCACTGTACACACTCAAAGAAGATCAAGTTAAACATGGTAATATAGATAAATCGATAAACAATAGCATAGAACAACATAATGTAAGTCTAGCATAGGGATTAACAATGTAAAAATAGATGATGCATATAATTGACATGTTTTTATATTTTGAATGTTATATTTTTTTCATATTTTTAAATATTTGAGCTATGTAAAATCAAGTATAAGAAACTATGTATAGTTAATACTGGAAAGAATAATACTAACCGATGAGTATTAGATGAGATTCCATATCATGTTGTCCTATATCAAGAAGTATCATGTGTGATTGTGAAGCACGATGGAAATATTAAGACTATGGCTCTAAAAGCTATGTATATTATAAGTGCTCTAAAATGCATGTAGTGAGAATCAATTGTGGGGTCCCCTTGTAACTTTGAGAAGTGGATGTAATTGTAGGGCTCTTAAGGACCCATATAGTAGTAGAAAAAGCTCTGTGAATGGATGTTATATGTGTAGATGCATGAGATCTCAATGAGACTACCCTAGGTGTGAATATGGTAGCTAAAATTTGTCTATAATATTGAAGATGTGTAGGTGTATGAACTCTCTATGCTAGTGATGAAGGTCTCAATTATGGCTGAATCTAGACTAGAGGAAGAACTCTAAAAGGTGGAGGAGCTGAAACTAGATCAAAAGAGGTGTTATCCTAAGTGACAAAGCTATAACCATGGGTGTAATCAACCTGCCTATCTTCATAAACTTAGGTGATAGCATGTATCACATAATTTACTATAGGCATATAGCTAGTAGTAGGTACAAGATAAAAGCTAGATGAACCAAGTTTGAAGAGAGGAGGGATAGATATAACCACTAGTGTTTGCTTGTGTCTAGTAGGGATAGGGAGATACTTAAAATTATCCAAAGAGTTAGATACATCTAAATAGAAACCATTTATAGCAATATGTTTATAAATAACATTCCACATGATAGATAGTAAACAATGGATAGAAATCATGGAATTGTGTATTAATGCATAGAAAACTTTGACTTAAATCATGACGTTTCTAATATGTTTTGTAAGTAAGCCTTGAAATTTTTTCCTCATGAGATATAGAGAGAAAGTGATAAAGAGCATGAATGTGTGTATGAAGGCATATAAATGTTTGATATGCAACATGACATTTCAAATACATTTGTCAAGATAAATTTGAACCATTTTCCATATGAAGAATAAGGAGCAAAGGATAGAGAACATGAATTTTTTCATAAAAGCATATAAACTTTTGATATGCAACATGACATTTTGAATACATTTAGAAAGATAATTTTGAAAAATTTTACATATGAGTAAAAGAGAATATGTAAAAAGAATTTTGGCATCTTATGCATGCTTAGCAATGAATTTTGTGATATCATCCCATATAATGAAACATAAAAATGAAATGCAAAGCATGAAATGTTGTACTAACATATGGTAGACTTCATCATTCATGTAAATGATAGGACCAATGATGGTTTCTTTATTATTTACAAGAAATGTAAGAAACATGTGTAAATGAGTGAAATCCATTATTATTTTATGCAGGTTTGAAGTTTATATGTAAGGTGATAGCTCAAGAAGCAATGGGACCTAGTGTATGAAACTTAGGAATATTTCAAGAATATTATTGGCAAGTAATATGAATTTTGGAATTTGAAAATTATTTTCTAATTTTAATATTCAATCAAAATTTGTAAAAAATAAGAGGAATATTCTTGAAAATGACTGGAAATTAAGTGATGTAACTAGGGTTTTAAATGATTTTTTTTCAAAATTAATGAAATAATTTGAAAATTTTACTAAGAATTAGTATATTTGACTTGAAATATATTAGGAAAAATCTTAAAATATTTCTAAAATTAGCAGAATATTTTTCCTAGTGGTCTAGGAGTGGTTTTGTGCAAAAAGGACCTAGTATGTGGAAACTAGGGTTTTAGTGAATTATTGAAAATATTGCACCTAAATTTATCGTTTACTAATTTTTAAATTCTATAAAAATTATAAAAATATGTAAAATAATCAAAAATAAATAGCCCTAGGTTTTATAGGGTTTTTGTGTGAAGATTTGAAGTACGTCAGGTTCACCAAATGTTTTTACTATTTTTGGGAAACTAAGGGTTTAATTTCCTAATAAGTAAAGAGGTCTATATTAATCTATAAAATATGTGAATATAGTATGCCTAAATTAACCTACTAATTTTCTAAATCTGGATTTGATCAATTAATTACTAAAAATAGTAAACAATAGGATAGAGAGTGAACTTAGCTAATTTTTGGACTGAGACAGAGGATTCTAGAACTACAAATTACTAAGCTGACTGGGTAGAGTATCAAAAATAGGACCTAGAAGTCTATTTTCTACCTAGATAGTAGCATAAAAAACTGGACACTTGGAGGTCTAGTGTTATAGTCCTATTTTTGGCACTATAGTCCCTCTAATCTACTTCATCAGAGCTTTTTGGGTTCTATTTTGATACTTTGGGAGGCTTTATGTCTAGAATATTAGGTCTCAATCATCTACAAATCTCCATGTGCAACTAATTATATCCTCTAGGGTCTTATTTCCTCCTTAGGCTTGATAAGTGGTCTTGAATCAGCTATAAAAAGGGGTTTGTGTGTATAATGCACTAAACCTACGATCACACCCCATGTGTGGGCACGCTGCCTACATACCAATACTCTGAGGAGGGATCAAGGCCAATGTATTTATCCCAAATTGAATGTGTATTATTTAATACTATGTTTGTAATGCACGTATTATGTGAATTTGGGCAAGCTTGAGATGACTCATCACTTGTGTGAGAGCTTGAGTAGGCTGTAGATAGTAGTGGTTGGTTGTATGCAGAGAATAGGAAGATTGGCTTGAGTGTGCTTAGTGTATTTCTAGCTCGAGCCTTTTGAATGATTTTCAACCCTTATAAATGACCCTTGAATAGGATTTTATATGTAAACTAATGATCCTAAGTTAGATGACTTCATGTTAGGCTGATAGGGAAAAAGATAAGGATCCAAGGAAATCTGACCATTTGAGGCTAAGAGTGACTTAGACAATAGTGTTGGAAAGTGGACACCCTAGGGTCCATCACTATATTCCAACTTATGATGCTATTATCCAAGGTGATAAGGACCTTGGGGGAAAATTTTGTGCCTAGGAGAGGATTCTAGGGTAGCTAGGGCTAATTCAGGAAGGCTTCAAGTGACTAGAAAGTAGTGAAAACATGCCTAGTGGGTTGTGCAAGCAATCAGGAAAGACCTATGGTTTGGATGTCACACGTCATTATCAAGTTGTAAAAATTACATTTTTATGTGATTAAAGAACTCATGAAAATATCACCATATCATCAAAACATTCTTATGCAGTAATCACAAGATATAGGAATCAACATATAATGAAATTGAACCATTTCATAAACCTTTTGAATGTCATGTACCTATATAAGTGTATACCATTGAAACTATCTCTCATCCTTCCCCCTTCTAAGAATATTTCCATAGAGTTCTTGAGGATGACTTGATGAATGATCAGTCATTTTATGAGCCAATGATCCACTTTTCTTTATTATAATCATGATCAATGACATCTAAATAAGGAATTTTTTTATGGATGAAGAATTAAGAATAAATGTTACTTCCCTTTGGCTAATCCAAAAAATAGGATTTTAAAAATATGACCTTAAACAAACTAGACTTAAATGCCATAGATTTGACAAGGCCATCCAAACTCCTCTTGGTTTCATTTGTCTCTCTCTCACTATTGAACTAAAATAGTGTGTACCAAGATTATGTTCCTATATTTTCTACTATATTTTAAAATCATTTTAGGCCATTTTTGGACTCACCGCATGAGTCCAAGGATTTTCCACTAATGTTTTGTTGGGTATTCAATGGAATTTGTTGGTATTTGAGGGGAATCTATCAGGTAGGGGAAACTTGTTGTTGGTTAAGTGGAATATGTTGATGACTCGAAGAGGACCCTTGTTGAATAGAAGTCACAAGTGGTTGATTAATATAAATAAGTTATTGATTAGACAGTATTTATTGAGGATTGGTTGACACTTATTGAAGTGAAATATTAGTTACCACCTTTTTAGGTGGGGTATTAGTCACCGCTTGTTGAAGTGGTGGATTGTCACTTGCAACCTACTATTTCAAATTAAGCATGATCACAATGTGTTGCTATGAAGTACTTAGAACATTGGGAGGAATAATTTATTGTGAATTTGGAGGAATGTTTTGTTGTATTTTAGAGGGAATTTGATGTGGATTGGGGTATCTTTTTTAGATTTATCCACCATATGCTAGAAAGACTCTATGGAGAGGTTTGACTTAAGATTAGTTACTAGATTACTTTTAGATATAGTTGTGCTAAACAAATCTAAAACTAATGTCTTGTTGGTAAATTGATTAGTATTAAACATGGGATAAGTCAAAAAATTCATTGGTTTCATAGTTGAAGGACTTATCTCTATTAGTGATGGATTTTGAATATCCAATGCAGTAAAGGAGCTAGTGAGAGTAGTTAAATCATGTTTAGATTATTGGATTTAAGAGGTAATAAGTTGGATTTGAGAAGACTAATTAATGAGTTGATCCTTCCTCTTGTTAGAAACTAAAAGAGCTTGATTAGAATCTAGTATAAAATTTTGATCTTGGTTAGAAGTTGTTTGATTGTCTAATAATACAAGAGGTGTTTCTTTGGGCATTCTGACCAAATAACATAAATCCTATATGGGAAAAAAAAGGGGGGAAATTTGTCCCCATTTGTAATAAAATAACAAGATGTTCATTCTTTTTGTGAAAGATCTGTCATGTAAACTAATCTTGTCTATATTCAGCACTAGGTGGTGCATTCATAAGGTATATTGGATCAAATGTATGTTCTGTATCAAATGATACTTATGTAAGGTATAGTTGATATTGTCCTTGTTTATCACAAGGTGGTATGACTAGAAGGTATGGGGGGTTATGTTCAAGTTTGGTGTTAGATGGAATGTTAGCATTGTTTTGTTGATCTTCCTCATCCTTTACATAGTGGTCATACCCATATGGGTTGTATACTACCTCTTTATTAAAGGAGGGGTTATAGATATCCCCACTACATGTGTATTTAGGAATGTTTAGGTTTATGATATTCATTTTGAAAAGGGTTTGGATAGCTTAAAAAATTAGTCTTGATTTGGTATGTGACTTTACTTATAATAACACTTGGGTATGTTTTAAAGTAAAGGCATCTTGTTTGTGTCAAGGTAAATATCAAATTGGAATACACCAATAAAATTGTACGTTAACATAAACTATTTCAAAAAGAAAGGCTATATGAATTAAACATGTTTCCCAAAAGGTGCGCACAAGATTTAGATCAAATGGTTTCAAGTGAAAATGTTCAATGTTTGGATTTCATAAATGTTTGAACTTGGTCTAATTTAAAGGCTTTAGTCTTGTAAACTTGATTGCTTAGAGGAACTTTAGAACCCAAAAACATGTGAATATTCGAACAAAGTTGGTTTTATACAATATCGAATCAAATTTGAACTAGGCTTAGACCTTTGACCTATAAAAAGGGTTGACATGTTGTCAACTTTTGAATAATTTTAACTTTGGTTTTGGTAAAGAGTTGACTTTAGTTGACTTTGGAATATTTTATCTAGAATTAGAATTGGAAAAGTTTGACTAGAATTGGACCTTGATCTTGGAATTGGAATTGGTTTGACCTTGAAAATAAAGTTGGTTATAAATGAAACTTGGACTTTGGAATTAGGTTTGTAATAAAGTGAATGACACAACTTGGAGAAGAATTGAGAACCTTGGTATTGAATTAGAATTGAATTTAGACTTAGAATTTGGTTTAGGGAATAACAATAATGGTTTAAACAATAATTTAAAACTTTGGTCTTGTATTAGTTTTAATTTGGCAATTTAGCTTATAATAAAGCTTTGGTTTTAACTTGAGTAACCTAATGACGGAGTATAGATAATAAAGGTAGCTATTTAGAACAAGTTTGACATGTCACTTTTGTTAACTCAAAAAAAATTCAAAGTAAACCCTTATTGTGTGTGTATAAAAATGGTTTGGATTTGGACTTGGATTATTTGATTTGGTTTTAATTATAAACAAGGTTTTGACACAATAATTAAGCAACAACACATAATCATTACAAGGTAATTCTACTAACTGACACATGTTTGCATCACATTCATTTGAAATTTTGATATACTTTCCTTGAGAGAGTATTATAAAATTTAAGATTCTTTTATAAATTATTGTAGTTGTCGGTGGTGTTTTAATCTAACCCTCTCTCAAAAGATTTGTATGAGTAAGGCAATATTTGGGGGTTGTTACCTTTGCACCCCTATATCAATGAATATTATGTGGTAAAATAAGGTCTTAAAATTTTTTACTTGGCTTTCTACATGGTTTTGATATACCTTGTGGTATGTGGGCACAAAAATATATGTCAATTGGACATCAAGATTTAATGATCCATTCACCAAAGTGTCTAGTCCTTTTATGACCACTTCAACTATAAGATTTCAATGAAGTGCTACCAACAAAATCAAGCTTTGAGGGACCTTTCAACTAATATATTGCTAATGTAACCCTAATTTATATACCCCATCAGATAATGGGTTTGGTATAATGCTAGGATGTGAATTCCTAGTCAACGTAATCGTAGGCCCTACGGGAAGGTGATGAACTTCACCTCATGCAGTCAAAAGAAAAGAAGGGTATAAGGCAAATAATAACTTTACATTTTTGGGTCACCCAAAAGAGGAGAACATGCATGCAAATAATCCCCACAAGACACTCAAGTAAGAAGCAAAAACTTGTATGAAAAGAAATAACTTTGGAAAATAAACAATTTTTTCTTATAACTCAAATAAAAATGTGAATCCATTTTAATCCCAAATCAAAATGTGTAGAAAAGAAACATGTTTTTCTTTGAATCTGAAACATACTTATTTTTATCAAGGTTATGCAACACAAATGATTATAAGTTTGGAAAAAATGATTTTAAGCTAGCAAGGAGCTTGAAAAGAAGTTTGTTTAGGTCTCAATTTTTGCCACAAAATGAATTCATAATTTCACATAACATTTCACCATTCTTACTACTGAATTCACTATTTCAACATAGAACATAGAAAAATCAGAATGATTTCACTATAGATAATGATGATTTCACTGATGTTGATTTCAATTTAATTGATCTTGACCTACATAAAAAAATAATCAGAAAGACCAAAAAATATTTTTTCGTAGTGAAAATGATTTCGCTAAAGTTTCCTCTGATTTTTTTATTAAAAAAATAAAGTTAAAACAAGAAAACCAACATAGATAAGTAGGAAAAACTAAAATTGGGAACTATTAACAGAGAAAATAAGATGTAAAAGCTAACAAAAAACTAAAAAATGAGGAAATGAAGGCACATAATTTTTTTTGCCATTGCAAGCAATGATTTCACCAAAGTTAGTTATGATTTTGTTATTTTGCATAAAATAGTAGAAAATGGCATAGAAACGATTTCAAAAATTATAGAATGAGTTTTCCATAGTGAAAATGATTTCATTGAAGTGCCTTCTAATTTCATAATTTGGTAGAAAATAGAGAAAATTATATCCAATGATTTTGTCATTGTAAGAACGATTTCACTAAAGATAACTTTGATTTCATAGTTAGGACTTACACAAAATCGAACAATTAAAAATAATGATTTTGCCACTACTAAAGGTGATTTCACTAAAAATGTCTTTAATTTCATAGCTATAACATACAAGAATAGAATAGAGTAAAAAATAACAATTTTACCATTGCTAAATGTAATTTTATTGAAGATGGCTTTTATTTCATGGTTCCACAAAATAATTTCATTATTCTAAATTACGATAAAAATTAGTAAAATTTTTGAAGAAAAAGGACTTTAAATTAACTTGATTAAAAAGATAATTTTGGTAATTATAAGAATGTAAATGGTCTAGAAGAGCTTGTGGGAAGCATTGTGTCCCACTGGGTGTTATATTATGTAGATTAAAAATCCAAAAGAAGCTATTCAATTTGTTAGTAAATGAAATCAAAACAAACTTGAAAAACTAACATCTCAAGCCTAATACCTAGGTTGAACTTTTAGACACCTAACATTTTCAAACTTTTATAGATTGCTAACACTTTATATCTTGCAAGAACCTATTAAGTCTCAATATCTCTAAGTGCATTCCTTAAGGGGTGCATCAGGAAAGGGGTGGGTATACTATTGGTGCTTCATAATATTGTTGTCCCTTTTACCACATGTTATCTATACACTTGTCTCCTTAAACCATTTACCCTAATCTTGCTCTTCTCAGTTGAACCCATTCCATACTGTTTACATACTTTATCCTCATTTTCCTTACATAAATACCATTTTATCAATCAGCTATATAGGGTTAAATGGGTCAACCCTATACAATTTTGGGTTATTTTCACTTAAGAGTTATTTTGACCTTTGGCTAACCCAGCTTGTGATTTAGTGAATTATTATCCGAAATTATATAGGGTCAACTGGGTGAACCCTATCGGTCAACATTTTTGAAAGGATTTAGGGTAAGACATACTTATATATACAAGTTAATTTCCCACCATTTGATAAGAAAGAAGTGAATAAGAAGTAAGTGTGAACGAACATCTGCTTATTGGCCATTCTACTTGAGGAGTAAAGCCTAAGGTTCCATATTTTCTTTGGAGATACGGATCATGTCTTGTGGATAAGTATTTTGGATGCATTGATAGGTTGTGTATCCTAGAGTTGATTTATCCTTGTCATCCTTACTTACCACAACAATTTCTTTCAAAACACCTTGGCTAAGGGAGATATTGAGGCTTGACGATTTCATCTTCAAGGTAAGTATTCCGAACTTTATTTCTCTTTTGTAAGAGTAGATAGATAGTGCAATTGTGCTTCTCTTCCATGCATTAGAATTTAATATATATTGATGTGAATATATGTATTCTATGTATGTTTAGTCTTTGTTTTATTTCTAACCCCGACTTTGTGCCACAAGATTTGGAGAGCATTAGATTAGATTTACTTTTTTGTTATTAGCATAGGTGAAATATTAAAAACTAAGACCCCCTTAGGTTTATTATGTCATTATATTAGACTAGGGGATTTATAACCCTCCTTGGCATAGTGTATTATGATAAGTGACCCCCTACTCAGGTCTAATGGATCCCCATATTGATCATGCTCTTGCTTAACAAATGTATTATAAATTGAAAGTGTAGGTATACTCTATCTTCTCTGAGCCAGGATTGATTAATAGACCTAATTCATTTTTTATTACATACATTCCGGTGAACCTAACATGAACTAACCCTTGTAGGATTTATTCACTTATTTCAATCTTTTATCATATATTTACCATACTAGGTGAATTGCATCGACCTAGTTCTAATTTATGTGTGTAGGTTTTTAGGTACAGACTATTGGATTGACTCAATCAACCCAATATATTTTTCCAGATGTTTAGACATTAGGTTCATCATAATAGGTTAACCCAGTACATTTTTGGACATCTTGTTTAGCATACTAGGTTGACCCAGTCGACCTTGTATAGCTCAGGCACTCAGCAACATGCTCCTGCAAAGATGGATCAACCTAGTCGACCCTTTTAGTAAGATTTGTAAACATTTTTCAAGCTTATTTAATATCAATATCACTTATATATATATATATATATATATATATATATATCTTTAAAATCACCAAGGTTCCTTTCTATCCTTTCTCTCTTTCTTTATAGTCATTCCTTTCATAGTTTGTAGTCTTTAAAATTATCCTTATACAATCAACTAGATCGACCCTATCAACCCAGTTATGTATTTTATGTGTTGTTTGGATAATTAGCTCAACTATGTTGACCCTATTCACTTTTAGACCTTGATTTTTTAGTACAAAGGTGACACTATTGACCCTATTCTATATTTTGTGCATACAATGTCAACTACATCGATATTGTACCATGTTTCAAAGTTGGAATTAACCCTTATATGCTAGTAATTAGCTCAAACTTTCATTTATTATTATTTTCATGCTTAGTATATATAACATAGTCTAATTTTGTGGTTTTTAATTTACCATTTATTTTCACTATTTTCTATTTTATGCACACATGACCAAATCAAAAAATATTAACAAGCACTTTAACAATTGTCTACCCAAGGCCAACCTACTTGTATTTCATCACCAAGGGGGAAGTTGACTTAATTTGTTGGCTAACCATAAACACATGGTTAATGGTATATTCTAGCTAAGCACCTGATACCCTTATCACTATAGTGTGTGAAGTGATGGGGTAGGCCCCAATACCAAGCCTATACCATTACCAATATAGATCCCTTTTAGCGCAAATGTCCTAAAACTATCCTTAGATTGCTTTCTAGTTCCTTTCTTATAGCCAACTTCCCATCACATTTTAAACAATATTATAATAATATAACAAACATTTAGGTTGACCATCTAGTTAGCTTTTACTTTTCAAGTTGATTGCTTACTCTTTGCTCAATTGTATTTTGCATTGTAAATAATTGCATTAGGCAGTGTTAGTGTAAGGATTTGTGTTATGTGCCTCAATTCGATCAACCTCATTGATCCAATTGATTGTTTATTTCCCTTTAGTTCTTACTATTCAAAGTACTTACAAAATTATTCTTTGTTCACAATCTTTTCAGTCAACACAGTCTATTTTAGGCTTTCTAATTTTCCTTATCCGTTGTACTAGGTCAACCCAATCGACCTTGTATATTTTCTTAGCCTCTATCTACTATACTAGATTGACCTAATCGACCTTGTACTATTTTTAGCCTCTATTTATTATTTTGATTTGACCTAATTGACCTTGTACTATTTTTTCCACTCTTTATTTCCTTGATTTCACATTTCTCTTACCTAATTTTAGTCATTTTCCTTCATCATGAATTTTTTATTTGAAGATAACACTGAGTTAAACTCAACAAACATGATGATTTTTACCAACCCCCATAGGATCTCCCATATGCAGAGTAGGGTTCCTCTCCTAGATGAGAGTAATGTTCACATAGACACTCACACAATGAACTATGAGACCCCTCATAATACCTCTTCATAGCGTAATGCTCTTTTCTCCCTAGAAGACAAACCTAAATTAGAGTATACCCTTGAAATGCTCTTCTTTATCTCTAAATTTCCTCAACATTAAGGAAAAGATCCATCTATCATTTACCATCTTATGATTAGTGGTCAATCTAAAGAGCTTCATTCACCTACTCCCACATTTCTAAATGGAATTGGAGGTACCACTTTCTTTGATTCTTAGCCTCTTCCCTTGATTATGACCCCTACTCATACCATGACCTCTTCTTCTCTAACTTATTCTACCTCCATGCATAACATCTCCACTAACATGGTAGGTTCTTCATCCAGTGGGCCTCTCATAAGATCCAATAGCCTTAATCCTTCTACTAGTGCATCATTTTCTACCCAAGTTAATCATGCTTATAGTGCTTCTTCTTCTCATCCCTTCACTAGTCCATCTTTTGCTTCAAAAGAAAATTTTGCCACTAGTACCTCTCATTCTCATGGTTCCTCTCAAGCTACTATCAACACTAATAGTGGTACCCAAGCCACTCATACCAATTCTTATGCTTCAACTAATTTTAATAATGCTAATCAAACCCACCAACATTTATTACAAACACTCAATTAAATGAATACCTTTCAAGCTCATAATTAAAATCAAATAATGAGAATGCAAAATCATATTCTGAATCTTCAAAGTCATCCTCAACCAATGACTTGGGGCACACATAACCAAAATTTTCCCCCTCCTCTTCAATATTCCTAAGGCAATCTCATCCCTCAACCTCCATTGGTCAATAAAACCATTAAGAATATTCAAAATGATCCTCTTACCACTCAAATTGTTAATATTGATATAGGAGGTATCACCCCTATGATTTGTTATAATAGATCAACTGATCCTACCCTTCATCTTAAAATATTTGGAAATATTTATAAATATTGCGTCAAATTGAACGCATTTGTCATTACCAAGCTCATGCTTTAGATTTTTACTATCAACTTAGAACTCATTCCATTTCTAGTTTGGAGGATTTAGTGAATGTTTTAGTTCAAGAATTCCAAACTAGTGATCTTCCTGAAAACACTTTGGCCCACTTCATAAATTTTAAATAGATTGAAAATGAAACTGCTCAAACTTTTGTTAAAATATGGAAAACTTTTTCAAACAAGTGTGAACATAACATGGCCAATGATAACCTTTTCCATCTCTTCACTAATGCTCTTTTTCCCAAGTTATAATAACAGGTTTTCACTCTCTCTCCATGTACTTTGGAGGAGGCTATTGACCAAGATAAATCTCAAGATTTCCTGATGCTTAAATTAGAGCCACCCCAACCTTCTATGGGTCCTCATCTCTTACTTAAGAACAAAAATCATAATGCTACCAATGATGGTGTTATAGATTCTTATGACACCATTCATGCTATTCAAGCTATCCTTCCTAATCAATATTTGGAACCAACTCCCCCTTCTCAACAATATACCAATCCTCATTTATCTTCACCAAATAACATTAATTTTTTCAAACCTCTATCCTCATTTGAATTAATCAAGCGTTTACCTAGGCCTGTTCTAAGAGAAACTGATCCCACTCATGATAAGAAATCCTGGTATGATCCTAACAAGTTTTGTTGGTTTCATGATAGTTGGGGTCATTCTCATGAAACCTATAAGTAACTCCATAATTTATCTATGGATTTTATTCTTGGTCTTAATTTTGATCATGATTTTATCATTCAAAAGCGTCAACAAGCCTATGACATTAATTTTAAGGCTTATGAATCACGTACTAAATTTCAAGCCTTAAATCAAGCCAATGCTCATTTGGCTATCTACAAAGACCCTCTTCCTAACCACCAACTTAATCAAGATACCTAAGACAAGCCCCACCCCTCCACCAATAATGTAGAAAGTCTTGTTGACATAACTCCCAAAGAGAATGTGGTTAACATGACTAATATGCGAAGGGTTATTGCTTTTATTGACACTCAACCTATCTACACTCCCCTATTATCTCAAACATATCGTGTTATCTAGGATTCTTCTCTAACTCATTTAGATGAGTTTGTGCCAGATGACCTTATAACTTTTGATGATCTGATTCTTAATTCTCCCTTAGATAATACTTCCCATTCTATTTTTACCATTCCTCCATCTTCTAACACTAATGATAATCAAGCTTCTATTAACACTTCTTCTACCAATTCACAAAACCAACATGAACCAACTATTTCATATTCACAATACAAATTAAAAACTTGTTCTAAATCTTCTCCTTCTTATCAACATAAATTCCAATGCACTTTGGCTCCTCCTTCTAAAGACCTTCTTAATCATTGTACACCTATATCTAACAACCTTCTTATGGGTTATAGTGAATGGGATCATCTTATGGATCTCACTAATCTCCCATCCTAAATTTGATTCCTTGAGCTTATGAGGACTTCTCTACATCATAGAAACCATCTTATGTAACTATTGGTTGAAATGAACATCACTCGTCCTCCCCTAGTAGGACGTGAAGTAGCCTTATCTAGATCTAAGGATAGTATATTATAATAATGTGAAGATATGTCCATCCATGTTGATGAAATAATGGACACTTCAGTATATTATAATAATGTGAAGATATGTCCATCCATGTTGATGAAACAATGGACATTTCTCTTTCTTTTAAATTTCCTATAGCCTCTTTGATTCTCGATGAGATTTTACTTTGCACAAATGATCCTGATTTGTTCATTAGTGTCCAAATAAGTGATATCCAAGTCAAGCATGCATTGATTGATGAGGTTTCCAACACCTATGTTGCCTCTTTAAATTTCATTAAGACCCTTAGATATTCAGAATGCAATCTCAAGTCCACACACAACACATGCCAAGGATATGATAGAATGCAAATGCCTCCGTTAGGTTATGTGTGTCTTCCCATTATCATCCCACCTATCACTGTCATGTGAAGGTGATGATATTTAATTTTCCTCTCTCTTATAACATCTTGCTTGGTAGGCCATGGACTCACCATATGAGAGAAGTTGTTTCTTCCACCTACTAATGAATTAAATTCCCTCATAATGGATCCATTTATAGGATTCAGGGTGACACTAACCTTTAGAATTTAAAACAATTCTAATACCATGGTGTCTTCAAGATTATTACTCTTAAAACTTTGCCCAATGTTCCATTTTATGAGTTTCAACATTTCATTTTCCCTATCAATTCAACTTGAGGTTACAACAAGCATCTTGAACTCATTAGGAATATTCCTCCTAACCTCTTAGATTCTAATGATGATGAGCCTAATGAGATCAGCCTAAATATAAAAACTTTTTATCTTTTACCTCATCTCATCTTGTAGCTTCATGCCTCTTTACAACCTCATTCTCGTAAACCACCTTGTGATGACATTCATGTTGTCTTAACTAAGACCAACATTCTATTCACCACACTCCCTCGGATGATAAGGTCATCCCTACTTGCGTCATTGACCTTCATACACCAAATTATGATGATGGTTATTCTTTAGATGATCCATTCTTAGGTGGTCTTGTCCAAGCCCATAATGTTGAGATTGTCCATTATCATTCCTCTTTATTTGAGTCTTTTTGTACATCTTCCCATTTCCCCTCATTTATAGTTCTTAATTTTAGTATTTTTCCTCTTTATTATAAGGTAGAGATGGTGTTGACACTTTTAATTTCTAAAGAGCCTCATAGGAGTATGCTCATGGATCATGCTATGATTGGGCCTTAATACTTTGTTAGGTACCCTAACCATCATAGCTAGTTTACCCATGACATGAGTGCAACCCTTATTAGGCCTTCTATAGATCTCACCTCCCATAATGGAACCCACTTCAAAACCCATTCCTATTCCTTCTATCATTGAGCCCATTCTTGCTCCTGTTATAGTTGAACATGTTCCTGCTTCCATTGTTGCTGAGCCTACCCTTGCTTCCAATCCCATTGCTCCTTTTATTGAGCCTAGTTCCATTCCTTCCACACCACCACCCTCCCTTGGTGATGGTTTTCTTCCTTTACCTTAGATGACTCTATTTCCCAATAAATGGGCTGACAAGACTTCTCTAACTCCTTTCACTTCTATTACACCTCCTCCTATGGGTGATTCTAATGAGACCTCTCACTGACATATATGTTAATTCCATGGAACAAATAATAATTCATCTACCCATTGTTGTAAGTTGTGCCAATATCTTGATACTTTGCATCCTTCTTCCCCTCAATCCTTAGATAAAATCATGCCTCCCGAGAAGGTTTTACCTGAATATATACCTAAGTATGGTGAGGTGTATTATATATGGTACCAATGTGGCACCCATCACACTGATCATTATCAAATCTTTCAACAACACCTTAAGGATCACCTTATATCTATTCTTAGACCTTTTGCCTTTCTTCGTATTTTAGCGAATTTTAGCTTATATTTGAAAATGTAAAATAATAAATTAAGTATGGGTATGGTTGAAAAACCTATTTGATTATGCACACATTAAATTAGAAGATTGTAGAGATCTCCTCTTTAGCTTGGGAGGATGAATTACAAATAAGAACCCACTAAAGAAAATTTATTCATTAGATAAATAATTGAGTGGATTGCCTAGCAATAGCTAGATCCCAAAAGCAAGATCTTCCTTGGGGGTTGTCAATCCACACATTTCAAACAATTAAGTTTATAAATAGAATAGAAAGTACTTGTATCAAAAATTCAAAGGCATTAAAATTGAAGACAAGAATGTTTACTTGAGAAAATAGACTAGAAATAATTAAAATAACAACTAAGCTAATTAATACTAGTTTTAGATGGTTTAGGTATACTTTATAAAATCAAAAAGGGGTCTATAAATAAGTAGGGACACAAAATAAGATTTGAATGGAGGTGGGTAAGTGCAAATAGTTTGTTGGAATTTTCTACCATAGTGATCGTTAGTGGTTGGGTTGATCATTAGTGGTTAAGGTAACCATCAGTGGTCAAATTGACCGTCAATGGTTGGAAAGTCCATCGGTGGTTGAGACAACCATTGATGGTTACTATGTGTAGATCTAGGTTGATAACAAGTTGATTGATGTGATCACAAAGTGAAATTTTGAGAATTGGGTTGGTGTTGAGTTGGATGCAAAAAGCAAATAAAGTAATTAAATACTAAAAATAAATTACTTATCTTACATAAAGTTGATTGGGTAATTGGTTGAGGTGGTGGAATCATTGATGGAGTCTAACATGACTCTGATAGAGTATTAATACTTGGTGCTTCAATGGAGTTATGGTGGTAATTAAGCTCTCTGATGTAATAGTTGGTTTACTAGATTGATGATTATGATTGACCTACAAAAATAGAATCTTAGATGCACAAGCTCTTGATGATAATTATAGATTATTTCACCTTCCTAATCCTTTCTTCTTGTAGGCAAGGTAAGAGAGTCGTAATAAGATGTGAATTGGGCTTCTTAATTTTAACTCGTACACGCAATGGTTCATAATTGGATTTAGATGAGTTATTTTTAGAAAATTAAGGTGGATGAGTTGCATGTTAGTGGTTAAAGAGGTGCACCCTAACCATCAATGATCAAGGGTGAAGGGTAAAAATAGGTAAAAGTTTGGGTTGATCTAGTTTGGTCAAAATGACAGTGGTTAGGTTTGGTTATGGGTCAAAGGGTTAGATTGCTCTCAAGAGGGTCCTAGGGTGGTCAAAGGAATTATAACATTTAGAATCATAGTGTACAAATTTTTGGTATCTACATTTTTCCCCTTTTTATTATGTATCTTGAAGTTATCAAGTTGCAAAACAAAAACTATTGTTGGTTAAAGGTTTGGTTGTCTTGAGTATGGGAGGAGGTGATCCCTCTTAAACTGAGAGGTGATGAGGTAAAAAAGAATTAGGTGGAGGTTTGATAAGGTGGGTGAAGGTGTTGACGAAGGTGGATGTCATGAAGGTGGGTGATAGGTTAGTCACTAAAGCACAAACAAGTACATAAAGTGTGACAAAAAGGGGAGATATCTAAGATCATGCATAGATGGGGTTTCCATAGTTAATCAAAATAAAGGTTAGTGTTAGGAATACAATATACAAGTAGACTGCATGATCGTAGTTATGCATGGTAGCTAGGTACACTAGTTTGTCTCTGAAGTGATGTATATGTTTTGATGGGTACCCAAGGTAAGAAGTGCTCCCAAAAAGACACAAACAAGTTAGGTAAGCATGAGGTAGGACAAGTTTAAAAAGGGTTAACATGGTAATGTTTTCACTATGGTTAAAGGACCAAGAAAAAACTGTTTCAAAATGTGCACCAGTTAGGCCAAAATAGATCAATGGTGAGGTGATGAGGTGGTCAAGGTGCATGGAGAAGGTACGCTCCAAGGGTAGGTAAAAAAATTAGTGGTTGTAACTAAAGAGGTTTCTACTAAGGTTAAGGCCACAAGGTGAGCACCCTGATGATCTATGGTTAGGGTGCCCAAAGGTGACCATAGATGGTCACCCTGACCATCGATGATCAGGGTGAAAACCCTAAAAGTCTATGGGGTAAAAGTGAAAATTGTATCACATTTTACCCATTATTACTTTTGCTTATGTTTGACTTTGGAGCTTTGGTGATTTTGGTAGTTCATGGTGAAGGTGTTTACTGAGGGCACTTGCTAAGGTAAAGGTTGATATTTAACTAAGGTGGACCAAGGTGACCAGTCAGGATGCAGGGAGCACGTGAGCATGGATGAGGATGGGTAGGTCTATGGTTGACTCCATGGTGGTGGTCATGGAATGAGATAGGGGTGATCTTAATTTTTTATCTTAGCTTGGAATTTGTAAATGCATTGGTTAAGGGTTTAAATGCTTAGCTTTGAACTATTGTGCCCTAAGTAGGGGTTTTTATGGGGTTTGGGTAAATTTGTGGGTAAATATAAGAATTGATAGGGTGGGTGGGTTATTGGGGTTGGGTAGGGATTAGGTTAGAATATTAGGTTGCTTAGCTTTTTATTTGGTTCACTTTTAGGGTAGATAGGGTTTGGGTATTCCAGATTTAGAACACCCATAGTGACCATTGATGGTTAGGGTTGACTATTAATGGTTGATATCCTTATAAAAAAACATGCCTAACCATTGGCAGTCACCATGACTATCAACAATTGATTATGGTAGAGAATATTTTGATAAGTGTTTAAAAGGTAAGGCAAATTTGGATTATTAGTTCTATGGATAGGCTAGCATTATAGGTGTAGAAGGCAATCCTAGTAGGTATTGGGTAGATAGGTAGGATGTGTAAGGATATAGGTCAATTGCTTAAAGGGTAGGGTAGATAATAGTGGTATAGGTGACTCAATTATGCTTCTTAATTGTTGAAGGAAAGGGAGCAGATACAAATGCATGATCAAGTACCACATATCTTTATAGACATCTAGCAGGGGATGACCCTAGCCGACTAGGCCCATATAGAGGAGGTGGGGTTGGGAGCTATGAAAAACTATCAGCATGCACCTCAAGATGTATCCATGGTTGTTGTGCTCATCAAGAGATGGGATCTCATTACAAACACCTTCATGTTTCCAAATAGATAGATGACTATCTTGTCAGAGGATGTTCATAAGATCACCCAACTTCCTCTTTGAGGTGATCCAATCTACCACATAGAGCATGAGGAGTGGGATGATCACATCAAACTGTTATATGGAGATGAGAGTGACCAAGTTAGATGTCATGTTAGGGGTTTTAGGTATAGTGATTTGTATCAAAGGGGTTCAAGTAAGAGGAGACTCATAACCATACTCATGATTGGCATTTCATGCTTCACACTTCCTGACTTGAGCAGTGAGAAGTTCCCATACTTGTTATTGGGGTTTTTGGTTGAGCTATTATTGGGTTAAATTGTATTTAGTTGGGTGCCTATTCTCCTATATATATATATATATATATATATATATAAATATTTGTGGGGTTTTAGGGCCCACAAGAGGTATGACATCAGTGTCAGCCTGATTCTACATTATTGGGCCTATGAGCACATTAGGGTACTGAGACTAGTGGGATTTCCATGGGTAAGGTTTACACAAATAGATTTTTTCATTGGGTCCATGTGGTGGAGGGGTGACTTTGTTGTGTCAGGCGTAGGAGGTGGTACACATAACTTGGAGTGGTTTAGGGGTACACTGGGTGTACTAGTGATATGAGATATCATTTGTAGGCCATATGTACAATTTTTAGTATGGCCTCTCTATATGAGGTAGACACTCTCCCTTTAGAGTTATAAATGGATACTTGATAGGTAGGATGGGGATCTAGAGCTCATCCCATTTGAGAGGGTGAGGAGGTAGTTTGGCTTGGTATAGGGTATTCTAGGTACATCCCCCATGTACAGGTGAGAGGATTTAGAGATCTTACTACTAGACCCACATCTGATGCCAACTTTTCTAAATTATGAAGAGCTACCTATTAGGGCATATATAGATGATGTTGGGTTCAAATATGGGTACATGGCATAATACTAGGTGTGAGGCAAATGGATGTGGATCCAATTGGGAGAGGGGGCCAAAGAATACATGCACATGGGGTCAGTCCTGATGGATAGGTAGGAACATCTTTAGCCACTACATAGGTATAGGTTATAATTATACAAGGGTAGGTGGCCACATTGCAAGGCCATATTACTACACTGCAGGTTTAGGTTGCTAGTTTATAGGGTTATGTTGCTATCATGACAAGGGAGAGGGATCAGGATAAGACCTCACTAGGCTTGGTGACCTAGGAGAGGGAATCTCTAAGGTAGAGACGAGGAGGGGAAACATCAACATAGATAAGGAAATTGAGTACCATCCCCATGACACAATACCTGGCTATAGTGGAGGAGCTATGATATTATGAGGCCATAATTTTGATATAGTGTCCACAGGAGCCCTGATGGGGTGGGTATAGGGCTATCTTGGTAGGTAGTACTAGTGTGGTGACACCAAGATAGTGGGCCACATCTATATATAAATAGATAAGGATAGTTGGGAGATCAGTAGGTATAGCAAGTAGGCAAGCACTAGGATCCAACAGTGCTCCAAGAGATAGTGGTGCCCCTGGGACATAGATATAGATAGATTATAGCATTTTGTATATCATTTTGATTTTGGCCTATGAGTCGATGTAGTGAGATGTATATTTTGAGAGAGAGACATTTTTATCTTCTTATACACATTATTATGTTATTTGACTCATGAGTTATACATATGATCATTGGTTATGCTCATGTTCATGGTTTATGGTTTAATGTTTATGGTGTGATGTATATATTTCTTATAGATGATGCTTATGTTATAGATGCTAAACACTCATATAGGCTTAGTTAGACATGAAATGGTTTTGATATATGGTTATGCTTCCTTGTTTCTTATGACATGCTAAATCTTAATGAGTATTCGGATGTAATTATTTAGATTTTAGACATGTGGTGGAAAATGGTTGATTATTTTAATTGCTTATGCATGTTATAGTTTTATGCTTGTTATGGTTGTGATTAGATTATTATGTTTATGATGCACATAGATATGCTTGTTATGATTATGGTTATTTCTATATTATTTAAGGTAAAGTACATGAGGTATGGTAACTAATAACACTAGATGGGAGAACAAAAAATATAATCAAGAGACAAACACACTAATAAAAATATCAACTAGTCACGATAAGATAAGAATAAGGTATGATGTTTCTTCTTTGACAAGGACTAAAATAATAGAACTAAGGTTGGATTGGCTTAATGAACATAAGTCCTTTGAATGCTTTGTATTAGCACTCGTTAGTTGGTTAAAAAGGTGTCTCGGCCACATAATGTTAAGTAAGCTCAAAAATATCTTGCTTATAGGGGAGATGGATGGGAATGAAACTGTCTTGTGAGACTAGCATGTCATTATTGTAGGTATCCAAAGAATAAATATAAGTAATTCTATGTCAAACTATGTAGATTGATTGATGCAGTAAGTCTACTTATGAAAGTTGATTATGGCTTCCACCTTATTATGTTGCTTGAGAGTCGATTGTGACATTCAAGATTAGTTTACTTTTGTTGTGATTATGATAATGGGTCTTTTGATTTGTTGTTGTATGAGGGAGGTTGATTGATATGGGAAACTTCCAAGAAATTGCTATTTTTTTCATAAAATGTTGTACTCAGTCATCCTTCATGGTAATGGTCTAAGTTTATTTGCTTTGTTTAATGATTTTTGATAGTTGTCCTTTAAGGGAGCAGTCTACCTTATATTTGGCAATTTTAAATAAATTTTCAATAACTGTCCTTTAAGGGAGCAATTTTTAGACATGAGGAATGACCCATGATTGCTAGTGATAAGAAATTTTGACATTTTTATTGCTTTGATTTTGCTTGACATAGATTTGCTTAGGATGGCTTAATGGTTCACCTTTATGAAGACAAAACTAAAAGCAGAAGAAGGTTGTTCAGGTGTAAGGATGTTTAGGTGACAACGATCATGGGAATCTATCCTATAAAGGGTTGGAAAGTACTATGAGAACCATGCCATGGGTAGATCCATGATACCCATTTTTTAAGATAAGGCTATGATGGTGATAAATAATCACATGATTTAATTTTTACTGATTTCCCCTAAAATAGGGAGATGGAATATGGGTGGATAGCAAGGGATGAACTTAAGTTAAACAAAAGGTGAAATTGATCCTTCTTAACAAAAGAATGGACATAGATGTGAAGTATTGAAGGGATCAAGTTTTGGGTGGCCTTCAAGAGAAGACAATCGGTAAGTTCCTGATCCATAATTGTGGGTTATAATGTAAGATCCAAGCCAATTGAAAGAAAACTTACCCCACTTATTTTTCTCCATATTAGTGGCATGCTGATTTTCATTTAGGATGAGATCTTTGATGTTGAATTCTCACACTCTAAGGTTATTTTTATAGTCATGCTTGATGTGATCCTAATAGATGTGGATATGGGTGAGGGATGTTAAGTGACAATCATCAAGTAGCTTGAGCTGAGCTAAATGGTGTTGATGATAATCATCCTAAAAAATAAGCTCTTGCAAAGATATTTGAAGAGAGGGTATTTAGACTTCAAGAGGCAAGATGACCTCTACTCCAAACACCAGAGATAAAAGGGTAGTACTCATAGGGGTTCTAATGATAATAGAATATACCTATAAGGTGAAGGGGATGTGCAAATGCCAATCTTGACTAGATGCATTGACCATTTTAGTTAGCATATTGTTAAGAGTTTTTTTGTAGGTCTCGACCTATCCATTTCCCTAAGGGTGATAGGGTGAGGAGAAACTTAAATTAATGTCGAATGCATCACATAAACCCTGGACTTGCTTATTTTTAAAGTATTTACCATTGTTAGTGATAATCTTATTAGGAACACCAAAGTGAAAGATGATATGATGGTTGATAAAGTTGACAATCTTCTCTGCTTTGGTTGAGACTAGAGGAATAGCCTCTATCCACTTGGTAAAGTACTCAATCACAGTAATGATAGAATGATGTCACTGTGAGGAGTAGGGATTAATTTCACCAATAAAGTCTAGACCCCTTTGTCAAAAGGGCCAAAAATTGATGGAAACATGAAGGATATAGCTAGATGCATGATGTAAATTGGTGTGTTGTTGGCATGTAACACATTTTTTCACATAGTCACAGTAGTCTTGGTTAAGGGTAGGCCAATAATAGAAAATATGAAGGATGTGTTTAGCTACAACGAGGCCACTAAAGTGACCCCCATAAATGCTATTGAGTGTTTATTTGATATCATGGGAGGATTCTTGACTGCATAGGCAATGGACGAGAAGACCATCAAAGCTGTGTTTATAAAGGATACCTCCTAGTATCGTATAATGTGAGGTACTCTAGAAAAATTCTCTTCGAGCATTCTTTGAAAGACCAGAAGGGACTATGGCAAGTTTAAGGTAGTCAAAGGTTTGTTGATGCTAAAAGTTAGTTTAGGTCTCTTCTATATTGAAAATGGTGGGAAAATATGGTTTGACATAGGGAGGTTGGGTTAGCCTATGAATAATGATAGATAGCTTAGAATACGAGGGTGTAGATGGTAACTAAGAGGCAAGGGAAGCCATGGTGTTGACAAACTTGTTGGTATATCATGGGGTTGATTAGATGCGATAGTGTTTAAAGGATGCTAATATTTTGTCAACTAGTTATTTGTACTATTGTAAAACATCATTATTACACTAGTAAGAACCATTGATTTGATTGACCACAAGTTGGGAGTCACCAAAGATGTTTATCATTTTGAATCCTAGGGATAAGGTAGTTTAAAGGCCTATCACTAGGGCTTTGTACTTAGTCATATTATTAGTACATTTAAAATCAAGCTTGAAGGATAAATGGAGAGGTTCACCATCAAAGGGGATAAGGATGATACCAGATCCACCACCACATTGACACTTTGATCTATTAAAGAACATGGTGATGATGGACTTATCAGGGAATACAAGAAGAGTTTGGTTGCCTTCTAATGGTTCTTTATCCAGTTAGTCGATAATGACTTTCCCTTTAATTGACTTTTTTTGGAGGAAATCAAGGTCAAACTCTATTAGGAGCATGATCTACTTGGCCATATATTGGTTTTGGTATGGCTTGGAGTGCATATACTTGAGTGGTTCAATGTTGGTTATGACATAGGTTTTATGGTTAAGAAGATAATGGTAAAGCTTGGTGGCAACGAATACTAAAGCTAAGCAAATATTCTTGGTATGGGTATACCAAGTCTCGTACTCTAAAAGCATGTGGCTAATGTAATATATAGCTTGCTCTTTATGTTGTTCATCTTGATGAGCCAGCATTACCCCTAGGGAATGGTTGGTGGTAGAGATATATAGGCAAAAAGGTTGGTCATCCTTGAGAGGGATAAGGATAGGTAGAGACAAAAGGTATTTTTGGAGTGAATCAAAAGCCTTTTGGCAGTTGATAGTCCACTTAAAAGAGACATCCTTATTTAGAAGGTGGTGGAAAGGCTGGCACCGGTCCAAAAGCTAGGAGATAAAGCGATGAATGGATTGAAGCTTCCCTTGTAAGCTAAAGAGTTGCTTAAGGTTGACTAGAGGGAGCACCTTGAGGATTGCTTTGATCTTGGTGGGGTTGGCTTTAATTTCATGAAGGGAGATGATGAAACCAAGAAGCTTTCCCAACAAGACCCCAAAAATGCACTTCTTAGGGTTAAATCAGATATGGTAGTGGATAAGTCACTCAAAGATGATTTTAAGAATGACTAAATGGTCCTTTTAGAGTTTGGATTTTTCATGAAGATTATCCACATAGTCCTGGAAAATATTATGGATAAGTTCATGGAAGATAAAGGTCATGGCACATTGGTAGGTTACACCAGAGTTCTTTAACATGAAGGTCATGACTCTATAGTAGAAAGTTCCCCATGGATTCGTAAAGGTGATCTTATGTTGATATTTGAGAGTAATTAAGATTTGATTGTATCTTAAGAATCTATTCATGAGAGATAACATCTCATGATTGGTTGTAAGATCAACTAGTTGGTCGATGCTATATATGGTAAAGTCATCTTTAGGACAAGAAAGTTTGAGGTCACAAAAGTCCACACAAATACGTATTCCCCCTATGGCTTTGGTGATAGGTACAACATTTGAGACCCATTGGGGGCAGTCAATGGGTTGAATTAAATTGATAGATAGAAGATGTTGAAGTTTTTCTTTGATGAAAAAGGCTATATAAGGGTGTATGCACTGAAGCTTTTGCTTGACAGGTTGGCATAATAGTGGGTGATTATGTTATGGTTAGCAATGATGAGGTTAATTCTAGGCATATTTATGTAAGACTAAGTAAAAGCTATTCTGTGATCTTGAAGGAAAGAGGGGAAGTCCTAAAGTTCTTAAAAATTTAATGATTGGCCAAGTTCAACAATGTGGGGGTTATCTAGAGTACCTAAGTTGATATCTATGGTGGATTCATTCAACATGTTTGAGGTCTCAAGAGGAATGGATTTGTGGATTGAAGAATCTAGGGCACTAAGATAGGTGAGAATACAATCATCATCCTGGCACAGAATAGTGTTAATGGTAAGAGAGTCTTCTCCTATCATCTTAGGATGGGTCAAAGGGATGGTTACAATTTCCCCTTCTTTTTGATAAGTTAGGGGTCTAAGGTAGATCATGTTGATGAAAAAAAAGTTAGGTGGGATGATGTCATCATCCTCACACATAGGTGGAGGAAAGGTCAGTGAAGAAGGGGTATCTTCCTTGATAATGGTAGTGGTAGGTGGTTTGGGTTGTTTCATGTTAGGTAAGATGAAACTAAGTCCATGCTTCTCATGAGGCTTCTTGGTTTCAATGGTTATCAGCTCATGTGGGCCATGTTCATATACCCCAAGGCTAAACCCTTTCTAAGCACACTGATGGAGGTATGTTTTGGCAAATCTTGATTTATCTAGGTAAGAAAATTTGGTAGTAAATGGCCTAGGTGAAAGAGAGGTGGTAGAAGCACAAAGGGGTTTGTCAAGTCCCCCATAGACAAAATGGGTATGACGGTGGGGAGATCTAAAGGGAACAATAGTTCTGACATTGGGGTCATATCCCAACTAGTTGGTGAGTTGCCCATACTTGTGAGGAATAGGGAAAGCATCAAGGGATAAATGGTGATACTCCTCCAATGAAAGGTGATGAAACATTGATTCTAAAGGGTCAATGGTGGGGATTTGGTTCAAAGGGATACAAGAACTAGTCGATGCCTCATCGGTGGAAGGGGATATGATATATACTTTGGTGGTTGAAGGTTGGGTTTTAGTCATTGAGGGTGTGTTAGATGAGGGTATGAGGACATCGTTGGGGTGATAGGTCATGTTCCATGTCAAGAAAGAACTTGGATCAACTTAGATGATGATGATTTGGCCTTCATTCTCAAACTTGATGTAACAGTGAAGGTTGGAGGGGACACAACCCATGGAACAAATCTAGGGTTGTCCCAAAAAATAATTGTATTATAATTCACCTTTCACTACATAGAAAAGTTTAGGGAGTGTACGAGGTCCTAGACGGATGTGAAAGATGACAGTTCCCAATGTAGTGGCTGTGGTATCATTCAATAACTAAAGGATAACTGAGGTTTTGAATATGGCATTGTCTAGCAGGTTGAGTTGGTTATAGGCATGGGAGGAAATGATGTTAATACTAGCTCCCCCATTAATCATGACCCATTTAATGTGGGTCTAGTTGATGTATGAAATAATAAAGAGAGGGGGATTTGGGTCATTTAGATGGATAGAGGGTATTTCTAAATCCTTAAAGGTAACAAAGTTGGAAAGTTGAAGGGCACCAACAAAGGTTGCTAGAGGTTTGGGGTATTCAAGTTAGACCTCAATGGATTACAAATCCTCTATTAGTGTTTTGTGGTGGTAAGGGGAGGTAGAGATAAACTCATACAAACTCATCTTCACCAAGGTCTGGTGAAGTTGCTTGAGGATAACTCTCCTGATGGATTATAAGGGGTTAAATTGGGAGCCACCTAAAATAGGCACCTTGGGTTTGGTCAAGAATGGAGATGGTTGGGTGTGGGTTGGTTGGGAGGTTGAAGATGGATACATCTATGGAATAGACACCTTAGTATTCCCCTTATCCTTCTATTGTGATCTCATGACCACGTTGATAATATGGATAAGAGAAGGGGTTGGGGTAGGAGATTGGGTAGACTTATCTTTACTTTGAGGTGAGAGTGGAGGAGTGGGTAAGCGTGGGTAGGTATGGTTGTTGGTGGGATTAGTATAGGGATTTTGGGAGGTTCATCTATTAATAGATCATCCTCATCATAAAGCTAGTGGATAATGGTTTGGAGAGCTTTACAGTTCTCCATGTCATGGTCGAGTGTCCTATGATAAGAACACACCTGGTGGTTATTATACTAGATGGGTTTTGAAGAAAGAGGGTTAAATGACCTGATGAGAGGTAAGGCTAAACAATAAATTTGAAATAACCTATGAAATATGGTCGAGTAGGATTTAGGTAAGGGTGGTAAAGGTTTAGCAATCTTGGCTTTGATTGTTAAGGTAGAAGGTTGGTTAGAAGCAAGTTTGGTGATAGGTTCCTTGGGTAAGGTGGTGTGCTTGGTTAATTGTTTTGGTTTAGATAAGGAGGTCAATGAGTGAGAGGTGGAATATTGTAAGGTAGGTAGCCTGGGTATTGTTGGTACAATGAAGAGAGGTGCATCAAAAACTAATTGCAAAGGTTTAACTAAACGAGATAGTGGGATTTTATGGAGATAATAGGCTTCTAATTCAAGGTAGAGGGATGAGGCCCCAAAATGTAGGGCAAGGTTAAGGGAGGTAAAATAATAACCTTCAGGCCTTTGGGTGGTCTTACCTCTTTGGTTGCTTTGGTTTGGCACTTGGTTGTTGGTTTCAGTGAGGCAAGCTCCACCTTCACATATGGGTGGCCAAGACTCTGTGTAGGGAAGGTGTCAAGGTTTTTAATTGGTTTAGTTTGAGAAGGTGATTTGTTCACTTGGGGTTTATATGCCTTAGATAGCTGATAGATTATTAGATTGATAAAATTTGCTATTGGTTTGGTTGATAAGGTAAGGGTTTAGATGGTGGAAGTAGTAGGTTGGTCTGCTAAAGGTATGGTTGGAGGCTCTTACTTGGTTATATAAGGTATCCCTAAGTGATTCCATAAGGTGTCTCGATCCATGTCAAGTTTGGAGATAAATTCCAATTTCTACACTAATCAAGATAATGGTTTGCAGGCTATTTTTATTCCTTGAATAGATACGTCAAGATAGTAACCTTGTACTCTTCCTCAATCAAAGGATGAAAGGTTGAGATAGGTGGTTCCTCTATGGGAGGAGTAGACATGGGTGTTTCCTCCTCGGGAATGGTTTTTGAAGGGGGATTAGGTTGTTTGGCAGTTGATGAGAAAGGTATAATGGGTTCTTGGTCTGGTATATCGGCTAAAGGAGGGGTCGATGGCTCCACTACCTCAATAAGTGGAGGTGGAGAAAGGGGGATTTCCTTGGTTTGGGTTTCCAAAAGATAAAAAGGTAACTCTGTTACCTCAATAAGTAGAGAGGGTGAGGTACAAATAGGTTGGTTAGCAGGTTCTTTAGCAGCGAGTATGTCAAGAACCATGTTAACAGTATGGGCATCATGAGAACATTCAACCATGTTACTCTCATTATTAGTAGGTAGATGGTAGGAAAAATGTTGCCTAAAGATGTCAAGGGCTTGGTTTTATGGTGTATTGGGGTTTTCCAATGTAATCTCCCCTTTGTCAATGAAGGATTGGACAAGGCTCTTGAAGGTATTGAAATTATTGATGTCATGTCCTATTACCTGATGAAAATCACACAAATCATTCTCATTATACAAAATAAGTGTAGGACAAGAAGAGTCAAATTATTGGGTTGGTTTGATAGGATGAATTTGAATGATATTAGCCTTCAATAACTTCTCTAATATTGAAGCATAAGATTCTCCAAGTGGAGTAAATTACTTCTAGCTGCTATGGTTTTGGTTCCTCATGTTTTACTTTGAAGGAATAGAGGAATTTGGTTGGTTGAATGATGGTGGAAGATCATTTTTAAGGCCCAGTGCATTCATGGTTCCCTTGCCCCTGGCATTGGTATTAGATTGGTCATTTGATTTAGAAAGAGAGGCCTCATTAGTTTTATAAGTGAAGTTCTTGTTTTTCAGTTTTAGCTTTCCTTCGTTAATGGCTTTGTTATCTAACTTACATGCCATGGTAAAAGCTTCATCAAAGGTGAAAAATATTTAGACACGTAATGTAGAGAAGATATGCTTGGCACATGCCCAAGCAAAGAGCTCTATGAGTTTAGGTTGAGGCAAGGAAAAGGAAAGTTGGTTAATTAGGCTCCTCCAATGAGCCATAAAAACAACAATGGATTCATCCTTAGACTACCAGATGAAGTAGAGGTTGTTGATAGAAACTTTCTTAGAGATATTGATTGAAAAGTGGTCCAAGAAAGTTTGAGCCAAGTGGGTAAAGGAGAAGAGGGAGTGCTTGTGTATGACACTATACCAATCTAATGTCAGACCAGATAGAGACATGGGGAAGGTGTAGAGAAGAAGGGATTCAACATATGTGATGAGATAACAAGCATGCTTGAATTTCTTAAGGTGTTTTTGGGAATCCTCCTTTTAAATTTAGAGAACTTGGGAAGTTCTCATTGGGGAGGATATTCCCTAATCGGTATGAATGGATGGATGGGCTCATTATAGATTTGGTCATATGATAAGATGTTGTGAGCAACCAAAATGGATGACTCTAAGGCATTCATCTTGTCTATAAGCATCTTAATTAGGTCTTCTTGTGTTTGTGCACCCAAAAGGTTATAAGATGCATATTGTTGCAATGGTTGGGAGACATACTGATAATGGGTAGAAAGTTACCACATATTGGTAAGTGGATGCCAATGGTTGGGTGGAAGATACATAAGGGTAGGTATATGTATGTGGTTGGGTAGTGGGTAGGGTCACATGCCCTTGTATGTTAGGGATGTAGCCAAAGTTTTGTGCAAGGGGTGTTTATTAGATAGGTGTGGTATTTGGGTTGGTGAACGATGGAAGGGTGGTCAATCTTATACTGATTGGTGGTAAGGAAGAGGGTGTTAGGGTGTGGAGCTAAAAGCTTCACCTTAGGCAAATAGGAAGTTTTTTGTGCATGACAGTCGCTGGCATCGGCAGGCCACAACCGACGTCGGTCAGGGGACAGTGCAAGGGAAACTGACATTGACAGGAGTTCGACCAACATCGGTCACCTCCAGAAAGATAGGGACTGACGTCAGTCACCTGTGGTGGTCAGAACTGCTGTTGACAGACAGTCAATTAAGTGAACGCATTGTTTACATGATGAAGACTAGTTCGAGTCTTTGAGTCGCCCGTCTAAATTAAGTGTATGCATGAGATCTATATAATAGACTCATGGGATGTATTGTTAAGTGTTGAACTTGGAGAACCAAGTGTGGAGCTTGGAGAGTTCTTCCCATGGTGGAATCAAGTAGGATTCCCCATGTATGTAAGATCAGGTTTGATATGCAGGGAGTTGCAGGGTCATGGTGGAGATCTACATGTGATAAGTAAGATCAGGTTGGTCTACAGGGATGTGTGTATGCGAGGGTCAGAACAAGATCAGTGGGGGAGCAAGATCAAGGTGACAGCAATACATCAAGAGCAGGATCATGGTGAGATCTACTTGGAGTACCGGTTCGTACTTAGTTGTACTGGATGTACAATGAGGTGAACAACAGCTTGTGTAAGTTGTTGGTTGTGACCTATGAGAGAAGATTGCTCAGGTGGGAAGATTACTTGGAGCCCTTGAGGAGGAAGCCTCACAGAGGTGGAAGAAGAGTGTGATCTCTTTATTGTAATTTCCTTTATAATGAGTTAATTGTGTGTTTCCTCTCATATTCTGTGTGTTTTCTCATTGATAGTTATTTGTTCTTCTGGTTATTTTCGCAATCTTAAGTTGCTTATACAATGGTAATCATGTGTGCTCTTAATTCTAACAAGTTGTGTCAAAGCTTTGGGGAACTTAGGTCCTATCAAATGGTATCAGAGCCTGGTTGTAGGTTCAAGAGCTGATACCATCAAATGGTATCAGATCAAGGTTGGATGTTCTCAGAGTGAGTTTGACTAACAGATGGCCCAGATCTGTTAAGTGTTGTTGATTACAGGTTACTCACAGGGGTTGCTGATTGATTGGGAGTATAGCAATGGTAGAAGAAGGTAAGTTGAGGATGAATAAATTTAGGCACAGGATTAACACCACAAGGAGTGTGGTGGGTTGTCTTCAAGTGGGAGCTTGAAGAGGAATACAAGCTAGGATGTAGATTAGATAGAGTACTTGTATGGGTACAGGTGCAGCTCTTTATCTCCAAGTGAGAGATTGTTAGGGTGTGGAGCTAAAAGCTTCACCTTAGGCAAATAGGAGGTTTTCTTTGCATGACAGTCACTGGTGTTGACAGGGCACAACCGACGTCAGTCAGGGGACAGTGCAAGGGAAACTGACATCGGCAAGAGTTTGGCTGGCGTCGGTCACCTCCAAAAAGATAGGGACCGATGTCGATCGTCTGTGGTGGTCAGAACTGCTGTTGACAAATAGTCAGTTAAGTGAACGCATTTTTTGCATGATGAAGACCAGTTTGAGTCTTTGAGCCACTCATCTAAATTAAGTGTATGCATGAGATCTATATAATAGACTCATGCACTGTATTGTTAAGTGTTGAACTTGGAGAACCAAGTGTGGAGCTTGGAGAGTTCTTCCCATGGTGGAATCAAGTAGGATTCCCCGTGTATGTAAGATCAGGTTTGACATGCAGGGAGTTGTAGGGTCATGGTGGAAATCTACATGTGATAAGTAAGATCAGGTTGGTCTGCAGGGATGTGTGTATGCGAGGGTCAGAACAAGATCGACGGGGGAGCAAGATCAAGGTGACAACAATACATCAGGAGCAAGATCATGGTGAGATCTACTTAGAGTACCAGTTCGTACTCAGTTGTACTGGATGTACAATTAGGTGAACAACAGCTTGTGTAAGTTGTTAGTTGTGACCTATGAGAGAAGATTACTCAGGTGGGAAGATTACTTGGAGCCCTTGAGGAGGAAGCCTCACAGAGGTGGAAGAAGAGTGTGATCTCTTTATTGTAATTTCCTTTGTAATGAGTTGAATACAATTGTGTGTTGCCTCTCATATTCTGTGTGTTTTCTCATTGATAGTTATTTGTTCTTTTGGTTATTTCTGCAATCTTAAGTTGCTTATACAATGGTAATCATGTGTGCTCTTAATTCTGACAAGTTGTGTCAGAGCTTTGGGGAACTTAGGTCCTATCAAATGGTATCAGAGCCTGGTTGTAGGTTCAAGAGCTGATACCATCAAATGGTATCAGAGCAAGGTTGGATGTTCTCAGAGTGAGTTTGACTAACAGATGGCCCAGATCTGTTAAGTGTTGTTGATTACAGGTTACTCACAGGGGTTGTTGATTGAGTGGGAGTATAGCAACGGCAGAAGAAGGTAAGCTGAGGATGAAGAAATTCAAGCACAGGATTAACACCACAAGGAGTGTGGTGGGTTGTCTTCAAGTGGGAGCTTGAAGAGGAATACAAACCAGGATGCAGATTAGATAGAGTACTGGTATGGGTATAGGTGCAGCTCTTTATCTCCAAGTGGGAGATTGTTAGGGTGTGGAGCTAAAAGCTTCACCTTAGGCAAACAAGAGGTTTTCTGTGCATGACAGCCGCCGGTGTCGGTAGGCCACAACTGATGTTAGTCAGGTGACAGTGCAAGGGAAACCGACATCAATAGGAGTTCGGCTGGCGTCGGTCACCTCCAGAAAGATAGGGATCGATGTCGGTCGCCTGTGGCAGTCAGAACTGTTGTTGACAGACAGTCAGTTAAGTGAACGCATTGTTTGCATGATGAAGACCAGTTTGAGTCTTTGAGCCACCCGTCTAAATCAAGTGTATGCATGAGATCTATATAATAGACTCATGGGCTATATTGTTAAGTATTGAACTTGGAAAACCAAGTGTGGAGCTTGGAGAGTTCTTCCCATGGTGGAATCAAGTAGGGTTCCCCATGTATGTAAGATCAGGTTTGATATGCAGGGAGTTGCAGGGTCATGGTGGAGATATACATGTGATAAGTAAGATCAGATTGGTCTGCAGGGATGAGTGTATGCGAGGGTCAGAATAGGATCGGTGGGGGAGCAAGATCAAGGTGACATCAATACATCAGGAGCAGGATCATGGTGAGATCTACTTGGAGTATCGGTTCGTACTCAGTTGTACTAGATGTACAATGAGGTGAACAACAGCTTGTGTAAGTTGTTAGTTGTGACCTATGAGAGAAGATTACTCAGGTGGGAAGATTACTTGGAGCCCTTGAGGAGGAAGCCTCACAGAGGTGGAAGAAGAGTGTGATCTCTTTATTGTAATTTCCTTTGTAATGAGTTGAATACAATTGTGTGTTGCCTCTCATATTTTGTGTGTTTTCTCATTGATAGTTATTTGTTCTTCTGGTTATTTCCGCAATCTTAAGTTGCTTATATAATGGTAATCATGTGTGCTCTTAATTCTGACAAGTTGTGTCAGAGCTTTGGGGAACTTAGGTCTTATCAGAGGGTATAGACATAATGAGGATTTAAATCATAGTAGTGGTTGATGGATTTGTGGTACCTAAAGGAAGGTTGGAAATGTTATAGGTGGGCAATCCTATTGTGGAGGAGTGGTTGGTAGGAGTGGAAGGTATAAGGGTAGCAATATTTTGAGTTGGTCAATTTTCTATGATAGTCTCAAAGGGGTTGTTGGTCGATGAGGAGGCTTGGGTAGTCAACGATTGAGTTGTAACCATGGAAATAGAGGTGTTCCCCATGAGGTGGAGAGGCATGCCATAGGGTGGATCTATCGGTCGAGCTAAAGCTAGGGTACGGTAAGACATGGTTATAAGATAATGTTGTAAGGCTACAAGATTATTATCTAGGAAATTGGCAAAGTCTGCATCTCCTTGAGGAACCTCTCGAGAGAAGGTAGGAATTCTTGAGGGATGGGGAGAATCTATTAGTTCAAAAATGTAGTCCATAGATGAAGAGGTAGAAGAAATAGGTTGGCTTGGTGATGGGTTTTACTTTGCAAGGTCTCTTAGTTGCTAGCGAGTGATAACCATATGAGATAAGAGAGATAAAAATCACAAATATCCTCACCACTTAAACAAAAATAAAACAAGGAATGGTCAAAGAAATCAAATCACACTCTAAAAGATACATTAAGCCCTAGAGTTTTAATTAATCTCACTTTTGGCTTATGCCTTAAGAAGTTGTGTGATTTAAATTGGTTTATAGAGTGGGTAATAAAGAGGAAGTATAAATTTGGTTTTAGGTTATGTTTAGGAACTCAAAATGAATCTATATTGGAATCAATACATGGCTTGGTATTAGGGCCTACCCCCTCACTCCACACACCACAGTGATAAAGGTGTCAAGTGCTTAGCCAATATATATTGATATTTAGAGTTTATACTCAACCATAGAGATGAGTTGGTTCTCCCCTTGGTAATGACCTCCAAGTGGGATTACTAGGAAAGGGTAAGGTCGCTAGGTAATGAAATCTTAGTCAGGCCTTGTCTCAAGTTTGTTTGATGTTTAATTGATGAAAGTGTTTTGGTTTAGTGTGTGTAACAAAGAGTGAAGCTACAATAGATTACTTTGATTTTAAGTTAAGATATGTGAACTAAACTTTGAAGCAGTCTATGTATGCACTTAATTTTAAACCCAAAGGAAACTTTTGATTTTGTTAATGAGAGTAGAATAGAAAGATAATGCAATCAAAAAATAACCCAAGTAAGGACACAAGTATCCCATCGGGTGTGCTAAAATTTTTCAATGAATTTTAGCTTAAATTCAAAAAGGGAAAAGAAGAATCTAAATATGGGTATGGTTAAAAAACCTATTTGATTGTGCATGTATTGAATCAAAATATTGTAGAGAGTTCCTCTTTGTCTTGGGAGGATGACCTCTAGATAAGAAATCACTAAAGAAAATTTATTCATTAGATAGATAGTTGAGTGGATTGCCTAGTGATAGCTAGATCCCAGAAGCAAGAGCTTCCTCAGGGGCTATCAATCCACACATTTCAAACAAATAAGTTTATAAATAGAATAGAAAGTACTTGCATCAATAATTCAAAGGTACTAAAATGAACACAAAAATGCTTGCTTGAGAAAATAGATTATAAATGATTAAAATAATAATTAAGCTAATTAATACTAGTGTTAGATGGTTGGGATATGCTTTAAAAAATCAGAAAGGGGTTTGTGAACAAGCATGGACACATAAAATCATATTTGATTGGGGGTGGATAGGTGAAAAAAGCTTAGTGGAATTTGCTTCAATAGTGACCATTGGTAGTTGGGCTAACCATTGGTGGTTAAGGCAATCGTCGACGGTCAAGGTGACTATCGGTGGTTAGACAGACTATCGACAATTAAGACAATCATCAATGGTTACTATGTGTAGATCTGGCTTGATAACAAGCTGATTGATAAGATCACAAAGTGAAATTTTGAGAGTTGGGTTAGTGTTAGGTTGTGTGTGAAAATAAAATAAAGTAATTGAATACTAAAAATCAAGTATTTATCTTGAAAAAATTTGATTGGGTGATTGGTTGAGGTGATGGACTCATTGGTGGAGTCTAACAGGATTATGATAGAGTAACAGTACTTGGTGTGTCAACGGAGCTGTGGTGGTAAGTTAGCTTTCTGATGTAGTAGATGGTTTGTTGAATTGTTGATGATGATTGACCTACAAAAAGAGAATCCTAGATGCACAAGTTCTTGATGACAATTATAGATGATTTCACCATCCTAATCCTCTCTTCTTATAGGCAAGGCAAGAGATTTATAATAAGACGTGAACTAGGCTTCCTAATTATAACTTGCACATGTAATGGTTTGTAACTAGATTTAGATGAGTTATTTTTAGAAAATCAAGGTGGATGAGTTGCATGTTAGTGGTTAAGGAGGTGCACCTTGACCATCGATGGTTGAGAGTGAATGGTAAAAATAGGTAAAGGTTCGATTGATCCAATTTGGTCAAACTGACTATGGTTAGGTTTGGTTTGGGTTAGTGGGTTAGATTGGCCTCGAGAGGGTCCTAGGGTGGTCAAATAAATTATGATGACATTTGGAATCATGGTGTACATATTTTTTGTTTTTACACTTCCCATAGGTCATTCCCATAAGAAGGTTCCTCCTTCTCCCATGGTTTTACACCTCCTGTGGTTCCATCCCCTCTTGTGTTCCCTTCATCATATTTTATGCCTCCACCCATAACTCCACCTATGGATCTTCCCTCACTTGTGGATCCTTCTCCATTGGTGATTCCTGCATCTCCCATAGAGCCCGCTCCCATGCATTCTCTCAAGTATCCCTTGCTTGATTTCCCTCCTCAACATAATCCATCTAACATTCCTACTTTTTCTATGGAGGAGATTATACAAGAGGTATTTTCTCATTTCTCACTCAAGATAGATGAGACATTAGCAGCAGTTCATGTCCATCTTCATAGAGATCTATCTAATGTTTTGGATAATGTGTATGGGCAGATTTATTAGTATTTATGAGCACATGCATAGTGATTTTACATTTATATTTGGATTGGACAAGGGCTCAAATCTTATCTTTATCCATCTATTATATCATTTGACACTGTGTCAAATTCTTATTTCTCTTACATGGTGATTCTACTTTTACATTCTATACTACTCATATTGTTATTGCTCTCTTTTTCCTTCTTCCTTTCTTTCAAATTCCTTTCCTGTGTCTTTATGATTGTTTTCTTTCTTATCTCTATTTTTTGTAGATAATTATCATTGTAACTTGGTTATATAAACATGGTTCCCTTTAGTTATTTCCTATTACCATATGATTAGCTCGTAAATAATTCATCTCATTATAATTTCCTTATACTAGTCTACTTTCAATCTCATTGTTCCCTTTTTTCCCCTTATTTACAAACTAAGCATATACATGGTTGAGACTTGAGATCACATGTTGGTTCATTATTAAGCCTAAGTGTCATAGTTAGTCTTGTCTTTGGTTATTTAGATTCCTTTAGCCTAAGCATGCAACTCATTCATGTGTATCACTCTATCTTTCATGATTGGTCATTCCAAGTCCATATGGAGGAGGAATCATAAAATCCATAAAAACATAAAAAATCCAAATCATTTAAACATAAGGCAATAATACAAAAGGCAAAAATATTTTTAAAAGTAAAATCACACTAAAAGACGTGATTCAAAGCACATCTCTTTTTTCTAGTCGAAGCTCAAACTCCACAATTGGCCTCAAGATAGAGTCGAGGTCCTTTGGGGTGTGGCAGGCTAGTAAATTAGAAAAGGAGAATATAAAAAAATCTTTTATTGCTACCTACTTTCTCATGCAAGTACCCAATCTTCACGGTAGACTGATGGCTCTGTAAGGGGTCCTGAGGAATGGGGAACACATCGTGGGAAGGTAGGTCCATTTTACTTTTTCTGTACCAATTTACCTTCATGAGTTGATCTTAGTAGCATGCTTATTTTTCCACAAAGCTTAGTGTCTATAGCGAACAAGTTTCTTTTATACATTGATGGTCACTAGTCACTTAGTGTCTTCTCATGTCCTTAGTATGCCTCATGTCTCCTAAGGTCTTCTCATAAGATACATACAATATGTTTTTTATACTTAATTTTTCATGCCTTACATTCCTCATATTTCCTCTTGAGAAATATTATTTTGTTCACTGATCACTCCCCTTGGGAATTCCATTTGTGAGTTGCTTTGTAAGACCATGGATAGGACCTAGTCATCCTCACAAATTACCACATTCTACCTTCCTATTACCCACATCTTTTATTTACGTAATTTTCACATTTATTCCACCTTAGTAGTGTTCCCTTTGTGAGTTGTAGTATAAGACCATGGATAGGACCTGGCCCTCACAAAATTTTCCAATAATCCAAGTCACAATTAAAATTACATGTGTCAAATATGAAATAAGATGTGATTGATTATGAAGTTACACATCATTTGACATGCTTACCAACTTGATTTAGTATGTTTTATGTTTAATTCATTTCTCTTTTGCTCTTATTTTCCTATTTTTTGAGTGCATGTAAAAATACAACCATTTCTTGAATTTTTCATACTTCCCAACTTGAATTAGTGTGATAAATTTAAGACTAATTTTTTGTCAATTTTGTTTTTCTCTTATACTTTCCAACATGATATAGTATGATTGAATGACTTAATTGATTTATTATTATACCATTTGTCTTTTTACATGATTTCCATTTTATTACATTATTTTCATACTTCTCAATGTCATTCAGTGTAATTTTACTTGGTTTAATTTGGTGCCAATTTTTTATTTGGTTTAAAAACAAATTCCTTTTTACCATCTTGTTTACCACCCCTTTGGTTCTTTATACTTAGTCATTTTTATTGTTATTACACATTTCCCAACTTGAAATTTGTGTAGTACATTTTCTTTGATTGATTATATTTTACCAAGTCCTTTTTGCCTATTTATTTTTAACCATGTATGTGTTCTACATAATGATAGAAAAGAAACCACACCTCATATATTTCTTATAGCATATACATCGAACAGATAAATACATGTGCTAGAAAGAAATATATCTAAAGCATCAACAACTAGAACCATAATGATAACACATACAACCAATATCCAAATGCCAAAATAGTCCATATATATACATCTCATGAGTTTTGATACAATAATACAATCATATACAATGCCTCATATCTATAGTTGGGCCCCATCTTGTCTATCTCGTGGCATATACATATTACCTGTAGATGTCTCAGTATAACCCATTTAAATAAAATGTTATAATGAGGCCATTTGAGATTTTTGTCCTGACACCTACCACTATAGATGATCTATCTGAGCCTGCACCTTTGTCAATTGGGCCAGGGTCACCAGATGTGCCACTCTCTTGCTCTTGTATCACTCTATCCTAGTCATGTGCATGTATCATCTATGTCACTATATCCATATGTGCATTCCTATCCTCAGCTAAGGATTTCCATGACCATGTCTCACTTGCACCCATCTCTATCGATGGTTACACCCTCTCTCTATATGCTCGTATCTACCTTTCTGCCTCTCCAGCTAGTCTAAACTAGCTTTCTTGAGCTAGGGCAAATGGCACCATGGGGTCCTCCAGTGTAGTGGGGTCATACAACATTGATGACTCATCTAGGACATCATGGAGTGTTCCCCTCACAAAGGACTCCCATTTGATCTCCTCTTCCTCTGTTACACCTACAAAAAATAAACTAGATAGATATTAGATCACTATTATATCTCAAAATCTATCTATCTCTAGTATATTTCAAAATAAACTTAAGTAACATTTTGATCATTTTTTTACCTATCAGTGTATTATCCACTATGGTCTCACCAGAAATAAACTTAAGTAACTAGAATCCAGAAATAACACATGATATGAGAGACAATACACAACTTGTATTAAAACTCTTTCAGAAGGAAATACAACAAAGAAGGCTGCCACAATTCTTCTTCCTTACACACCTCTAGGGCTCCCACACCTCTAGGGCATAAACAATAAATCTTCCCTCAAAGCTCTCTCCCTTAGGTCCCAACACCCAACTCAACTCTGAGTTGGTGTTCACCTTACACCTATGCTCCACGCACTCCACAAGTGCTCCACGCACTCCACAAGTACAAACTATACTCTAAGTAGATCCCACCTGATTCTGCTCCCTGTTGTGTTGCTGTCCTATCTGATCTTGCACACCTGCAAATCAATCTAGTTCTGCACACCTGTGAACCTTGA
The DNA here is from genome assembly GCA_037957365.1 of Torreya grandis. Taxonomy (NCBI): domain Eukaryota; kingdom Viridiplantae; phylum Streptophyta; class Pinopsida; order Cupressales; family Taxaceae; genus Torreya; species Torreya grandis. The sequence continues at coordinate 1,358,316 of JARHVA010002939.1, read as the reverse complement.
CCTTGCACACACATACACCTATAAATCAATGATCTTACTTACCATGCAGATCTCCTATTGTAGCCATGCTCACCTGATGACCAAGATCATACATACATGAAGAACCCTGCTGATTCTCCAATCCAGCACCCACACTTGGTACTGTGGCACTAGGAGGAACACACCATTGCTCACCTCACACATAGAAGGAGCTTATAATATTTCTCTCTTACTCTCTAGCACTAGTTTACAATACAATCCATGAGTCTATTATATAGATCTCATCCAAACAATAATTAGACACCTAATTACAATAATTAGATCCGCAGCTCTTAGTCTAAAATTGGCTCTTGACATGCAAACACTTGGTTCGTTAGCTAACTACCCGTAAAACACTCACAGTCTAACCACACAGGTGACCGACGTCGGTCCTTGTCTGCCTGGGGGGTGCTGACGCTGGCTGACTACTGACCAACATCGGTTGCCTTCCTGTCTCCTCCCTACCGACGTCGGTTGGCCTGACCGACGTCGGCAACAATAACACTCCGCAACCCTTTCGCAACCTCCTCCATGTCTGCATCAGTGAAGCTTTTAGCTCCACAACCTAATAGGACTCCCATTTGATCTCCTCTTCCTCTGTTACACCTACAAAAAACAAACTAGATAGATATTAGATCACTATTATATCTCAAAATCTATCTATCTCTAGTATATTTCAAAATAAACTTAAGTAACATTTTGATCATTTTTTTACCTATCAGTGTATTATCCACTATGGTCTCACCATCTACGTGACCTCTGAGTACAGTCTCCCCATCTATGTGGCCTCTCAAAACCTCCTCTATCGATTACCTCCTAAACACAAATCCTATAGCCATAGCTTGAGTCTATTACATCATATGCTTGAGTGGCCTCTCTATAGTCCATTTCTATCTTGGCTCGCCTGTTAGGTCATTTAAGATATCCATGGTCTTTAATATTTCCTACTACATCCATCAACATCATGTCCTTGATGGTCACTGCTCATCCTATTATAGATCTGGTGGTGGTACCTTTGGTACTCCCACCTCTGTACCCATCTCCTCCTACTTAGCTTCTTGTCATGCTTGACCAGTCTATGGTATCTCATGATGTGGCCTGAGCATCAACCTCACCACTAGTGGCCCTAGCCCTCCCCTCCCCCATAGCTCTTTAACATGTCAGGCCCAAACTATGGGCACCACTATCAGTGCCATTAGATGAGGCAAGCCCATTTGCCTTGGTACTCATACCACCAAATGTGGCTCCATCCACCAAGTCTAATGTCTCATCACATCTATCTATGTTAAATCTAGTGAAATTGTGTCCTAGCTTAGCCATGTAATTGCTATGTGCCCATAAGGCTCCCATACTATGTATGCCCATCTCACTATCTACAACACTAGTACATGGGGCATGACCCATGCTACCTAGTCTTCTCTCCATCTTAATACTCAAGGTGACCTATCATCGATTGCATGGGGTAACCCAATTGGTCAATACATGGGAAACCTCTCATAGATCCATGCCATCAGTAATGTGATCGATCTAATAGACTTTTGTTCTCTGACCAACACTCTATACATGTCATGTATGAGCTAGACCCATATGATAGACCCTATATCATATAGTACTCTCTCCTCCATTATCATTTGACTCAAGGCTATCATGAACAGTGGTACCTTACCATCTGACTTATGGCACAACACTCATGCTATCATAAGTTCTATCAAATCCTTCCAAATATCTAGAATCTATGAGGTATACACATCAAACATGCTCACCCTCTAGCCTAAGTATATCCTCTTCAAGCTTGAAGCCCATACGACTAAGTCTCTCCTTTCCTTATCACTGTTTAGTATCTCAGTTATAATAGGTATCCCTGTTATCGATAATCCTAGGATGTCATGTACATCCTCCAGGGTGATAACCAACTCTATCATATCCTCCTCCACCTGCCACCTAAAGATGCTAGTCAATCGTTCTTAGCATCTTAGGAACATGACTAACAAATATGAGCTCAAGGGTATCCTGCACATCTCTGTTATACCATCTTAGGCCTATAAATATCAGTATTACCCTATCTCTTATCATCAAATGCTCCAGTAGATCCAATAGCCATGACACATCTACTAATCCCTAGAATCTGGGTCATCCCTACAATTAAGAAATAATTAAAGATGTATTAGATCCTCCATGTCATGTATAGTCAAAATACATTCTTTTTACAATTTAAAAAGAAAAATCTTAAAGTTATTTAATTTAGTAATTTTAACCTATTTTTAGCCTACTCGCCCCTTTTTTCCCCTCAATTAGTCATTCTAGCACTCTTTTGGCCACTTGCATGCCTTTTTATACTATTTTGGTTCTTTGGTCAACCTAGTTTGACCAAAATTTCCTTATTTTTGACTTGGTTGACTTAAAAATCTAAGTCAACCCTCTTATTTCCCCCTAGTATTGCATTATCATTCTAGACTTTTTGGATCAGTTAGCAAATTGTACTAGGTAGGCAGTCTGTAAAACGTATAGGGTTGACACATACTAGATTGACAGTATGGATATTGCTTATTTTCAGCCTACTGGGTTGACTGGGTTGATCCAGTTGTTTTTTAATGCTAACCCCTTACATTTTGTAGAAAAAGTGCCTTCTAGCAGTTTTTTTTCAACCCTTCAAACCCATTTCTCTAAATAGATTTTCCTACCCATATGGCCCTGATTTGGTTTCATTTCAACATCTAGAAATGTTTAAAATTACAAATTTCTAAAAATACACTTAAAACACTAAAATATTCAAAAACTAGCTTGAAATTCTTAGTTGTTTACCTGTACTGCACTCGATGTTGCCTCTAAAGGTCCCTTTCGCCTAGCTTGTCATCTCCTCATTATCCTAGCTTGTTTGGTCTCTCAGAGCTTTTTTTAATCTCCTTCAAAGTCAAAAATAACAAATGACTTTCATTTCCACCTATTTAAAATCACTTTTCAAAACCTAATCTTTCAATTATTTTTTGGCAAATTCCTTGTTTTACCTCTATCTTTGTTTTTACTCATCCATTTTTCAAATCATAAAATGTTTTGGATTTGTGATGACATAGATAATATTTTTCACTATCATATGCCCATATTCCAAAAAATTTAATTTTTTTCTATTTTTTGCATTAACTTCTACAGGTTCACCTAGTGTTCTTCACATTGGACACCTTCATTTCTCTTGCAGTCTATTTTTTTAATCTACAACACTAAGGTAGGTAAAGGTATGTGTTTTTCAATTTTGTCCTTTCATTTATCTTATTTGTTGCTTACTACACTTTACTTAGCATCAATGTTATGTGTTATCATGTTCTATTTCCCGAAGCACCATCCTATGTTACACTCACATGGCACATGATGAACTTCAAGTGGGGCATATGTATATACATATTATTTTTAAACTTTTATCGATTACTAACACTTTGTATCTTGCAGGAACCCATCGAGGCTCAATCTCTTTGAGTGCACACCTTAAGGGATGCACCGAGAAAGGGATGGGCAGACCATTGGTGCTTCATAAAATGTTATCTCTTTTGTCACATATTATCTACACACTTGTCTCATAAAACCATTTACCCTAATCTTTCTCTTCTCAGTTGAACCCATTCCAAAATTTTACACACTTTATCTTCCTTTTCCTTACCTAAATCTCATTTTATTAGTCAGCTATATAAGGTTGATTGGGTCGACCCTGTTTAGTTTCGGGTTATTTTCACTTAGGAGCTATTTTGACCTTTGGTTGACCTAGTGAATTATTATCCAAAATTGTACAGGGTTGACTGGGCTATCAATCGACATTTTTGGAAGGATTTAGTGTAAGATCCGCCTATATATACAAGTTCATTTCCCACCATTTGATAAGAAAGAAGCGAATAAGAAGTAAGTGCAAATGAACATCTACTTATTGACCATTCTACTTGAGAAGTAAAGCTCAGGGTTCTATAATTTCTTTAGAGATACGAATCTTGTCTTGTGGAGAAGTCTTTTGGATGCATTGATAGGTTGTGTAGCCTAGAGCTAATTTATCCTTATCATCTTTATATATCACAACAATTTTTTGTGAAGCACCTTGGCCAAGTGAGATATTGAGGCTTGGAGGGTTCATATTCAAGGTAAGTATTCCTAACTTTATTTATCTTTTGTAAGAGTAGATAGATAATGTAGTTGTATTTCTCTTTCATGCATTAGAATTTTGTATACATTGATGTGAGTAGATGTCTTTTATGCATGTTTAATTTTTTTTTGTTTCTAAACCCCACTTTTTGCTACAAGCTTTGGTGAGCACTAGATTAGATTTACTTGTTATTAGCATAGGTGAAATATTAAAACCTAGGACCCCTTAGGCTTATTGCATGATTGTGTTAGAGTGGAAGCTTTGGAACCCTCCTTAGCATAGTGCATTGTGATAAGTGACTCCTTAATTGGGTCTAGTGGATCCCCATATTAGTAATGCTCCCACTTAACAAATGTATTTCCAATTAGAAGTGTAAGTATGATTTATTTTTTTTGAGCCAGGATTTATTTATAGACATGATGCATTTCTGATTGCATACAGAGCTATGTGGAAAACAAGTAATAAATACACATTAGAAGACAAAAATAATGTTTATACCTAATTATAAGATTTGCTTGAGAACTAGTTTGAAGTGGTTGAGCTCGACTTGTAGGCTATGGAGTCTTTGGCAATGTTTGATTCTGCATGTGGAAAGCACCTCTCTTTGTCTACACTTGATTTTGGCTTGGCTTGGCATGAGAATTGGTTAAAGCTCATTGTATAATTCAATAGAGTAAGTTTACATGAATAAGCTTGTCTATAATGGCCAAAGGCCCCTTGTATTTATAATTTTTTTGGATGTTTGTGAACCATTGATTTGAGATCAAGATCAATGGTGGAGGACAAGTCCTTAAACTCATGATCACACACATGGAGTTTATAAGATATGCCATTTAAGACTTTTTTGGAGTGTAAAAGGCATGTTGGAAGAAAAGTGCAGTCATTAGTCCTCTTGGAGTGTGTAAGAGAGGTGTAAGAAGGGTGTCAGAGCTTGCTTGCACTCCTTTTCTTTCCCATTGACTTCTTTGAGTGACATCACCTACATGAGGCAAGAATTCAATTTTGATTTTAGAAAAATAGAAAATTTCAAATTCATAGAATTTTCTATTAGAGGAATGATTAGGTTAATTAATTAAGGTGATTACTTGGTAATTAGAAGAATGGTACAATTTGTAATGTTTATTTTTCAATCAACCATTCACTTAATTATCCTATGAAAACATTTGCAAAGGATTAATTTAATTAGGGATGTGCCAAATAAGATTAATGATGCAATATGATCCATTACTCAAATCAAGGTTATGTCATTTTGATTTTGGGTTAAAATGGTAGTCGTGGAAGTAAATTAAGCCCATTGGTGATTTTTGATTAAATTTACATGTGATTATGGAAAATCGCTTTTGATTACAGTTTAGACATGAAAGTGATTAAAATGAAGTGTCTACAAACAAGAGGTATAGTAGACTTCCTCCCACATAATGTGCAATGATGTAAAATAATTATAGGATGACTGTTAGCTATGTCACCACTAGTAGGAGGGACACTAACACTAGTAGTAGGAAGGACACTAAAACCAATAGTAAGACAAACACTTCTATATGTGCCACCACCTATAGCCTATGTATAACTCCTCAGTAAATGCATTACATGGTCAATCATAACCTGTGTGAGACTAGTAACTGCCGAAGGTGTCCATTTGTGTACGACAATGCAATATTTTAGGAATAGAAGTATGTGCTATTAACTTTATATTTATTTGAACTTAGTTTTGGTCCCACTTGGCACCAAGTCTATCAAATGAGGACCCACCTCCCCTACCTTGGGAGGCTTTCATGTCAAAATAATTTGAAATTGATTGTAAAATAAGTTTAAAATAAAGTTTTCTCAAAAAATATAACGAAACCTCATTATTATTGCATGGAGACTCATCAAACACCATCTACCACCTGTCCCAAAAGTTGTTTTTAATCTTCTCATGAACACACTAATCAATGCTAATGTGTTTACAACTCATTGATGGTGGTTTGTTAGTTCCACTTAAGAAACAAAGCACACTCTTCTTTCGTTATATATATTTTTAATGTCCTCATATGGAACTTTATTAGAATAATATTCTTTTAACACCTCTCTTTGATACAACACTGCATCAGGTTGGGAAGTGGCATTTTTCACTTCATTGAAAATTACCTCTGATGTAGTGGCAGGTGAATTACATCTACCATGACTTGAAGAATCATGTAAACTATTGATAATAATTTGCAATCATTGTCACTTTGAATTATATTATTCATATAATTGAGTTTCTTCTTGTATAAAGTCAAAATGTTGAGGGTTTTAATCACAGTTATGTTTGACATTTTATTTAGGCAATGGGTCCATTGAATTTTGTATCTATATTTATAAAAATAAACATTTTCTTTAGGTAATGTAAGAGAAATGCAAATTTATTTTGAATACCATAAACATTTAAAATATATATAAATGCAAACCCTAAAATCATAATTTAATAAAAAACTTACTTGAAACTGTGATTGAAATGTATAATCGATTTATTGGGATGCAAGGAACACTATACCATGCACACCCTTTCTTTGTCTTCCAAAACACAAAAGTTTGCTTAGCTTTATAATGAAATACGGGAGAATAAAAACATAGATTTTTGGTGAAAATGAACTTTTTTAAAGGACATATGCCCTTTTTAATAAGGGGTGTAGGCCCTTTATAACCCACAAAGGGTGTACGCCCTTTTGCCAAGGCAGGGTGGGTTCAATTTTTTTGAAAAAGGGGTGTACACCATTTTCAAATGAAAATTGGTCTTCTCTATTTTGGCACTTTTTTGTCTCCCAACTTTATGCATCCACTCACCACTATTATCTGCATATTGTGAATTTCATTTCTAAATAAAAACAAGGTTACTAAACCCAAGAAGCCATTTTAATGAATTTGAAGAATAGGACATAATAACTTATTGATTGCCTAATGCTAAGCTAATTAAAATCCACTTGTCTTTGTGTCACCTTTATCCGTCTTCTTTTCCTTTACTTCTTCCAAATCTTCTTGCTCATGTATTACTTCTCTCTAATACGTCTATAAAAACCATTTGTGTGTGTGTTTATTACATATTTTCATTTCCATTTATGCCCTTCCAAACTAGGGTTTTCCAAGATTGGAAAGTCCAACAAACTTCCATTTATAATGGTCATATGGCCATTCTCATGAATATCTACCAATACTCCAAGTAAGCAAAAAGACACGTTTTTAATTATTTTGCATGAAAATCTCAACTTCCCACGAGAATAAATATACATGTTCTTCTCAATCAACTTCTTAATAATGATATTTGATCAAACAAAATACATGACCACTCAAACAGGTAATCAACCCAATAATCCTCCTTCCTCATCATCGGTTGGCCATGGCCTTGTTCACCATTCTTTGAAATGCTTACAATCAAACCCTAATTTAATTTTTCTTTCCTTACCACTTTATTTGTTGATTGATTTAGTGTAGTTGGGTGGGTTGGGGGTTTTCCCTCCCTCCCATTTTTACTTTAGCATATCGCATATATCAAAATAAAAATTGATTATTAATACAAATATCATTAAGATTTATGCCAAGGTCCATACTAAGTTTTAAGCCATGATTTTTTGCTATGATCCTTCTGCTTTATACTAGCATTACCTTCTTAGCAATGTAATTTATACTTATGCCTAGCTCGCTTTAGGCTATATTTACAAGATCTCATTTGTGACCCAATGCCACAAGTATTTAGGTGAATTCCTTTAAGCCAAGTTTGGTAATAGACTTAATGAGTTCCCTAAAAAGTCCCATCCATCACCAATGGTGATACTGAAATCCTAATATACTTCCACAATATGTGCAATAATACTATCAAGAAAAAGATTTAAAATCAATGATTCATTATGGATTGATAGAGGAATTAGATATTAGACAATCTTAGAGTTCCTCATTTTTGTGCAATATTGATAGTATCATGATATACGATAGCCAAGGCCTATCATATCACAACCATATTGACTTAACACCTTATTAATGATGCGAGAGGACAACCGAAACACACAAACATGCAAGCATGATAGGGATCCTCAATATCAGTACCTAGAATGCCATATTTCTCTCTCATACCCCTGTTTACTTTACCATTTCTATAATACTTTCCTGCAAGCACGCCTAACTTTGGGTGGCCAATCCAGGCACTTCAAAAATAACCCACAATATATCAGTAGTATTTGTACTATTGATAAATCATAAATCCGATAATAGCAATGTAGCTATTGATTAGAAAAACATCATAACATTGTTGAATCAAATATATAGTTGAATTAGAAACAAAATATAATGCTACAACTAAATATAAAAAGCACCGAAAATACAATTGAATCTAAAAATATCATAAGTAAAATTGAATATTCATCATAACTAGAACATAGTAACATTGAAGACAATAAATGATATCTTTAAAATCTATGCAACTACATCTCAAAATCAAAGTGTCCATCTACCACAATCTAGAATGAAAACCATCATAATATAAGATTACAAAACTTGTATCAAAATAAATATTTTAAAACAACGTTGTGCCCCCAACACTTATTATATCATGAAACTAAAGTCTCCAAAGTGTTGTGCCCCCAACACTTTCAATGTCTCTCCCACTTCTTGTCAGCTCCCCATGCCTTGTGCTTCTTGTGTCCTTTCTTAGAAGCACATTGATGCTTATGGTCCCTTTTATTGTCTCAGTGAATACATTATAATGCAAATACCTTTCATCTTGTCTTTTTCACTGCTAGTTGTTTGTTGTTAGTTCACATGCCAATAAGGTTCAAATTTGAATTCAATTGTCTATATATATTATTGTGTAAAGCTAACATTTTATTTTGGGGCACTTTTGGTGCACACCTAAGATTCTATCTATGTTATGCAATTTACATTTTTTAAGTTATTTATTTAATAAAATTTACTATTTCTCAATATCATAGATTCCACTCTTTAGGCCCTGACATACAATAAGTTAGTTCATACCATTGATTAGTCTTAACACAAACCTTTAAAGTCAATTTTTTCTTCTCGAAGTTTTTATATATCACAAGCACATATTAAATAGAAGATTAGAAGTAGGTCAACACATTTTTCAAGTTATTTTCGAGTTCACTATTATTTGTGAAAAGTGCCAATGCTCTTGACCCCTATTTGAAGTGCCCTTGATGCTTCTGACACTAGGTATTTGATTAGATCCATATCTTTGGGTGAGGCAACTGATGTTGTTGAAAGCACGTTTTTAGAGTTAACTTTAAATGATAGTTCTATGGAAGCAATTAATTCAATATACGCCTCTAAATCTTATGTGTTTGTGCTTCTATTTAATTTTGAAATATTAAATAATAATTGTTAGTTGTATTTACACACATTTGTCATAATTAAATGTAATTCATCTATTTATATTACACTAGAAAAACTAAACATGCTCCCACATTAGCAATAATTGTAAACAAAGGTGATTTATTAGATACTACACATTCATTGTTCCTTCACCTACTAATGTCTAGCTGTTACTTTATGATTACTATTAAAAATATATGACAAAAATGTCATTTCAATAATGACTACAAAGACAAGTTATTTGGTAGTGACTAAAATACAAATATAAAATCACAACTAAAAAAAATAAATTTTAAAATATGGAATTGAATGTAGTGGTAAAAACTTGAAACCTAATACCAAACTATCTTAAGTTTGAATCACAAAAATTGACTCCTTTTTAATGACATCCTCCAAGGTGAAAAAAAAGGAGAAAGATAGAAAGGGGGTTTAGTAATATGGAAGGCAAGATAAAGTTCGTCCTTAATAGCGGTTTAGTTTCAACATCGTTGAGGGAATATATAATAGGAAAATCTAAAAAAAGAAAAAGGGAAAGCCATTTGCTGTCAGAAGAGCAGACCATGATTGTGGAAAGAATCATGGCAAAAGGTCCCACCCGATCAACCAAAGGACAAAAACGCGATTGGATTTGAGAAGTCGCCTTCATAATTATCCCTCTCCCGCTTGCTCTCTCCATTATTGGAGTTTAGCAGCGGCAGCATGAGGATGAGTGGTGCGTGTTTTCCAGTAGCCATAGCCATAGCTTTGCTGGTGGCAACAATTTGTTCTTACGGTAAGCTTACTCCTAAGTATGATAGGTTGAGTAAAGTTAGAGGTATTACAGTGAGTGTTGCATTGTTTGTTGGTGTGCAGGGAGAGGCGCAGAGGCGAAGGCTAGAACGATGACGGTGGTTAACAAGTGCAGTCACACAGTATGGCCAGGCATACAACCAGGGGCCGGCCACGTGGTCCTTGAAAGAGGCGGCGCGTGCCTGCCTCCCGAGACGGCAAAATCATTCGAGGCGCCGCTCGGTTGGTCGGGGCGAATATGGGCTCGCCACAACTGTACCTTCGACGAGAGCGGCAACAACGGCGCCTGCACCACCGGCGACTGCGGCGGTGCTCTCTTCTGCAACGGCATGGGCGGCGCCCCTCCCGCCACGCTCGTCGAAATCACGCTCGCCTCCTCTCCCTGCAACGACTCTTCCTCCGCCGTTTGCAACGACTTCTACGACGTCAGCCTCGTCGACGGCTTCAACTTACCGGTGAGCATTTGCCCCGCCGAGGGCGGGTACGGCCGATGTGGGTTGGCCGGGTGTATGAAGGATCTGAACGAGGTGTGCCCGCGTGGACTGGCAGTGGAGGAGGAGGGGCAAGTTGTGGCCTGTAATAGCGCTTGCTCCGCCTTCAACTCGCCGGAGTATTGCTGCACCGGCAGGTATGGGGATCCCCACACTTGCGCGCCCAACGTGTACTCTACGCTGTTCAAAAGCGCTTGCCCCTCTGCGTATTCGTATGCGTACGACGATGCCGCCAGTCTCCTCACCTGCTCCGGCAGCCCCCACTATGTCATTACTTTCTGTCCTGCTAATTAATGAATGCGTGTTACGCTGTAAAGTTTGAAGCTTCGTTTCTACTACATTTGGAAAATGCTTTCACCATCGCCATCGCCATCGCCCTCGCCCCCTTCTTTTCCCTTTTTGTTAAAGAGTTTTGATTTCTAGTCAAAAGTGTCACATTATTCCTTCCGCTCCAAAATATAGCTTTCAATTTACTTAAAACATCCCACTACATTATATACTTCAGATTCAAAAAATATACGACTATTACAGATTTTATGCTTTTACAATTTATAATATAAATAAATATTAAGATTTTTAAAATAATTACATTTTCTTTTTGTTTCGATGTCTTATGCTTTTTATCATAAGTGGGTGATGTGAAACATGGAATAAAAAGGACACTATTATTTCAAAAACTTTAAAATTTATTATATTATTTTTTAAAACTTGTAATAAAATAAAAAAGAAAAATAATCTTTTAATTAATAAAATAATATAATATAAAATTATTAATTTTTATGAGATTTTTCATTTATATGTTTAATTTAATATAATATATTTTTTATAATAATTATAAGGTAACATGACTTATTTCACACATAAATTTTGTAAGCATTTTATTAAGTATATATTAGTCATTTATTAATAAAGAGGGAGGAAAGTTATAGTTAATCAATTGTTTTGGGTTTTTCGTCTTCTAACTTTTTTCTTCATTAACAAATTTTTTTAGAACATGTAATACCTTGTAAATTGCCCTTCTCTCACAATTCATATCAATTCAATAAATTGCAAAATCAAATAATTAGTAGTTTGTTTTTAAAATGACTGCAAACCCTATCCACAAAATTTGGTAACAAGCCCAGAACAAAGAGCTTAGTATAAAATGATAAAATCTATAAACCAACAAAATGCCTTACAATGCAAAAAGATAATAGCAACATATAAGCAATAAAACTAGAAGCAAAGCAATAAAAACATAACCACCCAAAAACCAATGAAGGCAAAGGATCATAACCACCAAACCACTTCCACCAAGTTGGTAGTAACCTCAAGCTAACAACCAATACTTGTAATTAGGAGTGTTAGATGGAAGTCCTTCAACACAATATTCTTTGTCAGAAAGGTAAAAAGAAGGCCATTGAAATCTGCGCTTAGAAATTGGAAGGATTTTTTGCACTAACAAGGATGACATTCACAAAGACCCCAGGGACAATGAGTTGTTGAGGAGCTCTTTGATTGTTTCAACATGCATGTACCGAGAAACTTTCTATGGAAACATAATACAATTTATGCATAATACTTTGTTTGTGATCCTACTATTTAGGGTTCACAAAGTTATCCCCTATTGACTTATCCTTAACAATATTCTATTCATAAGAGAGACTATTTCAAAAGTTCATATGGTGTAGAGTGTATTATTTTTGGATAAAAAATCTGTAAGCGATTTTTAAGATTAACGTTTCGGATCACACTTTGTAATCCATCGTCAAGATGAGAATATTTTATTCTATGTGAACCTATTAATAAGACTAATAACTAAACTAACAACATTAATTGTAATAGGTTTAATTAATAAAAATAATATGCTACCTTTTGTCACATCTCGCCTTATTGAAATCTATTAAAACACTTGCAACACTTTTAAGAGAGACTATTTCAAAAGTTCATATGGTGTAGAGTGTATTATTTTTGGATAAAAACTCTATAAGCGATTTTTAAGATTAACATTTCAAATCACACTTTGCAATCCATCATCAAGATGAGAATATTTTATTCTATGTGAACCTATTAATAAGACTAATAACCAAACTAACAACATTAATTATAACAGGTTTAATTTATAAAAATAATATGCTACCTTTTGTCACATCTCGCCTTATTGAAATCTATTAAAACGCTTGCAACACTTTTAAGACAACATAATATGATGACTTTGATTTATGATTCAGTTTCATGATTAATGTTTGTATGATGTTTATATTGATATTTACTTTTGAGTCTTTGTGATACATGTACTATGATGTCATTTGCATGGTTGCAGGTACTATCGAAGGATGAGATAGGCTCGAGGGTGGAAGAGTTCTACAAACCAGCGTAAAACAACATTATACAGGTATAAAAGGGTAAGACACAAGTAAAAGTCATAAAGTTCCACCATTCCTTTCTTCATGTTGTTCAAATTGTGGATACTCGGTACTATGCGTAAATAGTTTGTATTTAGTTTTGAGCAGTCGTCATTGGCATTTAGCCAATTGTGCACACTACTTGTTGCATATTATTTAGCACATGTTGTTATGATTGTTAAGGAACTTATTGTAATAAGTCATAAGGACTTGGTTACTTGGTCTCAACATTGTTTGTCATGGATTTAACCCCCATTGTGAGCAGGTATGGTCAAATCATTGTAATATATGGAAAGAGCCTTGACTAAGGCCTTGGTAATGATCAAGGTTTAAGCATGACATTAAGAAATTAGTATAGTTCAAAGCATATGGATAAACATTGATTAATTATTGATTAAACACTGATTATGGTATGGCTTTGAATGAGTAAAAAGTGGATTGGTCATTGACCTTGGCTCATTCTTGGGACGCAAAGGAGCTAGGGCATGAAAGGAGCAGTGGATAAGGTTGAGGAGAATAATGGGGAGGTAGGCTACATGTTGTGCAGAGCTTGATACCTAAAAAGTTATGACATTTTTCTATTTTTGGTATCCACGATGCCTAGCCATAATGATGGCTTTGTGGATAGAATCTTTCTCTATTTTAAAAAGGGTTTTTTTTAGGAAAATCATAAACATAGAGATAGAAGCAAGAAGAAAGAAAAGGAAACAAATGGGTTGAGGAGAAAAGAATAAAGGTAGTGGAACTATTGTCTTTAGATCTATTGCATTTGGTTAAAAGTAAGTGGAAACTCTTCGCTATTTGTTGACCCTAAAAAATGGCTAAGTCCTGCACATGCAACAAGTAAAGACATATTAGTGTCAATAATTGAGGAGTGCCACACACAATCCAAACACATAGCATGTGTTTGCGCCTAAAATGAATTGCTAGTGCGACATGCATAGATTACTAGAAATCATGTCAACATGTGTTAAATGACAAAATAACAAGACCCATCCACGCTATTGGGTGGACCTAGGTATTACAGTGGAGATTGTACAGGATAAACAACAGAAGTTAAGTTTGATAACGGATCTTGACAGACAGTTGTGAAGCGATGATGATAAATGACATCGATCAACCCAACGCATTAACTGCCAAGAGGGCAAAATGATGCAATAACTGCAAGGTGATTGTAGTTGGTGACATGAAAGGATCTTAGAAGCCTATAAAAGGCAAGCACAAAATAAGAAGAATGGTTAGTTATTGGGGTTGTTGAGACTGTTATTCAACACGAGGAAAATAGATCAAAGTGTTATCATATTATATCTATAGGACCAGAGAATAGCTTAAAATAGAGATAAAACCAACAATTGAAGTTGTAGCATTGTAAAAGTTATGAGAGCCTTGTAAAGCATGAATGGTTATGTAACATTAAGATGTTGATCAATAAAGCTATGTTAATTGACTCCATGATGATTGTCTAGGTTTATTAATGAATGGCATCATTACTTTACCTAGGGTTATTTGTTACGTGTTGATCCATCTATTGCTAGTGATTTAATGGAATTGTTATGGAGAGAACACATCTACGCTAGGGCTAAGTAAAACTTAGCAGCTAATGTGTGTCAAAACTCACTAGACCATGCTCTCACCCACTTTCGTTGCATGCATCTAACCTTGACCTACATCGGTTTCCCCTCTTTGTGCCTCTAGTGAGTGTGCAAGGTTCCTTTTCATGATATATCGATGCAAGAGACATGTTTTTAGATGTTGGAGAGTGCAGATGGACTGACACACTTAAGACACAACTAGACTACCGCACAACACTGTTTACTCCTTTTCTTGTTTTTCTTTTCCATTTGGAAGTGTTGTAAAGAAAATAAGAAAAAGTAAATAGGGTAAGGATTTATAATAGACTCAGAATGAGAGGCATGAAAAACCCTAAGGTTTTGCATGACGCTCATTCTCTCTTTTTGTGTTCTTCGGCAAGACCTTGGTTTATTTATATTTGTTGTTATGAAACCCTAGTAGTACAAGGTAGGGTTGTCTTCACGTCACCCATAGATGGCGTTATAAGTGAATGACTTGTCAATGTGGCCCTTGGATGGTCTTATTAGCATGTTTCTTGTAGGGTGATACCCTAGTTTTATGTTGTTGTTGTTGGTTTTATGTATATTTATGTGCTAATTGTGTTGTGTTGTAAAACCTTGATTCATTGGTGAAACCAAGTTCTTCCTGCATGTTACTCTTTTTTACTTTTATACCTTTATGATTTAGTTTGAAGAACTCTTGCAATCTCATGACCAATGGACAAGGTGGTAAGGGTCATCGATGGTTGGGATCATCTTACTCATTTTTTTCTTCAATGATTGTACAATGGATTTCTAGTACTATGTTACTATTTTTGAATATTTCCCTACATGTGTGGCCTTTGATTTAGTGGAAGAAATGATAGTAAAGAGGTGCTTATGACCTTATGAGGCATCATAATATTATTGCTCATATTTTGAGATATAGCTTAGCTTAAATCTTAAATGTTTACTTTGATTCATTCTTGATGTAATCATATGAATTCTAGGGTACAAGCGCATTCTGGTTAGTTTTGGCTCTGAATTGGAAGTGGCTTGATAATCCAATATTGTATGACTAATTTAGTATCACATATTATCAATCTTGTATACTTTGGATTCATTTTGTAAACAATGTAAGTGATTAAGCTTTGGTAAAATGTGTTGTGCTTGGTAACTTCTATTCTAAATCTTGAAAAAGGTATGTTGATACAATAATGACAGGGATCTCTTGTTTTGAGTATGATCTTTTATTAAAAAACCCAATCCTAAGCAATGACTCTAAATTTTGTGTAATGATTTAGCACCTGAATGTAGATGAGTTTGTATAAATAACTTGTTAGTATAGTTGAATGTGTAATGTCCCCTTTTTTGAATTAAGCATGATGGAGAGCTTGAAGCCTATTTTTATTTCATATAGGATAGGGGCATTAATAAAAGGGAAATAATTTAATAATAATGTGTTATCCTCAACGTCACTTAATTTAATAACATGAAAAAAGACACTTCTTCATTATTATTAAGTGGGGCCCAAAACAATATTAATTACATGGCCAAAAGTAATTTTTATTATGAGTTATAAAAGGTGAATATTTAATTAAAAAGTAATGTTAATAACTTTAAAGTTAGGGTGAAATTGGAAAAGCAAGTTTCATAAAAGGGCAAAGGGGCAATCATTATTCATTATGTTGATTATTCATTTTTACTGATTTATGATAAAATTCTAGTTCTTTTACTTCTATTTGAGGATGAAAACCTTCATTGCAACCAGATCAGAGGATGAAACCCCTTCAATCCATAGGGATAATTCCATATAGGGATTATAATTGAATGAATCAACAAGTTATTTACAAAATTCAATATTTAAGGGTTAGCAATATTTGCCAATAGTTACGCTAGGTTTTGAGAAGGAACAAATCACTATTTTTTGAGATTTTATATTATTGTACCTAGCTATACAACCTACCATACTATAGATTTGTTGTTACCCTAGGGATTCATAATTATATGGATTTAGGTTGGGTGTCACCCTTTTAGGCATCCATTGTTGACGAACTAATCTCCAAATAGTTTTTGTACAACCCAAAATTATTACCATTATTGTTGTGCCACTTGATTATTGGCTAGCACCGCCATTCTACTGGCTGACATCACCTTGTTGGCACTTATTATAATTGGATATACCTCTATTCAACCCAATGTCACCCACAAATAGTTAACACCATTCATTTCGGGTGATTTTGCTACCAAATTTAACCCCTACATTTCTGGCATCACTCCAAACCCTGGCTATATTGTACAACACCTCCAACACTAGAACCAACAACCTGTTGTACCAAAAAAAGGGAAAATGTAGCCAAAATCAAGTTAGGTTTGAGTTATTTAGGGATACACTTAAGTATTTTACTTTATTTGTGATTTGTATTACCAAGCATTAAATAAAAATCTAAACTTGAATTTCATCTATCATTTACGACTTGTTACAATTAACTATATAAAATTTCAATTTCTAATAACCTCCAATAATAATTTAAAAAATAGAATTAAGTTTCCTAGAATTTACTTTTCAAGGCTTTATTTTAAGGGATATTTCAGTGGTATCAAAGTTAATTTTCTTGCCATCTTGTGGGAATAAATAATTTTTAGCTTCAACTTCATGCAAGGTAGTGATAGAGAAGTTAGGTATTACAAGAGAGAAATGAAAAAGGGTCCATAATAGCTAAATGAAGGGTTAGGGTAGCAAGATCTAGAATTTGTTACAAGAAAAGGAAAGAAGCTATGGGTAATATAGATCATGATTATGTTCACTTTGATAGGTTTGTGCAAAGATATTAGTGTTTAGAAGATATGATAGCTCAGCTAGTCCACACCATGCAGAATACGAATGTGTAAAGAGCTCAAAATGGTGAAGGAAGTTCTTCAAGGGTGAATAATAACCAACACATTGATAGGACATCCATTGACTCCTTTTCTATACATTTCCAACCAATCTCCTTTGTAGGGAGGAAATAACAGTTCCAGAAATGGAAATTTAGCCATTTATGGTGGATGATATTGCTGCCAGCTATGAAGAATACAAGGTTACCAAATGAAATTAGGGAGGATATCTCTCTCACTAATTTTATAAATTTAAATAAAAATAGAGGTTGTCAAAGATATGAAATAAGGATACAAACAAATCAAAGATACCTTTAATAGGCATTAGGGAAGTTAACACTTCCTACATATGATGGATCTTGTAAGTGTACAACACACTCCTGGATATAAAATTTGGAAACCTTCTTATCACTGAGGCCAATGGTGGAAGATGAAGCCATAAAATTTTCCACCCTCCATCTTGAAGGTGTAGCACACGAGTGGTGGTACCATGGGTTGATCACATAGGGGCATAATCACATACACTCATAAGTGGAGTTTAGTACCAAGTTGATAGAGAAATTTTATAGAGTTGATCCAAAAATCCATTTTCAAGAGTTAGCTTAACACAAACAAGACAATTCAATAGATTATTGTGTTGCTTATTTTCATAAACTTTTAGTTATGGTGCCTAATATGACGTAAAGGAGGCTTGTGGTTTTATTCATTGAGGGTTTGGCTAAGCCACTTAAAGGTTTTGTGATAACTTCTAGCCCTCCTTCACTTTATGAAGCCATTAAAAAGGCTGTGGACCTGGAAACATCATCTCTAAAGGGTAACTTCTACCTATAGGTCAACATGTGACAACAAATTTTGGGTAACCAAAATCAATACCTTATGGACATCAAGAGACATCAGTTGTTGAGAAGCCAAGGAAAACATTTCAGTAAGGGGTTTCTCAACAAAAAGGTTTTCCAAAAGGAATTAAAGAGATAGAAACAAGGAATGAACTTAGGAGGAATAAGTTATGCTTCACTTACAAGGATCCATGGGAGCCTAGTCATAGATATCTTGGACAAGGTCAAGTACATTACATAGAGGTGCTATCAAAATATGACTCTAAAACAAAGGACCCTATACCAAAACATAAAATAAGGGAAGGAGATAGTTCAAGAGGAACCCTTGCCACACTTATTGTAGAAGATACATGTGACACACTTTCTAGTGCACCCAATTACTACCCTTTCAAAGTTTATGGAGTTATGCAAGGTCATAGACTCATAGTGTTGGTTGATAGTGGGGCAACCTACAATTTCATAGATGATGGGTTGGTAGATAGAAAAAGTTTGAAAATAGAGGATGTTGATGGGTTCAATGTTATTATAGCTGATGGTTCTACCATTCTTTACACCAAGAGGATTTAATAGTTGGATATTACATTTGGTAATCACAGGTTGTGTGATGACTTCTATGTTATAGGCATATGAGAGACGTATATGGTTTTATGGGTGTAATGGCTACATTATCTTGGGGAATTCACAAAAAATTACCAAACCATGGAGCTAAAATTAAAATTTGATGGAAAAGAGGTGGTGCTTCGTGGTATGGCCAATGGAACTCTTATGGTTCTCACAAATTTAGAATGGAAGGTGTCATTATCGATAGTACTCTTTCTAGATCATAGTTGATTCATGATTCAACTATCATGGCTTCACTCATGGAGATTGTTGGAGAAACATTATGGGGTATAGGGCTTCCAATTCCCCGTTATATCAGAGAAGTGCAACAAAAACTAACAACCATACAAGGAGGACTAGAAGAGATAGAAAAATTGGTTTGGGATCTTGGTATTTTTAGAATGGTTCAGGTATTACTTGAGGACACATGATTTTGTGAAGGGCAAACTATAATGTCCCATTTTTCGTATTAAGCATGATAGAGGACCCAAAGCCTATTCTTATTTCATGTAGGCTATGGGACATTTATAAAAGGGAAATAATTTAATAATAATGTCTTAAGTTGTCCTCAATATCACTTTATTTAATAATGTGAAAAAGACACTTATTCATTATTATTATTAAGTGGGTCCAAAAATAATATTAATTACATAGCTAAAAAGTAATTTTTGTTATGAGGTGTAAAAGGTGAATATATAATTAAAAAGTAATGTTAATTACTTTAGGGTTAGGTTGAAATTGAAAAAGTGAGTTTCATAAAAGGGAAAAGGGGCAATCATTACTCATTATGATTGATTATTTATTTTTACCAATTCTCGATGAAATTCTAGAATTCTTTCATTTTTGCTTGAGGATGAAACCCTTCATTGCAACTAGATCAATGGAAGAAAACCCTCTAATCTGTAGGGATAATTCTATATAGGGGTTATAATTGAGAAAATTAACAAGTTATTTACAAAAATCAATATTCAAGGGTATTTGCCAAAAACTGCACTAGGGTTTGAGGAGGAATAAATCACTATTTTTTGAGCTTTTGTAATGTTGTACTTGGCCATACAACCTACTGTACTATATATTTATTGCTACCTTAGACTAGAGATTCATAATTATAGGGATTGAGGTTAGGCATCACCCTTTAAGCATCTAGTGTTATTGAACCGCTCTCAAACAACTGTCATACAACCCAAAATTGTTACTATTATTACTACACCACTTGCTTATTAGCTAGCATCACCATTATACTAGTTGGATTCACCTTGCTATCACTTATTACAACTGGGTAGACCTCCATTCAGCTTGACATCACCCTCAAACAACTAACATCATTCATTCCTAATGATTTTTTTGCCAGATCCAACCCCTACATTGTTGGTGTCACTCCAAACCCTAGTCATACTATACAACACCTCCAATAGTAGAACCAACAACCTGTTATACCAAAAAAAGGGGAAATATAACCAAACTCAAGTTAAGGTTTGAGTTATTCAAGGATAAAATTAAGTATTATACTTTATTTATGATTTGTATTACCAAGCATTGAATAAAAATCTGAACTTGAATTCCATATATCATTTACGACTTGTTATAATTAACTGTATGAAATTTCAATTTCCAATAACCTCAAAAAATAATAATAAAAGTCAGAATTTAGTTTCCTAGAATTTACTTGTCAAGGTTTCCTTGTAAGGGATATTTCATAATGTCTTTCATGGAAAAAAAATCAATAATGAGTAATAATTGTGAATTCTTTACATAATTCCCATTTATGTTTGACCTTGGTGGTTGAATCTTGCTTAATACTTACCAATATAGTTAGAATGACAATGTTAGACTTAGGAATGATTTCTATAAGATGGATACACTTTTTATAGTTGTAATATTCTCTAAGTGAAATGTGTATTTGATTTCCATGTTACAAGTATGGAATGTTTAGTATCAAGAAATCAAAAAAATCTAGTTATAGATTTTTGATGTTGATTCTTATTTAGAAATACTCCCTATATAGCTGCATGAAATTTAGTTATAGATTTTTGATGTTGATTCTTATTTGAAAATACTCCCTATATAGCTGCATGCATGTGCATGCTATATTGGTATTGATAAAAGGGAAAGCTAAGAAGTGAGCTAAGGCATAAGATGAACATAAAAAAGTAGAAAAAATTTATTTTAATTGATCTCTAATTTCATGACTATTGATTTTATAGTTTCATATGAATTTTACTTCTTTTTAGTAACCATGTCATTTGGCTTGGTCATGGTTTGAGTAATATAACTTAGTTTCATGAAAGTTGTTTTAATCAAATATCAAACATCGGCTAAAAAGAACATTATATCATTTCAAAAACTTTAAAATTTATTATATTATTTTTTAAATTTTATAATAAAATAAAAGAGAAAAATAATCTTTATCTAATAAAATAATATAGTATAGAATTATTAATTTTTATGATATTTTTTTATTTATATGTTTACTTTAACATGATATTTTTTTAATATATTTTTTATAATAATTATAAGGTAACATGATTTATTTAGCACACAAATATTGTAAGCATTTTATTAAGTATGTATTAATCATTTGTTAATAGAGGTGGAGGAATGTTGAATTTAATCAATTGCTTTGGCCTTTTCATCCTCTAACCTCTTTCCCTCTTTTAACATAACTTTTGGAATATGCAATACCTTGTAAATCACCCTTGTCTCACAATTCATATCAATTTGATAAATTACAAAAGCAAGTAGTTAGTAGTTTGTCTTTAAAATGACCCTAAGACATATCCACAAAATTTGGTAGCAAGCCCATAACAAAGGGTTTAATATAGAATGATAAAATATATAAAACAACAAAATGCCTTACAATGCCAAAAGATACTAGCAACATACGAATAGTAAAACTAGAAGCAAGGCAATAAAAACATAACAACCAAAAGACCAATGAAGGCAAAGTATCACAACAACCAAACCACTTCCACCAAGTTGGTAGTAACCTCAAACTAACAACCAATGCTTGTAATTAGGAGTGTCAAATAGAAGTCATTCAAAAAAATATTCTCTATCATAAAGGTAGCAAGAAGGGCATTGAAATTTGTACTTTGAAATTGGAAGGATTTTTTACACTAACAAGGATGACATTCAGAAGGACACTAGGGACAATGATTTTTTGAGTAGCTCTTTGATAGTTTCAACATACACGTACCAAGATACTTTTTATTGAAACATAATATAATTTATACATAATACTTTGTTTGTGATCCTATGATTTAGGGTACACAAACTTATCACCTCTTGACTTATCCTCAACAATATTCTATTCATAAAATAGGCTATTTCAAAAGTTCATATGGTGTAGAGTGTATTATTTTTGGATAAAAACTCTGTAAGTGATTTTTTAAATTAATGTTTTGGATCACATTCTATGATCCATCATCAAGATGAAAATATTTTATTTTGTGTGAACCTATTAATAAGACTAATAACCAAACTAACAACACTAATTATAATAGGTTAATCAATAAATATAATGTGCTACCTTTTGTCACATTTCACGTTGTTGAAATCTATTAACACACTTGCAACACTTTTAGGATAAAATAATGTGATGAATTTGATTTATGATTTAATTTCATGTTTAATGTTTATATGATGTTTATATTGATATTTACTTTTGAGCATTATCTTTGTGATACATGTACTATGATGTCATTTGCATGGTTGTAAGTACTATCGAAGGATGAGCTAGGCTTGAGGGTGGAAGATTTATACAACCAACACAAATCAACAATATACAAGTATAAAAGGGTAGACACAAGTAAAAGTCATAAAGTTCCACCATTCCTTTCTTCGTGTTGTTCAAATTGTGGATACCCCGTACTATGCATAAATAGTTTGTATTTAGTTCTGAGTAGCCATCATTGACATTTAGCCAATTGTGCATGCTACTTGTTACATATTATTTAGCGCATGTTGTTATGCTTGTGAAGGAAGTTATTATAATAAGTCATAAGGACTTGGTTCCTTGGTCTCAACACTGGTTGTCATAGACTTAACCCCTATTGTGAGTAGGTATGGTTAAATCATTACAATATTTGTAAAGAGACTTGACTAAGGCCTTGATTAAGGTTTAATCATGACATTAGGACCTTAGTATAGGTCAAAGCATATGGATAAACATTGATTAATTATTGATTAAAAATTGAATATGTTATGGCTTTGAATGAGTAAAAAGTGGATTAGTCGTTGATCTTAGCTCATTCTTGGGAGGTAGAGAAGCTAGGGCATGAAAGGATTAGTGGATAAGGTTGAGGAGAATAATGGGGAGGCAGGCTACATGTCATGTAGAACTTGATACTTAAGGAGTTATGGCATTTTTTCTATTTTTGGTATCCACAATGCCTAGCCATAATGATGGCTTTGTATATAGAATCTTTCTCTATTTCAAAAAGGGATTTTGTTTGGAAAATCATAAACATAGAGATAGAGGTAGGAAGAAAGAAAAGGAAACAAATGGGTTGAGGAGAGAAGAATAAAGGTAGTATTACTCTTGTATTTATATCTATTGCATTTGGTTAAAAGTCAGTGGAAGCTCTTGTCTATTTATTGACCCCCAAAAATGGTTAAATCTTGCACATACAATAGGTAAAGACATCAGTGTTAGTAACTGAAGAATGGCACGTATAATCTAAACCCATAACATGTGTTTACACCTAACATGAATTTCCAGTGAGACATGCACAAATTATTAGAAATCATGTCAACATGTGATAAATGACAAAATAACAAGACCCATCCATGTTACTACTGGGTGGACCTAGGTATTATAGTGGAGATTATGTAGGATAAACAATTGGAGTTAAGTCTGAAAATGGATCCTAACAGATAGTTATGAAGAGATGAGAGTAAATGGCATCAATCAACCTAATGCATTAACTACCAAGAGGGTAGAATGATGCAATAGCTTCAAGATGATTGTAATCAATGACATGAAAGAATCTTAGAAGCCTATAAAAGGCAAGCACAAAAGAAGAAGAATGGTTGGTTGTTGGGGTTACTGAGATTGTTGTTCAACATGAGTAAAATAGATCAAAGTGCTATTAGATTGTATCTATAGGACTAGAGAATAGCTTAGAATAGAGATAGAACCAACAGTTGAAGTTGTAGCATTGTAAAAGTTGTGAGAGCCTTGAAAAGCATGAATAGTTATGTAACATTGATATGATGATCAATAAAGCTATGTTAATTGACTCCATGATGATTGTCTAGGTTTATTAATGAATGGCATCATTGCCTTACTTAGGGCTATTTGTTACGTGTTACATCATGATTTGTTAGTGATTTAATGGAATTTATATGGAGAGAACACATCTAAGCTAGGGTTAAGTACAACTTAGTAGATAACCATGTCAAAACTCACTAGACCATGCTCTCACCCATTTCTGTTGTGTGCATCTAACCTTGACCTACATTGGTTTCCCCTCTTTGTGTCTCTCGTGAGTGTTCGAGGTTAATTTATGTAATATGCCGATAGAAGAGACATGTTTTTAAATGTTAGAGAGCATAGATGGATTGACACACTTAAGACATGACTAGACTATTGCACAACACTATTTACTCCTTTTCTTGTTTTCTTTTGCCATTTAAAGGTGTTATAAATAAAATAAGAAAAAGTAAATATTGTAAGGCTTTATAATATACTCAAAATGAGATGCATAAAAAACCCTAAGGTTTTGCATGACTCTTATTTTCTCTTTTTGTGTTCTTCAGCAAGACCCTAGTTTATTTCTATTTTTTGTTGTTTTACTTTACTTGTTGAGAAAGGCTAAGCATTGATGAATTTTGAGACTATGTGTGGCTACCTTGTGAAACACTAGTAGTATAAGGCATGGTTGTATTCACTTCACCCATATATGGCATTATAAGTGAATGACTTATCAATGTGGCCCTTGGATGGTCTTATTGGCATGTTTCTTGTAGGGTGATACCCTGGTTTTATGTTGTTGTTGGTTTTATGTATATTTATGTGCTAACTATGTTGTGTTGTAAAACTTTGATTCAATGGTGGAACCAAGTTCTCTCTGCATGTTACTCTTTTGTACTTTTATAAGTTTGTGCTTTAGTTTGAGGAACTCTTGCAATCTCATGGCCAATGGATGGGGTCATAAGGGCCATCGATGGTTAGGATCATCTTACTTATTTTTTTCTTCAATGATTGTACAATGGATTTCTAGTATTGTGCTACTATTTTTGAATATTTTATTGCATGTGTGACCTTTGATTTAGTGGAAGCAATGATAGTAGTAAGGTGCCTGTGACCTTATGAGGCATCATAATACTATTGTTTATATTTTGAGATCTAGCTTAGCTTAAATCTTAAATGTTTAATTTGCTTCACTCTTGATGTAACCACATGAATTATAGGGTACAAGCTCATTCTGGTTAGTTTTGGCTCTAAATTGGAAGAGTCTTGATAATCCAATATTATATGACTAATATAGTATCACATATTATTAATAATGTATATTGTGGACTCATTTTGTAAACAAGGTAAGTAATTAATCTTTGGTGAAATGTGTTGTGCTTGGTAACTTCTATCTTAATCTTGAAAAAGGTATGTTGATACAATATTGATAGGTATATATTGTTTTCAGTATGATCTTTTATAAAAAACCCAATCATAAGCAATGACTCTAAATGTTGTGTAATGATTTAGCACATGTGTTTTGGATAATGTAGATGAGTTTGTATAGATAAATTGTTAGTATAGTTGAATGTGTAATGTCCCCTTTCTTGAATTAAGTATGACATAGGACATGAAGCCTATTCTTATTTATCATAGGCTAGGGGGCATTAATAAAAGGGAAATAATTTAATAATAATATGTTATCCCCAATGTCACTTAATTTAATAACATAAAAAATGACACTTATTCATTATTATTAAGTGGGGCTAAAAATAATATTAGTTACATGGCCAAATGTAATTTTTATTATGAGGTGTAAAAGGAGAATATTTAATTAAAAAGTAATGTTAATTCTTTAGAGTTAGGGTGAAATTGGAAAAGTGAGTTTCATAAAAGAGCAAAGGGGCAATCATTATTCATTATGATTGATTATTCATTTTTACCAATTTTTGATAGAATTATAGAATTCTTTCACTTCTGCTTGAGGATGAAAACCTTCATTGTAGCTAGATCATAGGATGAACCCCTCCAATCCATAGGGGTAATTCCATATAGTTATTATAATTGAGTGAATCAACAAGTTATTTACAAAAATCAATATTTAAGGGTTAGTAATATTTCCCAATAGCTATGCTAGGGTTTTAGGAGGAACAAATCACTATTTTTTGAGTTTTTATATTTTTGTACCTAGCTATACAACCTACCATACTATACATTTATTGCTACCCTGAATTAGGGATTCATAATTATAGAGATTTAGGTTGGATGTCATCCTTTTAGGTATCCATTGTTAATGAACTAGTCTCCATATATCTGTTGTACAACCCAAAATTATTACCACTATTGCTGTACCACTTGATTATTGGTTGGCATCACCATTATATTGGCTATCATCACCTTTTTGGCACTTATTATAGTTGGGCATACCTCTATTCAACCCGGTGTCACCCCCATATAGCTACCATCATTCGTTCCTAATGATTTTACTACAAAATCTAGCTCTTATGCTATTGTCATCACTCCAAACCCTAGCTATACTGTACAACACCTCCAACACTAGAACCAACAACCTACTGTACCAAACAAGGGGAAATTTATCCAAAATCAGGTTAGGGTTTGAGTTATTTAGGGATAAACTTATGTATTTTGCTTTATTTATGATATGTATTACCAAGCATTAAATAAAAATTTAAACTTGAATTCCATCTATCATTTATGACTTGTTATAAGTACTTATATGAAATTTTATTTTCTAATAACCTCCAAAAAAATAATAAAAATAGAATTTAGTTTCCCAGAATTTACTTGTCAAGGTTTTCTTTTAAGGGATATTTCAGTGGTATCATAGCTAATTTTCTTGCTAGCTTGTGGGAATAAATAATTTTTAGCTTCAACTTCATGCAAGGCACTGATAAAGAAGTTAGGTATTACTAGAGAGAAAGGAAAAAAGGGTCCAGAATAACCAGATGAAGGGTTAGAGAAGAAAGATCTAGAATTTTTTACAAAAGAAAAGGAAATGAAGTTATGGGTAATAGAAATCATGATGATGTTCACTTGATAGGCTTGCATAAGGACAATAATGTTTAGCAGATATGATGGCTCAGCTAGTTGACACTATGTAGAATAGGAATGTGCAAAGATATCAAAATGGAAAAGGAAGTTATTTAAGGGTGGATAATAACCAACACACTCATAGGACATCCATTGAATCCTTTGCTATACATTTCCAACCAACCTCTTTCGTAGGGAGGAAGTAGTAGTTTTAGAGGTATAAATTCAACCATTTATGGTGGATGCTATTACGACCAGCTTTAAAGAATACAAGATTTGACCAAATGAAATTAGGGAGGATATCTCTCTAACTAATTTTATAAATTTAAAGAAAAATAGAGGTGGTCAAAGAGCTGAAACAAGGATACAAACAAATCAAAGGGACCTACAATAGGCATTAGGGAAGTTAACACTTCCTACATATGATGGGTCCCATAAATGTACAACACAATCCTAGATATAAAAGTTGGAAACCTTCTTATCACTAAGGCCAATGGTGGAAGATGAAGCCATCAAATTTGTCACCCTTCATCTTGAAGGTATAACACACAAGTGGTGGTACTATATGTTGATCACATAGGGGCACAATCATATACACTCATACATGGAGTTTAGCACTAAGTTGATAGAGAGATTTGATAGATTTGATCCAAAAATCCATTTTTAAGAGTTAACTGCCAATTTAGTAGATGACTATGTTACTTATTTTCATAAGTTCTTAGTTATGGTGCCTAATGTGACAGAAAGAAAGATTTTGGTTTTGTTCATTGAGGGTTTGGTTGAGCCACTTAAGGGTTTAGTGAGAGCTTTCATCCCTCCTTCACTTTAGAAATCCATGAAAAAGGCTTTGGACCTGGAAACATTATCTCCAAAGGGTAATTTTTGCCTATAAGATAACACATGACAATAACTCTTGGGTAACCAAAATCAGTACCTTGTTAGACCCCAAATTTTGGCTAAGTGTTTTGATATTTTAGATGAAAATCAACATGGTGTGGAAGGAGCATAACATAAAAAGTCTATGTCAAAAAAATCAAATGGAATAGTAACATTTTAGTGTGGAACCCACAGGGCATGTAAGGATAAGGGCGTGGAAGCACCATCATGAGAGGATCTAGTCAAAGGAGAATTAATCGTGAGGAACCTAAGAGCATAGGACTCAACAAAAATAGAAGACTTGGGGAGCATATGGGAAGTGAGAGTGGTTAAGGATAAGTTCTTAAGGGTTACCCAGACCTTATCCATCAGGAGTTTTACACTATCCCATAAGGAGGTAGACACATATTAGCAAGGATCTAGTTTAGAGCAAGTATATAGGGTGCACAAAGGCTTGGGTCCTTAGGATAAGTTAGTTAATAGAATGCCAAGACTCTTAGTTTGTAGAGAGTTTATTTTCCAATTATTCCTATCATTAATTTTGTAAATATTTGGTCAGGGATGAAAAAATATAAATACCCCTATTGTAAATCACTGTATAATGGATTTTCCCTTGATATCATTTGGCTGAAGCTTAATATATGAGTTCTGGATATTATAATCATTCTTATGTTCATGTAATAGTTAAATAGATAGTTGTGTATCTAAAATAGGTTGAGTTGAACATTTGTTGATTGGAACTTAATATGAAATCTATACAAATATTTTTTTGATTAACAATCTTAGAACCTCATGACACTCTTTTGCATGATTATGGTAGTTGAGCACAATGATTCTAGGATTAAATTAGTTTATCTTTTCTTATATATTATCTTTAATTAAATATATGTTTAACCCAAATAATATAACTTGTTAATGTTATTGCATAATATAACCTGTAAGAACCGGTCTCTAGCTATGTGATTCAAGTGAGTGTGCAAGACCATAGTATTTCATGAAAGGGCCAACATGCTAGCTCATTGGGATACACTTCAACATTGAAGCACTACTAAGAATAAAAACCCAATATTTTTGTTCCATTGTTGGGACCCATGACACTTGATACATAGTCATAGAAGATGTTTGAACGTATCACCCTTGAGAGTCTTGAGCAATGGATTACTGGATTTGAAGATAATTTTCTAGTTCCCTATCTTGAACAAGGAGTTTCTACATGATCATGGGTAAAATAGAATCTCTACAATACATTTTATGAAACTTTCTTTTCTGAAATCCTAGTTCATTTGCAATCTTGGTTATCTGTATATGCTTGAGGATGATCATGAAACCTTAGTAGAAGACAGTCTTGGATGATAGAATGATAAAGAGTGGTAACATGACTTGGGACACCTTGGACATGAGATGTTAACATATAGTGGATAGGAGTGTTTAACAATTACATTCTGGAGTATGTTATAACTACCTATTCTTGTTCTGAAGAAGCCAAGTTCAAGTTCCTTAGAGAACCGTCTGGCCATTATATTAGACATTTATCTTTAGAAATCAAGAAGTTATTTATTTATTGTGGAATTAAGACTATGCCAATGGATATTAAAAACCCTCTTTTCATGATATACACATTTAAAATGGGAGAAGAGAAGAGTTGGTAAAAGACTGTAGGTTTAGAATGGTAGCTAGTCAGTGGGCATTATAGAAGTGGAAATATGATGAAGCTCAATAGAGGATTATAGGATTAAGTGGCATAGGAAGATATAAAGAGAACTTAAGAAGTGTTGTTAGGATATGTATGGAATCAAAAACACACAAATAAGACCCCATCACTTTTGAATTGCACCCCATGCCACTAATATCATATAAACGAGAAACTAGTTAGATGGCAAAAACTAAAGAATTAAGTATGAACCAACCAGGATCTCCAACCATAGTGTGCACTCACAATTTTAAATTAAATGACATACGTATACATAATTGGGATATAGATATCATATAATCAAAGACTAAACCTGTAAGGGATATTATAGCTGAGCCAATTGTAACTCATATGGACTTATCACTTTCTTTCCCTCTTCAAGGGAATTTCATGGCTCAATTTGGAATGCCTAGGAGACCTGGCCTTCAGAGTGGATAGAGTATGGGACCAAAAATTAAAAATTAACCAACTATCACACCCCAAAACATGGGAATTACTACCAAAAACACTAGAGGTGAACTAGGAAGTAGCATAGGAGGAAGTGGTGGACTCTCCCCTCATGGGACAAGATCTGGAGGTTCTCAACAACCACTAGTTTAAGTACCTTAGTTGATAATGGTATATTATGAAATGCCACTTCACTTACCTAAGTATCAAGGCATGGAGAATGCAGTTGAACTCATCCATAAGTGTGAACTTATTTAGAGGGTGAGAGGCATCACTTCTTCTAAGTAAAAGGACACCCGGTTCATGACTACACTCTTGGAGCAAGCACACAAACGGTATGGAAAGTTATACCCTCAAAAATTAGTGGTTGAATATGATCAACTTAAAATGGCATTCCTTTAATAATTTGACATTCCTAAATTTGAATAACAAAGTATAGCTGCACTGAAGGACATAAAGAAAGAAATTACTGAAAGTGTATGAGAGTATTATGCAAGGTTTAAAACACTATTATCAAAGATGTCATTTGAAATCAATGTTTCTTAACATGCACAATGGATTTTGGGAGGTTTTTTACTTTCATTTTGATGAACAATATCTCGAAAGACCTTCACTAGCCTATGTAAAGTTTTGGAAGCTTCTTTCTGTGCTAAAGTAGTTAGAAGTATTGACACATGGATAAGTACCTTCATGAAATCCCAAATATATTAAATGGAATTAAAACTTGAAAAACTAATTGAAAATAGTACACATAATACTCGTAGTGGTCTTTGGTGCATTGATTGTAAGTTTGAAGGACATAACCAAAACAACTTCCCACACAAAAACATCCACATTATACTGAAGCAGTCATGTGAAATCTACCATGAGGACCATGATGTAAATTATTGTCCTCTATTGAGGTAAGATACATACTTGAAAGTGTATGAATATTTTAAAATATGTGATGCCTACACCCATGACACTAATGATTGTCAACTAATTAGTGACATCCATGAAGCATGCATGTGTGGTACATGCCAAACCTCTATGGCCAATAATCAAGATAATGGTGGCTATCATGGTAGAGGTAGAGGATTTTGATGAGGGGGATGGTCATTTCCCACCAGTAACATGTTATAAGTCTAGATCCATGGACCACTATCAAAGAGATTGTCTAGTTTACCCTACATGTGCTTTCTATAAAAAGTTACATCAATTGGAAGAGTGTCCTGATTTGTAAACAACCATCACTAAGGAAATGAATGAAAAGGGTGAAGGGATGATCTATATTGAGAAACCACAATGGCATTCACATTCAAACACCCCAATAATTCAACAAGTTAATGTCACTATGTGTAGTAGAGGATAATCTCAGTCTATCTCTAATCTTATTGAGAAGGTACAACATGAAGAGCCTTGAGTGAGGAAGTACCCTGATTCCCAGTAACAAAAGGATGTGATCTAAGACACTATGATGTTGGTATGAGAACTCCAAGGAGAAATTCAATTTCTCAATGACAAAGAGGCAACATAATGTGTTGATATACATAAGGCAAAAATACCTCAAAATGTGGCACAAGATGATTTTTAGGAGCTTTGCAAGCATATGCTGGATGAAGACATTATTCCATAACTAAACATTTGGATTAAGAATTAGGTACAAGCAGCAAAATATTATCAACATCAAGTGAATTTATATCATGCATGGTGGTAAGACACACCTACCCTCCTACCCCTATAGAAGATAAATAGATACTAGTAAATGCTGCCATCAATGGTTGGGTAATCTAGGACATCTTAGTTGATACTGGTGTAGAAGTGAATATCCTCACCAAGGATGCATGGCATAAAATAACTAGTCTAACACTACAACCTTCATTGCACATGCTATTTATGGCTAGTAAAACTCATGCTCTACCCATTAGTGTGCAGAAGAATGCAATGGTTCATATACTTGGAATACCTCTCAAAGTTGATTTTAAGGTTCATGAGTTAGTTGAGGCAAATGACTTTTTGACTCTATTGGGGTAACCCTAGTGTTATGAAAATAATGTAGATATAATTTTTAAGAAATGTTACATTAGTTTTGAGAACATTGATCAACATGTTATTATTCCCCTATATCAAACACATGGGCCCCTTTACATAAAACTTATTAATGTGGAAGAAGATATTAAACACACATATAATTTCACTACCAAAAATGATGAGAAACATGATACTACTCCTGATGGTGTCCTCCAATGGATGGACACTTGGTCCCTTTCTGACACTACAAGCAATGCCTATAATTGTTGGGCACATAGTGAATATAACCTCACTAAAAGAGTGTGTAGTGTCATTGGAAGTTGAGAGACCACTCTGCACTAGTATCATAGGTTCCATACATTTGTTCACCTTATTACTGGTCAGGTCATGAGAGGACCAATGATAGATGCACCTTTAGAATGACTTGATATAGCCTCTTGGTTTCATGGCCAAATAGAGGTCTAAGACTTTGTCTAGTGCCTTAAAGAGTTTTATCACACTGAAACTAATTGTATTTGATCCTTGGTTCACCTATTTGATAATACAATTACAGGATGGAGGAGAACCCATCATGATCAAATTATTCAATGGGATCAAGTACACTCATCCTTGCATTTCATCATGACAACAAAGTCAGAGAAACAATCAGCTATAGCAAAATACAAGCTCTTGAACCCCATATAGAATCCTACAAGTTAATGTGGAGAGATGAAGAGTCTTACTTACCATATTAATTGTGGGTACATGCATTATATGAAACTTTAAAAACATAGGGATGAGCATGGTATGTTCATGAAGAGCGACACATGGGTACCCTATTTTGGCATTTATTAAAGGATAACATGAACTCGACACTATTTTATTCCTCTCCAAGGATGAATTTATGCCTCACTCTCTAGACCATGTGTGAATTACTTTTTGGTGACCTGAGTCCCATCAAAGACCACCAGGATATATCCATAATGTCCCATAAAGACTAATTCAGAACCTGTACTAGATCAATACTGACATGAAGGGATACATTTAGGAAAATAGAAGATCATGTTTAAAGTAGATGAAGGTGGAGGATCCAATCCAATTAAACCTTTGTCAAATAATTTTGATGTTCCTATGAATTATGGCATATGATCTATTCATGATACTAGTGCCGATATAAACCACCCCTACTTTAGGCCAACATAAACTGTCCATCGTAACATCAGTAGGGAGCAAGAATAAAAAATGGCTACTGTAGGAAATTATTAGATTGACACTTAAATTTCAAATATATTTTAGTTATTAAAAGAATATCAATATGTATTTTCAATAAGCTATAATGAGATGAAATGAGTTCATCCATCCCTAGGTAAAATGCATATTAAATTAGATGATGGTGTACAACCAGTAAAAAAAAGGCCATATCAAATAATTCTTAATCTATGAGCATGCATAAAAAAAGAGATTGAAAGTATGATATGAAATAGAGTAATCACCCCAATTGATGAATATGAGTGGGTTAGTCCCATGGTGATTAGTATAAATAAATATAGATGCATTCAAATTTGTGTTGATTATTAGGTCCTTAACGCATCTTGCATCACTTATCCTTTCCCAACACCATTCATAGAGGAAATCCTTGAAGGTGTTGTGGGTGTGAGATATATAATTTCAAAAATGGGTTTTTAGGATATCATCAGGTCCAAATCACTGAGGAGGATCAACTTAAGATGATGTTTGCTACTGAATGGGGATCATTCATGTATATTATCATGCATTTTTGGTTGAATAACACACCAGTTGTGTTTTCACAAATAACCATAGAAGCCATTAAGGATTTCATCTATAAGTTTATTCAAGTCTACGTGGATGATTAGATAGTCTATGGTTTTGTCAAGGACCATTTCTATAAGCTAAGGCTCATGCTTGAACACTGCCGAGTCTTACAAATATCACTAAAATTAAAGAAGTACCTATTTGCTGCACCTTTCGGTGTGCTCCTAGGACATATTATTTTTAAGGATGGACTTTTAGTAGACCCAAAAAAGGTATATATTATTCTTTAACTCTCAACACCAAAGTCTCAGTGTGAGGTCTGCACCTTTCTAGGACAAACTGATTACTATCACAAATTCATCCATGGATATGCAAAGATTATTGCACCTCTAGAGGAACTTTTAAAGCATAATAAACATTTCATATAGAGTTTCTCCTATCAATAAGCTCTTGAGACTAGTGATTTATTTAATCCTCTAGTTCCTTAATTAGACAAGACCATTTCACATCCATGTTGATGCATCTAGAATGGTAGTTGGTGTAATCCTTGCACAACTAATGAAGTCACCTTGATCACCCAATCTACTTTGTTTGTAGGAAACTAACTCTAGCTAGGAGTATTACACCACCATGGAGTAAGAAGTATTGTCAATGGCCCATGCTATGTATAAAGTTTGACAGTAGTTATTGGCAACTCCTTTGTATTCTATACTAATCATGAGGCATTAAAGTACCTAGTAAACAAACCTGTAATATATGGATGAATCTACCACTGGATAATGTTGTTCCAAGAGTTTCAATTCTATATCATGGTCAAACCTAGAAAATCCAATTATGGCCCTGACCATCTATCTTGAATTAAGTCCAGAGAACCACCATGCATTATCAAAGATGACTTACCTAATGTTTAACTCTTCTATGTTACTCATGTACTTGAGGAGATGCAAGATATTTTAGTCTTTTAAACCATTATCTCAATGCCCAACTATCTCACTCTATAGGCTAAGAAATAACTCTTGGTCCATGCT
Organism: Torreya grandis; assembly: GCA_037957365.1. NCBI lineage: Eukaryota > Viridiplantae > Streptophyta > Pinopsida > Cupressales > Taxaceae > Torreya > Torreya grandis. The sequence goes on along the minus strand of JARHVA010002939.1, from coordinate 1,323,281 downwards.
GCACCCTTTCAATTCATAGGAGGGGATATTTACAAGATTGGCCATGATGAGGTTCTTCAGTGATGTGTTATTAAAATTGAGTGTTCTGAGGTACTTCAATAAGTTCATGAAGGTATTGTCGAAGGAAACTATGCTAGAGAGGCTACCATGTGCAAGGTTCTGCTAGTTAAATTATGGTGGCCTACTCTTTTTTAAGATGCTAAGGTATATATTAGGAAGTGTGACATATATTAGTGCATAGGGAAACCAAACCGATGAGATGCTATGCCTCTACAACTAATTCTCTCTCAGGAACCATTTGAGAAATGGGCTATTGATTTTGTTGGTCCCATCACTCCAATTGGATGATGAATAAGTTCATGGTATATCATCGTCACAACTAACTATCTCATGTACTGGGTTAAAGCTACACCTACAAGAGATTGTACTACTTTAATTGTTATACACTTCATTTGGGAACATATCATAACTCAATTTAGATTCCCACTAAGTTTTACTAGTGATCACAATACCCATTTTCTACATGAAACTATTCGCATCCTCCTTGCTAAGTTCATGATTTCTCATCATAAAAAAACACCGTATCATCCCAAGCCAATATAACTACTAAGGCATTCAATAAAATTCTAGGCACCCCACTGACAAAAAATTGTAATATTGGCCAAACTAATTAGGATTATAGAGTGTCTATGGTACTGTGGGCCTACTGTATAACCTATAATCACCTGAATAAGAGCACACCATTAAATTTAGTATATGGCAAAGAGGCAGTCCTTCCATTTAAATTTTTAGTGACATATCTTTGTATTGCACATGTGGGATAATTGGATGAAAGTCATCCTTGAGGGCATGCCTGGATACTTTATTATAGCTAGATGAATCTTGATTCCTTGCTCATTGAATTCAAGATGTGGAGAAGTGCAAATAAAAAGCATGACATGATCGACACATCAAGCACAACACCTTTACTCCAGGAATGAAGGTCTTGATATATAAATTCAAGTTTACACAAAATTCTAGATAACTTAAAATGCACTAGGGTGGTCCTTTTATAATTTATAGTATTCGACCTACCATCACTTATCGATTATAATAGTTGGATGACTAGTTACTTCTTGGGCATTGCAATGGAAGCCAACTCTGGCCATATTTCACTTCTGAGTAGTTAAAGTATTATAAATAATGAGGCTTATGCTATTATTTTAGGATTTCTTAGTTTTTAGTAAAAGTGCTACCTTTGTTGTCTGTAACATTTATTTAATGTAATTATTTTAAAAGTTTTGTACTTGTATTTTCATGGAGGACCATGACTCAATTTTAGTGTGGGGTGAGAGATATCTGAATTCATGATTAAAGATAGGTGCACAAGCTACCTGGGCATGCAAGTTACTTAGGGCATGCAAGTTACATAAGGCACACAAGTAATTTAAGGAACAAAAACTACATAGCCTAAGGATAGGGTGTTCTTGCCAATAGTTTAAAAATTTGAAAGACACATAACTATATTCCACTCCAAGAAAATCATGGGGAAAAATTGTCTTCCACTTCAAAAGAAGGCATGAGATGGGATGTGTCATTTATATAAAATAATAGTGGTTGTGATAAATATACCAATGGCATGACAAGACAATACCATTTAATTCCTTAATGATGAGAAGTGATGGTCAAAGAACAGTGGCCATTAAAAAATACATTTATGATGAAAAGTGATGGATAAAAGGAGAGGGGTAGTCAATATGGTTAACTCTATCAAGACTATAAAAAGGAGATTTAGTTCATTTTTATGTTTTACCTCTATGTTCATTTGAGATTACAGAGCTGATAGCAAAGAAAATAAGTTTGATTCCATAGAGAAATATATGAATCATTACGATTCTATATACAAGTATTGAGTTGAGCATTAAATCTATGTAAGCAAAGCATAGGGTTAACTATGGGACATGTCCATGATAGGGAAGGATTTTAGGTTGTAGGTTATAGGGGAAGTCTACCATTAGAGGGCAGTTAAGCTCAAAAATCCAAACTCATAGACAATAATCATATATTCCTTTGGGAACATCAGATGGTCATGCCTCAACCTTTAGGATCCTCAAAGAGTGATGTGGCCTAAGAAGAAGGCATTAAGGACTGATCTATTATCAACTATACTAGAGGAAGAGGAGGTACTTGGAGGAGAAACAATGTTCATTAGAGAAAAGACACTAGAAGAGTAGGCATAATGTGAAAAAAGAGGAGAATCTAGTATGGCATGATATGCCAAAAAGACTCAATCATCTCCTCCCCTACCACTAATGATTGAATAAATGAAATAGCCTAAAACCATGTTGCATGTAGATAACTAGGTATTTAAGGTACCCACTTACACTATTTTTGATTACAACCATCATTAAATTGGGGATGAGGTTGAATTATAGAATGATTACCAATTCAGGCGTCAGAACACCAAAAATAGTTGGTGTATGACCTTGAGATATTCAATACCTTAGACATTGTGGGGTTATTCCAATTATTTAATCTACCTTAATTTGGAAAATCCATGGAGGCCATCAAGTTCCTACTCTCACACATCCATAGGGACTATCTCTACTTCAGCAAGCACAACATGAAGATTACACTTGAAAGAATAAACAAGGTATTAGAGCTGCAATGTTTAGGGTTAGATATGGCCTATGACTTAGGCGCCATCGAGGAGGTCCAAAAGATAGCCATGACATTGATGTATCATAAATAGGGCCATGCCATGCATATTAAGAACCTACAAAATCCTTCCCTCCAAGTTGTGGTGTGGATCATCATGACCAAGATTAGTGGGACCGATCATTGGAAAGAGGTCGACATGGCTCACCTCTACATCACCCACCAAGTTACTCAGGGATTGAAATATAATTAGGATATGTATTTTATCCAAAAAATTATTGATGATGTGGAGAAGACCCATTAGAGCCCCAGTCATAGGTTTTTATGGGGATTATTTTTGCTTTTAATGGTGTTTGATGAGATTGGTGTACCAAATTACACCATGAGAGTGCTGAAGTGGGCTTACCCACCCAATAATAAGTCCCTTGATGAGTGAGATAAGGTGTTCACATACCCATGACATATCACCCCTCCTACAAAATAAAAATGAAGTAGTGGTTTGATGGGATGAAAGAGGCATTCTTGAATTAATGGTGCATCCTAAAGGATTTTCCTCTCCTTAGCCATTGAGCAACACAATTCACTATGAAGAAGCATTTCTCTCTTACACACATCCAGATGGTCCCTTCCAAATAAATCTTTACACGATTAAATTTATCATATACCTTTTTAGCATGGTACTTCATAGACTCCATGAACTGAATCTATGATGCACAACCTATTACCTTAAAGGCAGACAAGATAGACTTTGATATTCACACTCTTTGAAAGATGTATGTCTATTTGGGTAAGAAGACATACATGGATAAGAAGTAGATAAACTAGATAGACATAAAGGTCAAGCCAATACTGGTGGGAGAATAGGTACATAATTCATTCTACATGCTGTGGCCTAGACATAAGGGTTTGAAGGGCATAAAACATATGCAAGAAAATCTCCCACCATTACCTCCCTTAAATAATAAGTAGGCTGGTTATAATACTGGCATAAACACTCAACAAGTTCCTCAAAAATGGTAGAAGACTACCCAAGTGTCATATTCAATCCCCTCACCACCAAGACCCTCACCTCCCTAACCTTCTCCACCATGCCCTTATCCCCTGCATGCTTCTCTCCCTCACCCTTCTCCACCTTTCCCTTCTCCACCTAACCCTTCTCCTCCGTAACATTATCCACCCAAAATTACACCACCACATGTCCTTCTACCCCCACCTTCTCCTCTACACATTCTTCTAACTCTACCTTTACCCCCTAAGACAACTCCACTGGCATCCCCACCAAAAGTTTCATTAGGAGGATCCCAATTAAGAAGTCCCTATAGTCTAGATGGAAGAATCAAACTCTAATTTTTAAAATACACCCTCCCTATCATGCAAAGAGGAGGCCACCTTTGAAGACTCATCATTGGCCATTGGGGGTCTATATGGTGAAGAGGGGGATGGTGAAGAATATGAAATGAATGGAATGGCTATTGACATCAATTCATTAGCTACCAAAGAGGAGGTCAAGATCTTGGAGAGTGACCTAAATAAAGGAAAGAAACTGGATAGGTCCATAGAAGAGCCTACCATTGATGTATCTACCAATCTACATGATTGATATTAATAAAAAATCCTTGATAGGATGCTATATCTATGGTCACACTTCCTTCCCTGAGATGCAAATATGGAAATAAGGAAGTAAGTGTCCTTCTTATTGGACATGTACAATGAGGATCTTCACTTTGAGCTCCCTCAAGACAACCTTATTTTAGGACTTGATGATCCTGTGCTACCCAAATCACTATGGGTTGATCCCTGAAAGATTACCCCTCTACAAGGCAACATGACATTCTTAAAGATGGTTTTAGAAGTCACATGCCATAATGTATTGGTCAACTCTAATGCACATGATGTAGAGATGAAACATGCCCAAGTGGTGGGTATGTATGAGAAAGAAGTTGCCACCAAGAAGGTGCTCACCAAGGAAGTGGCTAATTTAAAGAAAAAAGTAAAAGAGGCCATGAAGGCCAAAGTAAAACATTTAATTTGTGTAAGATAATTTTGGGCTAGGATCCAACACTGGCAGATGGTGTGACTCTCAATAGGGATGCCATAGATAAACTAGAAACCTTAGTAAACTTCCTATTAAAATACTATAAGGAGTAGCCTGTGCTAATTAATGAGGGATTTGAAATAGTGGAGTAATTCATCAAAGCAGTTTAAGTATGCAAGCATGCCCTTGAAAGAGTTGGGTAAGTATCCCCATCTTGGATAAGATTTTTGAATAGTTAACGCATTCAAATAAGATCTTGGGGGCTTGAATCCAAGCTGAAGAAACCCAAAGGAAAAAAATGGTTGATGTTTCCCTCCTAATAAGGGATCACTTTGAGTGTGCAAAAGCATTCAATGATGTGGAAAAAATGGAAGAAAATATTAATGCACATTACCAATAGTTGAATTCCAATTTTGTAACCCTTTGAGGATAAGTTATCGATGAAGTCTCAACACTCAAAGACATCCATAAGGATGCCAACACATCCCTAGATGACTTGGTCAAGAAGGCCAATGAAACATCTAACCAAATTGAGGAGATGAAAAATTCCAAAGAGGTTATTGAAGTAATAATTGCTAAGTTGCTCAACACATTATCACATTGAGACAATGTCAGGAAGTAGTTCAAAAAATGGGGCCTAATTTTTTAGCAGATGCCATCAATGAGACTTAGTCTTAGATGGACTAAGAACAAGGTGTGGGGTGATGTTGGACCCCAAATTTTGGCTAAGTGTTTTGATATTGTAGAGCAAAACCAACAAGACACAAAAAAAGAATAGCATAGAAAGTCTATGTTGTGGAACTCGAATGGCACAATAGCACTGTGGCACAAAACCTATAGGGTACATAAGAACAAGGGAACATAATCACCAACATGAGAGGACCAAATCAAATGAGAATTAATCATGAGCAACCTGAGAGCATAAGACTTAAAACAATAGCAAAAGACTTGGGGAGTGCATGGGAAGTAGGAGCTATTAAGGAATAATTATTAAGGGTTACCCAGACCTTATCCATTAGGAATTTTGCACCAACCTACAAGGAGGTAGACACATGTCAGCAAGGATATATCTTAGATCAAATATATATGGGGCACAAATGCCCAGGTCCTTAGGATAAGTTAGTTAATAGACCACCACGACTCTCAATTTGTAAATATTTTATTGGTCAATTATTCCTATCATTAATTTTGTAAATACTTGGTTAGGGATGAACAAGTATAAATACCCCTATTTTAAAACACCGTATGATGAATTTTTCCTTCATTTGGATGAAGCTTAATATATGAGTTACAAATATTATAATCATTCTTATGTTCATGTACTAGTTAAATGGATAGTTGTGCATCTACAATAGGTTGAGTTGAGCATTTGTTGATTAGAACTTAATATGAAATCTATACAAATCTTTTTATAAATAAAAATCTCATAACTTCATGGCACTCCTTTACATGATTATGGTAGTTGAGCACAATGATACTAGGATTAAAGTAGTTTATCTTTTCTTCTATGTAATATCTAATTAATAATATGTTTAACTCAAAGACTATAACTTGTTAATGTTACTATACAACATAACCTATGAGAATGGGTCTCTAGCTACACACTTCAAGTGAGTGCGCAAGACCACAATCTTTCATGAAAGGGCTAGTGTACTAGCTCATTGCGATACACTTCAATGCTAAAACACTACTAAGAATAAAAAACCAACATACCTTATGGACATCAAGAGACATCAATTATTGAGTAATAAAGGAAACCATTTTAACAAGGGGTTTCTCAACAAAAAGAGCTACCAAAAGGAATTAAAGAGATAGAAATAAGGAATGAACTTAGGAGGAAGAAGTTGTGCTTCACTTGCCAAGATCCATCGGAGCCTGGTCATGGATATCTTGGACAAGGTTAGGTACATTACATAGAGGTGTTATCAAATTATGACTCTAAAATAAAGGAACCTATACCAGAACCTAAAATAAGGGAAGGAGATAGTTCAAGGGTCACCTTTTCCACACTTATTTCATAAGGTACATGTGATTCACTTTCTATTTCACCCAGTTACTACCCTTTCAATGTTTATGGAGTTATGCATGGTCATAGACTCATAGTGCTAGTTGATAGTGGGGCGACCCAAAATTTCATATATGAGGGGTTAACATCTAGAAGAGGTTTGAAAATAGAGGATGTTTATGGGTTCAATGTTATTGTAACTGATGGTTCTACCATTCCTTGCACCACAAGGATTTAACAGTTGGAGATTACATTTGGTAATCACAGGTTATGTGATGACTTCTATGTTATAGGCATATGAGAGACATATATGGTTTTATGGGTGTAGTGGCTACATTCTCTTTGGGAATTCACAAAAAGTTACAAAACCATGGAGCTAAAATTAAAATTTGATGGAAAGGAGGTGGTGCTTCATGGAATGACCAATGGAGCTCCTACGATTATCACAAAAATAGAATGGAGGTGTCACAATCGATAGTACTCTTTCTAGATCATAGTTTATTCATGATTCAACTATCATGGATTTAATCATGGATATTTTTGGAGAAGAATTATGGGGTATAGGGATTTTAATTCCACATTATATCAGAAAGTCATAATAAAAACTAACAAACGCATAAGGAGGATTGGAAGAGACATAAAAATTGGTTTGGGATCCTAGTATTTGTAGAGTGGTTTAGGGATTGATTGAGGACACACAATTTTGTGAAGGGTGGACTATAATGTCCCATTTTTTGTATTAAGCATGATGGAGGACCCAAAGCCTATTCTTATTTCTTATAGGCTATGGGACATTAATAAAAGGTAAATACTTTAATAATAATGTGTCAAGTTGTCCTCAACATCACTTTATTTAATAATATGAAAAAATAACTTATTCATCATTATTATTAAGTGGGGCCAAAAATAATATTAATTACACAGCTAAAAATTAATATTTATTATGAGGTGTAAAATATGAATATACAATTAAAAATTAATGTTAATTATTTTAGGGTTAGGGTGAAATTGGAAAAGTGAGTTTCATAAAAGGGAGAAGGGGCAACCATTATTCATTATGATTGATTATTCATTTTTACAAATTCTTGATAAAATTCTAGAATTCTTTCATTTTTGCTTGAGGATGAAAACCTTCATTGCAACTAGATCAGAGGAGGAAAACCCTCCAATCCACAGGGATAATTTTGTGTAGGGATTATAATTAAGCAAATTAATAAGTTATTTACAAAAATTAGTATTCAAGGGTTAGTAATATTTTCCAACAACTGCACTAGGGTTTGATGAGGAATAAATCACTTTTTTATCTTTTATGCTTGGCCATACACCTTACTGTACTATAGATTTGGTGCTACCCTACACTAGGGATTGGGGTTGGGCATCACCCTTTCAAGCATCCATTATTACTAATCTTCTCTCTAAACAACTACCATATAACCCATAATTATTACCATTACTAATGCACCACTTGCTTATTGGTGAACATCACCATTCTGCTAGTTGGATTCACCTTGATAACACTTATTATAATTGGGTAGACCTCTATTCAACTTGATATCACCCCCAAATAATTGACATTGTTCATTTCTAGTGATTTTTCTACCAAATCCAATTCCTACATTATTGGTGTCCCTCCAAACCCTAGTCATACTATACAATGCCTCCAACACTAGAAACAATAACCTGTTATACCAAACAAGGGGAAAATGTGGCTAAAATCAGCTTAGGGTTTGCATTTTCAAGGATAAACTTAAGAGTTATGCTTTATTTATGATTTGTATTACCAAACATTGAATAAAAATCTAGACTTGAATTCCATCTATCATTTACGAATTATTACAATTAACTATACAAAATTTTAGTTTCCAATAACCTCCAAAAATAATGATAAAAATCATAATTCAATTTCCCATAATTTACTTGTCAAGGTTTCCTTAAAGGAATATTTCATAGTGTCTTTCATGGAAAAAAAACTCAATACTGAGCAATAATTTTGAATTCTATACAAAAGTCCCATTTGTGATTGACCATGGTGGTTGAATCTTGATTAATACTTGCCAATATAGTTAGGATGATAATGCTAGACTTAGGACTGATTTCTATAAGATGGACTCAATTTTTATAGTTTTAATATTCTCTAAGTGAAATATGTATTTAATTGCCATGTTGCAAGTATGGAATGTTTAGTATTAAGAAATCAAGAAGTCTAGTTATAAATTTTTGACGTGGATTCTTATTTGGAAATACTCCCTAGATATCTACATGCATGTGCATGATATAGTGGTATTGATAAAAGGGAAAGATAATAAGTAAGCTAAGGCATAACTTGAACATAAAAAAGTAGAACAAATTTATTTTAGTTGCATCTTTAATTTCACAACTATTGATTTTATAGCTTCATATGACTTTTACTTCTTTTTAGTAACCGTGTCTTTTAGCTTGGTCATGGTCTGATTAATATAAATTATTTTCATGAAAGTTATTTTAATCATTATATTTCTATCCTTAATCTTATTTTATGTATGTTGGTCAATATTTGGTGCATTCCTTGGAACATTGTTTGACAAGTTTGAAATAGCCTATAGTCTTGTTGCAGATAATCCAACTCATCCTGAGTGCATTTAAGGTCATGTTTAAAGGTACCTAGGTATGGAAAATGGACCAAGAACTTGTCATTCATTGGGAACACTTATTATGCTATTATAGGAGTGTTGTATGTTTGGATCTAACACTAAATTTATTCTAATTTGGATAAACCTATCATATAAATAAAAGTGAAAACCCTAACTTTAACATGGTGGTTGTAATCTCATTCTCAATTTCACTTTCTAATTTGCATTATTGAAATGTATTAACCTTAGGGAAGGTTCTTGATTTGGTCCTATGACTAAAAATTGTCATATTTTAGTATGGGGGAACCCTAGTCAAATGGGTTTGTTCTATGATATTTTATCAGTTGAATCTTTAATCATGGCTATGATAATTATTATTTTAGTAGTATATTTATGAAGGAACTTGGTAATGTTGAAGGTGAATTATACATTTTTATCAAAGGGTTATATTATTTCATGAATATATAAACAAATGTTTGTGGGTTTGATTTCATTCAATTTTGATGGTGATTATCTAGTTTAACAATGACTTTCTAATCCATGTGGGTATGAAAATAAATAATTTTGATTTTGTTGTAAGCACACATAAAATTTAGGGAACCCTAAGTTCCTTATTTCATTAATGGTTGCTTCCAATAATTTTAAATCTATGTGTAGATATTCGAGTTAACATTAAGTACTATTAACATTCTCTATTGAATATGTATGATCTTATAATTTAGAAATGTAAACTTATACCTTAAAGTTTAAGATTTATTCTTGAATTCAATTTTATTATAAGAATGATTCTAAATAAGAATGTATTGCCTATATGTAAAATACATTATACTATTGATAAGAGTCAAGTCTTGAGTTTATATACTTTTTGTTGCAATTAAATATCATTATAATAAGCATCTATTATTTAAAACATAATCATTATTTAAGAAAATATGAAATCTGATGGAATCAATAATGTTGGTAACCCTTTTGATTATATAAGGTCCTTTAAGTAAGATCCTTGGATTTTAAAATTTATTATAAAAAGTAAAATGAAAGTCTTAACCTGCAAGTTGTATGTGTTCTACTTGGTAAATTCAAAGAAGCCCACTTAGGCTAAGGTTAATATAGTAATTTCAGAGTTAAATTGGTTAATAAAACTAATTGTTTCATAGTATTTCATGGAATTATTAGTCTAAGGATATTTTTTATAAATAGGACATATATAAGAGTGAAATATGTGCATAATAGATTATTTGTCCATTAATTACCACATAAGGACATTATATTTTTCCCCAGATTAAGTTCCATAGGGATAATTAGAGAGTATGCAAAGGAAACATCTAATTTTAAAGATGTTATGGAAATGCTAAGGCAACATAATAAACTCCAAGTTATTATTAAAGAATGATTCAAATATTAAAAATATAGTGAGAAAATGAATGTTGTAAGTTATATTTTATTATTATTTATATGCCAAAATGATTTCAATAGGATATTTGATATTCTTTAATGTAGTAGGTACTTGTTTTGTTTTCTACCAAGGCTTTATGTGATGCACGACCCAAACATATTTTTTACTTTGATATTTGACTATGTGATTATATAAGGAAGAACATTCATATGAAGGAATCAATTTTACCTTATCATGAGGATCACTTGATAGAATTAGAATCATAACCTCAAAAAATTTAGACTTTTAAAGTTTGGATTTTTGAGGTTGTGACATTTGGTATCAGAGTTAAGTTCTAACTCTAGAGATTTTTGGATAAATTTTTTTGGCATAAACATGGGTTTGTGTATCTCAGGATAGTGAGGACACAAACTGGCAGAGGTGGACATACCAATAATCCAACTCATGGAAGTAGATATGAAAAGAAAGTCAACTAGAACAAAAGGAGGAATGAACCCCCTCTGGTGGTTAGATGCATCTCTAATATTGAAAAAATGCCAATTAGAATAATGTCAAAACAATTATGGGTAATGATGATATTATGAATTATATCTTGGTTGTGTTCCATAATTTAAGATAAAGTTGATACACATGGTCAAATATTGGCCAATTTTGAAGGCCATGTGAAAATTGGCAAGGGGAGGAAGACATGGAGGCAAATAGTGAACAATTGGAACCCAAAGTTTCTAGTGACCATATCATTAAGGAAATAAAAAATATCTCACCTCCTACTTATGCTAGATGAGAGACTGGTGATGTCATTGAGTCATGGATGGTCAAATTGCAAAAGTTTTATTTTTCATAATATGAGTTCCAATGTTAAGGCTCACATTGGTGTCTACAAATTAGTGGGTGATGTAACTTTATGGTGGAATTATATTTTTGTTGACAAGAGGTATGATATTATGACCTTTACTTGATAAAAAAATAAAAAAAAATTGTTCAAAAAAGTACTTGAATGCTACCTATAAGGATTAAAACATTATAAAATTTCAGCGTTTGAGGCAAGACACTATGACTTTGGCCGAATATGAGAACAAGTCCATTAGTATTTTGTATTATGTGAACTACATGAATGAAAAGGAGACTAAGGCAACCAAGTTCAATTTGAAATTTCAAGAAGTTTCAATGCATGATGTTAAAATGAATAACCCTTGTACTTTGGTTGTGGAAATTGAATCTACTCATTAGGTAGAAGAAAATCACAAGTCTCACCTCAAGGTAAGATAAGAGTTTAAGAACAATAGGCTACATTTCATCCTAATAATCCTAATTATCCTATTAGTAATAATTTCAAAAGAACTAATCAAAGGAAAACATTTGAAAAGCATACTAATTATGGTAAGTATCAGAGTTTGAATAAGGGTCCCAAAACTTAGAATTTTACATGTCAAATATTGGAAACAATAATCAACCTCAAGTTAACTCCCATTAACCAACCACTAGATAAAATATTATCCCTTTTCCTTCATAAATAATGATGCAATGATGGGAATGTGGTCATAACCACTACCAAGTTTTTTTCCCATTACTATGGAATAATCATCTGGCAAGCCATCAAGTTTATGTTGCCATTAACAATTAGATTACAGACCAACAATCCATCCCGATTGAAACTATAGGTATAGTTTCTTGTTTTCATTTAATTTTTTTGATTGATTCAAGTGCCATATATAATTTTATTTCACCTTATATTTCTTTTAAATGAAAAACTAAATCATCTAAGTTAAGAGAAGGATGAGAGGTAGAATTTGGCACAAAGAAAATAATTTCTGTGTTGAAATTTGTGGAGAAAATAGAACTTGATGTTAGGATATTTAAAACTAAAGTGAATTTATTTTTAGCACCATTGGGATCCTATGACCTAATTTTTGATATGTATTAGCTAAAACAACATCAAGATCATTTTTATTGTTTCAAAAATAAGGTCTAATGTCTTGATGACACAAAAAACTAGATGATTATCCATGGTGTTGTGAAGTCAGTGTCTCATAAAATTATTTTAGCCATGCAACTAAAAAGAGTAGTTCTTAAAGGTTGTAATTTTTACATTGTTCAAATGAAAGATATGTGTAAAGAACCATAATATATCTTAAAATACTATCCAATTTTAATATAATTTAAGGATATATTCCCTAAAAAACTATCATGTTTTCCTTCTAAGAAGGAATGGGATTTTAAGCAATATATTGTATGTGGTTCTATACCTACATCAAAGTCTTCATATCTGATGAATATGATAGATTTTTAGGAATTTAAAGTTTAAATACAAGAATGTTTGAATAAGTAATTGATTCATCTTAGTGTATGACCCTAAGGAGCTCCAATTAACTACACCAAAAATAATGATGAAACCTTGAGACTTCACATTGATTACAAAATATTGAATAAAGTCACAATTAAAAATAAGTATCATATTCCAAGGATTGATGATATCTTTGATAAAATTAAAGATGCTATAATATTTTATAAGATCAATCTTCAATTGGGGTATTATCAACTCCACATCAAGAATGATGATGCACACAAGATAAATATTTCGTAAGTTATGGTCATTATGAGTTCACTGTCATACCCTTTAGCTTAACTAATGCACCTACTATATTTATGAACTTAAAGAACAATGTGTTCAAGGATTAATTAGATCATTCTATGCTAGTATTTATGGATGACATCTTTATTTATTCCAAGAATGAAGTTGAACATGAACACCATTTATTCTTGGTCTTGAAAAGGCTAAGGAACATAAGCTATATGGTTAGCTATCCAAGTGATCATTTTATCAATATAATATCCATTTCTTAGGGAACATAAAATACAAAAAATTATTTTAGGATGATCCTTCGAAGATCAAGGCCATTAAGGAGTGACTTGATCCTAGAAATGTGAATGAAGTCATAAGTTTTATGGGTCTAACTGGTTATTATAGAAGATTTGTTGAAAAAATCTATAGAATTGATAACCCAATTACTTCACTACATAAAAAGGGAAATAAGTTTGTTTATATTCAATGTGAGGAATCATTTCAAACATTTAAGGATATATTAAATTCTACCCCTATTCTTATTATTTTAGATCCAAACAAAAATTTGGTATATGCTTGTACTATTAGAATCGGGGTTATTTTGACCCAAGTTGGTAAGGTTGTTGCCTATGAGTATCATAAAATCAAGACACACAATCATAATAATCCCACCCATGATTTTGAATTAGTTATTATGGTACATGCCACCAATAGAGGTAAACATTTCTTGTTTGGTAAACACTTTAAACTTAAGTTTGATCATTGTAACCTTGTGCACTTGTTTTCTCAAGAAGAACTAAATGCAAGGCAACTAATATGGATATATTTCATCAGTAACCTTGACACTAACATTTATTATGTCAAAGACAAGGAAAATAGAGTTGTTTTTTCCCTTAGTATAATAACTTATCTTACTGCACTTTCTATTTTATGTTCAAATTTAGAACTGTTGTTCTAGAACAATAACTAGTATATTTTGTTTTTAGGGAAATTTATGCATAATTAACCAAAGGAGTAGTGGATAAATCCATTTTCAAAATATTATGTAGACTTAAATTAAATTATGAGGTATTAAAATAATATTTATGTTTCAAATTATAAAAATTTAAGGGAGCAAAAATTGGAAGAAGTGAAAACAACACCTCCTTTTACTCACCTAAGTGTCACAAAGATGACACACAAATTGAAAAGGTTCTATTTTTTGCTTGTAATGAAAAATTATGTGGTTATTTATGTCAAAATATACTTGTAATTTTAGTGTATTAAATCTAAACATTGTCATTAAGGTGGTTTTTTATATCCACATTCAGTCCCATAAAAAAATGTGTTGCAATTTCAATGGATTTCATTTAGGGATGACCTAAATGAGAGAGACATGACATATTATTGGTTATTACTGTAAAAATTACTAAAGATTCTCATTTCATTTTAAGAGATATAATTGATGATGCACCCATTTTTTACAATAAATTTGTGAAGGAATATATTCATCTTCATGGTGTACTTGAGGTGATTTTCTCTGATAGGGATAAGATATTTACTTCAAGGTTTTGACAAACCTTGATTGTTCCATTTGGTACATTCCTAAATTTTAGTTCAAATTATCATACATAAATGGATGGCCAAACATAAAGGCTGAACTGAGCTATTGAAGACATGCTAAGAATGTATGTTATGGATAAACATTATAAGTGGGAATATTATCTCCACCTAGTGGAATTTTAATTTAATAACACTTATCACTTGGTGATAAAAATGGTTCCTTGAAGGATTTTTATGGTCAAAAATGTCATACCCCACTTGGATATAATGTATTATAAAATAAAGTATTAGTTGGCCCTAAAATTCTACAAAAAACATGATAGCAAAATGACTCTTATTTGACAAAGGCTAATAAAAGCTTGTGATCAACACAGAAGTTATGCTGACATAAAAATATCTCAAAGGGAATTAGAGGTCAAGGACAAAGTATTTTTGAGAGTTAGACCTCATAAAAGTTCTATAAAGTTTGGTAAGGCTTCTAAACTAGACACATGTTTTGTTGGCCCATTCAACATTGTGGAAATGATTAGACATGTTGCCTATCATCTAGCTCTCTCTCTTTCCCTTTCTAAAATTCATGATGTATTTCATGTTACCTTGATAATAAAATATGTGCCTAATAAATCTCATGTTTTGAATTAGAATAATCTATAGGTGGTAGAAGAGGAAATGAATGAAGGTTCAAACCATTCTGAATTTTGGATCATCATAATGCCAAATTATGAAAAAAGATATTCAACACGTGTTATTCCAATGAGAACAGTTGAGTAATAAAATAAATACATGGGAAGATGAAATTATTTTCATTCAGTACCATTCTCACATTTTTGTATAGGCCCTAAGATGACTTCTCTTTTTAGGGGGAGTGGATGTCACATCTCACCTTGTTGAAATATGATAAAACACTTGCAACAATTTTATGAAAATATATTATGATATTTTGATCTATGATTTAGTTTCATGAGCAATGTTTATATGATGTTAATATTTATATTTAATTTTGATAATTATTTCTATGATATAAGTACTACTAATGTCATTTTCATGGTTATAGGTACAATTGAAGAATGAGCTAGGTCAAAGGGTGAAAGAGTTATGTAAACTGGCACAAAATAATGTTATACATGTATAAAAGGGTAAGATGCAAGTAAGATTTATAAATTTACACCATTCACTTAATCATGTTATTTTTATTGTGGATAACTTGTACTATGTGTAAATTATTTGTTCTCAGCTTTGAACAACCATCATGGTGTTTAGCCAATTGTGCACACTACTTGTTGCATATTATTTTGGTCAAGTTTATATAATTTTTAAGGAAATTATTATTATAATTCACATGGACTTGGGTCCTTGGTGTCATCATTGTTTGTCATATAATTAACACTTTTTATGAGTGGGTATGGTCAAGTCATTGCAATATTTGGAAAGAGCCTTGACTAAGGCCTTGGTAATGATGAAGGTTTAATCCTTACATTGAGATCTTAGTCTAGGTCAATGAAATGTTTAAAAGATTATTTGATTAGACCTTGATTATTTCAAGGCATATGGATAAACATTGAATGAATGATGATTAAATATTGATTATGTTATGGAGCTGAATGAGTACAAAGTGGATTGGTCATTGACCTCAACTCATTCTTGGGAGGCAGAGAAGCTAGGGAATGAAGGGAGTAGTGCATAATGTTTTGGATAATAATTGGGAGGCAAGTTGCATGCTTCTATACCTTTTCACCTTAGGATATATGGCATTTTTCTAGTTTTGGCATCCATAATGCTTAACCATAATGATGGATTTGTGGATAACATCTTTATTATTTTAAAATGGGACTTTTTTTGGAAAATTAAACACATAGAGATAGAGTAAAGAATAAATAAAAATAAATAAATGGGTTAAGGAGGAGAGGAAAATAATAAAGGTAGTATAACTATTATCTTTAGATCTTTTGCATTTGGTTAAAAGTAAGTGGAAAATCTTCTATGTTTACTCCTTGTCTTATTTTATTCTACCATTTGGAGATGATAAAAAGTAAATAATGAAAAATAAAGAGGGCAAAGATTTATAGTAGACTCAAAATGAGAACCATGTAAAACCCTAGGGTTTTTCATGACCCTCATTCTCTCTTTTTGTGTTCTTTAGTACGGACCTGGTTTATTTTTGTTTATTTTTATTTTACTTACCTTGTTGAGAAAGGCTAAGTCTTGAGTAATTTTGAGATAATGTGTGGTTGCCTTGTGAAACCCTAGTAGTATAAGGTAAGTTTGTCTTCAATTTTAATATAGATGTAATTGTAAGTGAATGAATTATTGATGTGGCCCTTGGATGGTCTTATTGTCATGTTGCCTATAGTGTGATACCTTAGTTTTATGATGTTGTTATTAGTTTTGTGTATATCTATGTGATGATTGTATTATGTTTTAAAACCCTAATTTAATGGTGGAATCAAGCTCTTATTTGAAGTTACTCTTTGTCACCTTTATACCTTTGTGCTCTTGTTTGAGGAATTCTTGTAATCTCACAAATGATGGATGGGGTGGTAAGGGCCACTGATGGTTGGGCTCATATTACTCACTTTTTTTCCTCGATGATTGTACAATGGAGTTATAGTAATGTATTGCTATGTTTTAAGGTTTTTATTCATGTGTGACCTTTGATTTAGTAGAAGCAATGCTGGTAGTAGGGTTCATAAGACCTTCTGAGGCATCATACTATTATTACTTATTTTTTGAGATCTAACTTAGCTTAAATATTATTAGTGTTTACTCTGCTTCACTCTTGATGTATCCATATGAATTCAAGAGTAAAATATTATTCTAGTTACATTTGGATCTGAATTAGAAAAGGCTTGATAATCTAGTATTTTATGATTGATGTAATATCATAAATTGTTAATCTTATATACTTTGGATTCATTTTATTAAAAATGTAAGTAATTAGGCCTTGGTGAAATGTGTTGTGCTTGGTAATGCCTATTTTTAATATTGAGAAATGTATTTTGATACATATATCTCTTATTTTGAGTATGATCTTAAATGAACAAACCCAATCTTAAGGAATGATTCTTATTTATGTGTAATGATTCAAATTCTATGTTTTGGATATTATAGATGAGTTCATTTTGATAACTTTTTTGTATAGTTAAATGCCTTTCATGGAAAAAAACTTAGTATTGATTGATAATTGTGAATTATGTATATAAGTCCTATTTGTGTTTAACTGTGGTGGTTGAATCTTGCTTAATAATTTTCAATATAGTTTGGATGAAAATTCTAGACTTAGGAATGATTTCTATTAGATAGACTTGGTTTTTATAGTTGTTATATTCTCTGAGTTAACTGTGTATTTAATTTCCATGTTGCAAGTATGGAATGCTTAGTATCAAGAAATCAAGATAGTCTATTTATAAATTTTTGATGTTTCATTCTTGTTTGGAAATACCCCCTATATAGCTATAGGCCTATGCATGCTAAAGTGGTATTGATAATATAGAAAGCTCAAAACTAATCTAAGGCATAAGTTGAATATAAAGAAGTAGAACAAAACTATTGTATTTTCATATCTAATTTCATAATTATTGATTTTATAGCTTCATGTGAAGTTTACTTCTTTTTAGTAACTATGTTTTTTGGCTTGGTTTTGGTTTGAGTAAAATAACTCAGTTTCATGAAAGTTATTTTAATCATTGTATTTTTATACTTAATCTTATTTAGTGTATGTTGGTTGCTTTTTGTCTTCACTTAGTGCATTCCTTGGAACATTGTTTGAAACATTTGAAATAGCCTACACTCTTTTTGCAGGTGGTCTAACTCAGCCTGAGTGTTTTTAAGATAATGTTTTTAAAGTGTCCAAGTTTGGAAAATGGACCAAGAAATTATAATTCATTGGGAACACCTATTATGAAATTTTAGGAATGTAGTATGTTTGGCTCTAACTTTACATTTATTCTAATTTGGGTAAATTTGTCATATAAATAAAAGTGTAAACTATAACTTTGACTTGGTGGTTTTAATCTCCTTATCAATGTCTAATTTGATTTGTTAAAGAAGGTTCTTGATTTGATCATATGATTGCACCACATCATTATTGTCATATTTTAATATGGGGAAACCCTATTCAAATGCATTTGTTTTATGATAGTTGAAATAAGTTGAATCTTTGATCATGGCCAAGACACTTATTACTGTAGTAGTATATTTATGAAGGAACTTGGTAATGCTAAAGGTAAACTCTGCATTATTTTCAAAGGGTTAGATTGTTTCATATATATACACACACACATGCTTGTGGGATTAATTTCATCTAGTTTTGATGGTGATTATCTAGTTGAATAATGAGATTCTAATCCACGTGGGTATGAAAAGAAATGATTTTAATTTCATTGTAAGCACACATAAAAGTTGTAAAACATTGAGTTATCTATTTGATTAATATTTGATTTTAGTACTTTTAAATCTCTATGCAAATATTAGAGTTAACATTATTAAGTATTAACATTCTTTGCTGAATTTGTATGATCTTATAATCTAGATATGTAAATTTGTACCTTAAGGGTTAAGCCTTATTATTAACTTTAAACATTTTATAAATTTCAATATGGTAGGGAATAGGGAAAATATTGAATTAATAATGTTTTTCATGGTTATAAAAGACACTATACTATTGATAAGAGTCAAGTCTTGAATTTATATACTTTCATTTGCAAGTAACAATAAATATTGTAAGCATCTATTATATCAAACCTAATCATTCTTTAGGAAACTATGTAATTCGATGAAATAAGTAATGGTGGTAACCCTTTTGATTATATAAGGACTTTTAAGTAAGATCCTTGGATTTTTAAATATATTACAAAAAGTAAAATGGAAGTCTTAACCTATAAGTGGTATAAGCGTTCCAATTGGTAAAATATAAGAAGCCCACTTAGACTAAGGTTGGTTTAGTAATTTTAAAGTTAAATTGATTATTGTTTCATAGTATTTCATGGAATTATTAATCTAATGATATTTTTATAAATAGGACTTACATATGTGTGGAATTTATGCAGAGTAGGTTGTTTTTCAATTAAATCCCACATAAGGATATTTTATTTACCCCTAATTAAGTTCCATAGGGAGAATCCATGAGTGAACAAATAAAATATTGAATTTTAAAGATGTTATGAAAATTCTAAGGTAATATAATGAACTCGAAGTGTTTATTAAAAAATGAACCATATCTTAATAACATAGTGAGGGAATGACTATTGTAATTTAGGTTTTATTAGTGTTTATATTCCAAGATGATTTCAACAAGTTATTTGTGATTGTTTTTATGTAAGAGGTACCTGCTCTGCTCTCTACCAAGCCTTCATATAGTGTAGGTCACAAATAGATTATGTTTGCCTCTAATATTTGACTATGTAATTTTATAAGTAAGAACATTCATCTTCTAGAATCAATTGTACCTTTTCATGAAGATCACTTGTAGAATTAGAATCATAATCTTAAAAAATTAAAATTTTTGAAGATCATAATTTTGAGGTTGTGACACCCTAGCTATATGTGATAATTCCTAACATCCCCACATATAACATATAGTTTAAATATTAACATAAAATCAACTTCATATATAAAATAAAACATACTCATAGTTAAACATAATTATAAATAGTTGTAGGAATGGCCTCACTACCCTGTCTTTATGGGATCAAACTCACTGAGAAATACATACAAATGGGAACATACTCTATTATTCAAAAATTATAGTTGTGGGACTTAAACTTAAAATGCTTTTATAATGTTATGCCCTTAACCTATATCATGTCTAGGGATATGTGTGGTTAAGTTGTGGCCTACATCACATTCTATTTTATCTTGTTACATTTCTCTATGTTCTCATATTATTAGTAAGGTCGGTCTATGGAGTTATCATAGCCTACATAGGGTTTATATAGGGGGTAGTGGTTAGTACCTAAACATCATATTGTAAGTTATATTATTATATCATGGTTGTAGAGGTTTCCCCTTCGAAGTGGATCGATATTATTTATCAAGTATTTTGATCAGTTGTCAATTATTGTTATGGATCTATTTATTTTGTTCTCATTATTGTGCTAACTTTATTTTAATATGCTCATGGTTTTTACATTATTGTGAATTTTCTTGATCTATCTAAGTAATTTCATTAAAAATGGTATCAAAGCTTCAATTTGAGTAAGGTTTTGCAGTGTAATTTTTGTTTTCTAGATATAGCATTTGTCAGCTAAAGGCTAAAAAAACATAACTTACAATCCAAGAATAATTTATTTTTCTATCAGTGCAATATTGCTTAAGGGTTTTTTTTTAAATTCTATGTTTTCTCACACCCTTGTGAAAATTAATAGTCATTGGATTTTTCTCAATGAGATGATCACAATGGTATAATCCTTCAATAATTTTTTTAGACCCGAACCCCTCTACCCTATATTTTTGAACATTAAACCCTATATTTCATGCATGGCCAATCCAAAAACTCAAGACCACATAAAATGGCAATCCAATATTGGAAAAACACCTAATAAGGAGGAAATGGTTTATAAAACATCTAAATTAGGGATTTTTGGGTTAGTTACCCAACTCCATGTAGATGTGAAAAACATGAAAAAAAAGATCTAGATGTGGTCAAAGGGAAAATGGATGAAATGAAATTAGATTTGATCAAAATGAATAGGATATTGGTAACTCTCTTGGTTCATTTTTTGGAAATTACACCATCTTATAATTCTCCATTATGCTACTCATGTTTTCCCAACCAGAATAATGGAAGATCTAATATCAATTTAAGAAACATGCTACCAAAAATGGAACTGCACAAGTTTGATGGTAAAGATATAATCACCTAGATCAATGAAATGGAAAATTTATTTTATCTACATCAAATCCCATGTGCACAAAATGTGGACATGATATCTTTGTATTTAGAACCAAAGTAGTTTATTAGGTATAAGTGGTTATGCACTCAAAATTAAAAGAAGGGCCTCACTATTACTTGGTCAATTTTTATTAATGAATTGTAAATGCACTACTCCAATGATGTCACAAAAAATTATTTCAGCCAATTATCAAGGATTATATTTAATAATTCTAGAACCTAGGGTGTGGATGACATCATATAAGACAACCTAAATGACATATTGTTAAGTGGGCTTAAGGATAACATCCAACTTAATGTTCACATGTTTATTCAAAGTTTAGTATTAGAGTCCATGGTCTTTGTATGGAGGGTAGAGGAAATATATTTGGTCAAATGATGAAAAAATACAACAAAGTAAGTAAATGAGTTGAAAATAAATTGTTCTACATTGAAGGGGACAATTAAGATGAAGAGGATGATGAAGTATTAGGTGAGGAATAGTCTGTAGAGGCATCTTAAAATTCACAACCGACTTTTTCATGTCATGTAATTTTAGGAATTATCACTCTAAAAACCCTCAAGGTTGTGGGTTTCCTCAAGAAACAAAAGGTGGCAATATTGATTGACTTAGGGAGTACACATAACTTCATCAATAATTAGTTAGTGGCACACTTGATTTTTTAGTTTATCAATATATATAATTTGAGGTTATGATCGAAGATCATGTCATAGTTAATTGTTTAAGTGAATACCACAATACAAAAAATTTAATTAGATATTATAATCTAGAATCTCTTATATTTTATATTCCCATGGGTGGGGTTGATATAGTTTTGGGAATCTAGTGGCTCACAAACTTTGAAACAATAAATATGAATTTATAGGAGTTGTTTAGGAATTTTAGTTATGAAGGTAGGACATTGAAACTATGTGGATTATGTGTAAAGTATCCACAACCGGTTAGTTCTCACTAGATGCAAAAGATTCTGAAAAAGAGGGCAGATGGGTTTGTAACACAATTGTTCTCCTTATAAGTCAAACCAATAAAGATGTCTAAACATCTTGATGTATATAATATTATTGATAATCACTCTATTATTTTTTAATAAATTATAAAATGATTATCATAGAAAATGGAACACAATCATGCCATTTAATTAGTACTAGGGAGTTAACCACCAAACTTTAGACTATATAGGTATCCATATATCCGAAAGAGTGAGATTGAAAATATGGTACATGAAATTTTAGTGGCTAATATTATCAGGCATGGATAAAGTAAATATTCATCATGTGTGGTAATGGTGTGTAATAAGGTTGATACTTAGAGGATGTGCCTAGATTATAGATAACTAAATAAGTACACCATCAAAGATAAGTTCCCTATTCTGGTAATTGATGATTTTATATATGAATTTCATGGTGTTATCTAATTTAAAATTTTTGATCTTTGTTTAGGTTGCCATAAAATTCAAATCAGAAATGAGGATATACACAAGACAACTTTCAAAGTTCATGAAGGCCATTATGAGTTTTTGGTAATGCCTTTTGGTCTCACAAATGCACCATCTACATTCTAGAGTTTGATGAACACTATCTTAAGGAATTTTTTGTGAAAATTATCTTGGTATTTTTTTGATGATATACTAGTATACATTAAGACATGAGAATAACACTTACACCATGTGAATCAAGTATTGATAATTCTAGAAAACCATTTGCTTTACGCTAAGCCTTCCAAGTGTGATTTTGGAACACATGAGATATATTAATTCAGTCATATCATGTCTCATGAAGGCATCAAAGTATACCTTCACAAGATCAAGGCCATGATATAATGGTAAGTTTCAAAACCCTCAAGAACTTATGAAGGTTTTTAGGGTTAATAAGTTACTATCATCAGTTTGTGAAAAATTATTGAAGTATAGTAGCACAGTTCATAACCTTGTTGAAAAAGGACTCATTCCATTGGAAAAAATCTACCACCAAGGCATTTGATAAAATGAAGGAGGACATGTGTTCCACTCTAGTTTTAGATACCTAATATTTTTCAAAGACCTTCAGTATTTAATGTGACGCATTAGGATATGGAATGTGGGAAGTATTCATGTAGGAAGGGTGACCCCTTGCATTTGAGAGTCTTCAACTCAAATATAATTTTTTTAAAAGCCTATCTATGAGAAGGAGATGATGTATATTATTCATGTAGTCAAACAACGGAGACCTTATTTTATGGGTAGACACTTTAAGGTGAAAACTAATCATGATAATCTAAAATAATTCTTGTAATATAAGATGTCATCCAAAGAATAACAAAAATGAGTGCCCAAAATCTTGGGGTATGACTTTGAAATCATATATAAGAAAGGAAGTATAATGTAATTATATATGCACCATATAGGAGGGATGAATTTATAAAGGCGTTGTTATGTGCAATGTCTATATGGAAAATAGATTGGGTGGATGAGGCAAGATCAACATGAAAAAATAATAGTGATACACAGGTTCTGATTTAGAAACTCCATCAAGATTATAGTTTCTAAGACAAATTTGAGTAGAAATGGAATTCCTTATGTTATAAAGATAGATTGTACCTTTGTAAGAGTTCTATGTTCAAATACAAGATCCTTATAGAGATCCATGCATAGCTAGTAGGTGGAATTTAGGGAGTTTGAAAGCCTATAATAAAATTAAAAATTTTTATTTTAGAAAGGAATAAAAGGGGATATCCAATTTTTTTTAATATAATGCATGGTGTGATAGCAAATCAAACTTGAGATAATTAATACCCTAGGTCTTATATAACCCTATCTACTCTTAGCCAAAGGTGGGAGTAGTTTCTCATAGATTTTATAACATGTTTGCCTAGGTTGGAGGCTAAAAATATTATCATGGTAATTATGGATAGGCTCATTTAATGTCCCATTTCAGACAAAAATCAATAATTTTTTTTTAAAATCCTTTTTGGTAAATTTCTGAATTCAGATTTTTATATTCATATGCAAATACTAGACTAGCACATGTAACATATACTACTTAAAACCCAAATTATAATATTTATTTCATTGAAATAAATACATACCAAATAATGGGGTTGTTAAAACTAATAAAAAAAAATGTACAATGGTAAAACCTTATACATATATCATAAAATCCAAGTTTAATGACAAATAGCCAATAATAAGGTACTTACTATCAGTGTTGGATAATATAGCTTACTACTAGGTTTTGAAGGCTGATTTTTAATGTTGTGACTATTTTAGATGAAATTAAATAAATAGTATGGGAATTTCAATAAATTTTCATTGATATTAAAGTTGATGACAATTAGCAGTAAGGTAACCTTAGTTGGTTGGGAGGTGAAACAACAACCTCAAACTGGCATATGGTAGCCACCAAATACTATGATAGCTTATGACAACCATAAAATCTAATAAATACCTCTACCTTGAGTGGTATGATGGTATATATAGCAACCGATTAAATTTCAAGGTGCAATGAATAGTGGAAGGGAAACAATAGACCAAACCCTCACAAAAACTTGAAATTGATAACAATCTTCAGCCCAACTAAAATATGAAAATAACTAGACTTATCTACTTAATTGTGATCCCTATATATAATCACATCAATGGGTAAGAGGATTTTTATCCTATACATCTGTAAATTAGAAGGTTTTTGTCCTTTGATGGAAAAGTTGAACACATAAGCTCCAACTTGAAAATAGGGTTTTGATTTTTAAGATGAATAACGAATAACCAATTTTGAGCCTAGATCCTCTTTTAATAATTTCACTTTTCATTCAAACAATCCTAAAATCATTTTAAAAAACTTTTAATAAAATCATTTTAAAATAACTAGACTTATCTACTTAATTGTGATCCCTATATAGAATCACATCAATGGGTAAGAGGATTTTTATCCTATACATCTGTAAACTAGAAGGTTTTTGTCCTTTGATGGAAAAGTTGAACACATAAGCTCCAACTTAAAAATAGGGTTTTGATTTTTAAGATGAATAACAAATAACCAATTTTGAGCCTATATCCTCTTTTAATAATTTCACTTTTCATTCAAAAAATCCTAAAATCATTTTAAAAAACTTTTAATAAAATCATTTTAAAATAACTAGACTTATCTACTTAATTATGATCCCTATATAGAATCACATCAATGGGTAAGAGAATTTTTATCCTATACATCTGTAAACTAGAAGGTTTTTGTCCTTTGATGGAAAAGTTGAACACATAAGCTCCAACTTGAAAATAGGGTTTTGATTTTTAAGATGAATAACGAATAACCAATTTTGAGCCTAGATCCTCTTTTAATAATTTCACTTTTCATTCAAAAAATCCTAAAATCATTTTAAAAAACTTGTAATAAAATATTAACTTTTAGAAATATTACTTTTTATCCCATTTAATAAATATTACCTTTTTGTCCCACTTAATAAATATTACTTTTGGCTCATTTATAATAATAATACATAAGTGTCCTTTTTCCATGTTATATAATAAAGTGAATTTTAACAACTTAAAATATTATCATTAAATTATTTATATAATTAAATATTTAAAAAAGGGGACATGATAATCCACCCTTCCAAAAATTACTTTTCCTCAAGCAATTGCAAGCTCAACTACTCTAACTTCCCCAATTGACCATCTATGTAATACTTAGATCCCAAATTAATCTTGGTAATTTGTGATTCTTCAATCCTTCTTGTGATCTGCTTGGCTTATGCTACACTACTTTGATATACTTATAAACTAAAAATTATGGATCTTACCTTGGATTATGAAATAGAATGGCGATGGGCAAGATTGTTTATACTCGGTCCTATGGCTGAAATCCTTCACAAACAACATAGTGTAGGAAAGTTCCTCAAATCATACAAACCTAAATCTATATTTGGATGATAAAAATAGTCCAAAGTCTAAAATTTCATGATTTAGTATTGTGAAAATGATATAACAACAACAATTCTAAAAATTATTTGCATAAATCATCACTATCAACAATTTAGAGGCTGGAAATAGACAATCAATAACTGAAAATATTCTCATAATAGTAATAATCAACATATCTATGTTGAAACCCTAAAAAATTAGGAACATTGTGACTAAAAACACTTTTATGGATGTTATTGGTTTAATGTAGCAACTGGAATCTATGATGATAGTAGTCCTAAGGCTCAAAAATCTAATATTGGCATGCTTACTACCAATTTGCAACTCTATGGCATGTTGGAAACCTCTTTTTTGATAACGATCCTAGGGACATATTATTAAACACCATATTATGTTATTTTGGAATAATTTGAATATAAATGTAATGACTATGTTGCTTACCAATAGGTGAAATAGTTTACATGCTCTCCAACACAAAGTAACTTACTGCCCAAATAACTCATCCTTTTTGAGAAGTCCCTTTAACTATAAATACTCGTAATGATTCATCATATATACTTCTAAGCACCATATCTTTTCCTTTAGATGTAAAATTTAGTATTTGTGATTATGTATTAATTTACCAATGAAATGTAACCCTTTTATCTCCATAACATGTTAGTAATCATATCATAAAATTCACTCCATACCTTATTCTCACCCATGGTTATAGTAAGTTGTCTACTTATCTTGGGTCTTGGAATGGTGAATCTATCTACAACTATGATATTAAAGTCATCAAAATTTTAGCCTTCACATGTTTCTCAATATATTATTTTTATTTCTATTTGTTTATAACACCAGGATCCCATATGATCATACATGAATGATCTTAGATTTGAGATAAAATATCCTCTTTCCATTTTGTACCCTTCATATTTTCACTAATCTCTTGGTACTTCCCATGATGATGATGTCTTGACACAAACTTATAATAAAATCAATGCTTTCATGTTTATTGCTGTAATCATGAAGATAATCAAATTGCTTACCATTTATTTACCGATCTAAAATTTCTATCAAGTTGAAAACCAACATTAGTATCCAGTGAGGTCCTTTTCTCATGTGCATGCCTCTCAACAAGGTCTTCTTGGAACTCAACCTCATAAAATTATTTATTTGAAACATTCCTTTCATATTTTGATTAGTCATAATGATGATCCAAAAACTTATCTTCTTTTAATGCTTTAAATAATTTTTCCTCAAATCTAATTCATTGAAGAGTTGTAAATTTGGCATTAACCAAAAAATCCTCTCAAATTCTTGCAAATCTTACTTATCTTCATGCTCCACCATTACGACTAAAGAATTTTTTTACTTAATTTTTTGTAGGTGTTTTTTTTCTTGAGTGGATATAAACTTAGCTTCCTTAGCTCTTCTTAGCTAATCATCACACCTTTTCTAGGTCTTCATTACATACTTTGTATTTGTTTTCAATGTGGTTAGTTTATTTTCAACCACATTCTTTGGTTTATTTTTAGATCATATCTCCTTAACTTTGAATTGCATAGAATATTCCTCTGTAGCCTATTGGACCTCTATTTTCATTTTCTCTTCTTTTTGTAGGAACATTTTCTTTGGATTCTAATACTTAACTTCTTTCACTTCTAACTTTTCCTCTTTCTTTCTCAACCTTCTTATGTATTCATATATACCTTTTTTATTTGGATACCTCACTTTGAGTAAATCCAAGTAATCATCAAAGGAAACTTGAGATTTAAAACTACCAAACATCCCTTGATACTAGTCAAGGATTTTGGTGGCCTCAAGTTTGTACTTTTTCCTATCCTTTTGTATTTTAATTGATACCTCTTGAATAAGATATATATTATCTTCACTTTTAATAAATTTACTTGAATAAACATGGGTTGATTAATTTTTGAAGGACTCCTTTGGTTAGACTTATTATGATTTATATTCTATAAGTCTTGTATCATCTCTTTTATATATTCTTTCACTGTCCTTTGGATGGTCCTTGTCAAATCTCTCTGACTTTGATTGATGGATTCATGCAAGGAATTCATTTATTTTATAGGTATTTTATTTTTATAACTCCCATGATTTCCCATCTGATTCATAGGATGGAAAGATGAGCTATAATACAATTGTAATGTCCCTTTTTGGATAAAAAATAATTTCAAATTTTTTCGTAAACCCTTTCTAGTAAATTTTTGAATTCTAATTTTTAATACTAAAAACCCAAATTGTAATCTTTATTTCATTAAAATAAATGTATACCAAATATTGGGGTTGTTATAATTGATGAACCACAACATGTACAATAATAAAACCTTATATATATATATATATATATATATATATATATATATATATATACATCATAAAATCTAAGTTTAATGGCACATACCCAACAACAGGGTACTTATCATCAACACTGGATAATATATCATATGGTTGGGTTTTGAAGGCTGATTTTTAATGTTGTGATTAATATATATGAAAGTATAAGAACAAAAAAGGACTTTAAATAAATATGAATTGATATCAAATCTAGTGACAATTGGTAGTAAGGTAACCTAGTTGGTTGGGAGGTAAAATGACAACCTCAAATTGGCATAGCTTCTAATAGACACAAAGTCAAATAAATACCTCTACCTTGAGTGGTACGATAATATAAACATAAATCAATGCAATTTCAAGGTGTAATGCAGTAATAGAGAGGAAATAATAGACCAAATCCTCACATAAAACTAGAAATTAATAACAACCTTCAACCCAACTGAAATCTAAAAATAACCTAGCTTATTTACACAATTGTGATCCTTGGGTGGAATCACATCAATGGGTAAGAGTGTGTTCTTCCTATACACCTATACACTAGAGGGTTTTCACCCTCTGATGGAAAATTTGAATGTAGAAGCTCGAACCTAGAAATAGGGTTTGGATTTTTAAGTTGAATAGTGACTAAACACTTTTGGGCCCAAATCCTCTTTTTATAATTTCACTTTTCATTATAAAAACCCTAAAAGTGTTTTAAAACACTTTTAATAAAATATTAATTTTTGATCCATTTAATAAATATTACTTTTGGCCTCCTTTATAATAATAACACATAAGCGCCATTTTTTCATGTTATAAATTAAAGTGACTCTGGACAAATTAAAATATTATTATTAAATTATTTTTATAATTAAATATTTCAAAAAGAGAACATGACAACTCAAAAAATATTCCCATTTTGTGCCTTATCTTATCCATTTGTAGCCAATACAGTAGTAGAAATTTTTAGGCATATATTTTAAAAGCTATATGGTGTCCTCAAGATCATAGTAAGTGATTGTGAACCTATATTTACTAACAATTTTTAGAATGATTTATTTTTATGTTTGGCTAATCAGCTAGCTCATATATCATCCTCAATCTGATGGGAAAATAAAGGTTATCATAAAATTCCTATAGGGATATCTTTGGTGTTTTTAGTTGGAAAAACATGAAAGATATGTTCATTAACTATCGCTAGTAGCATGGTGGTATAACACTTCCTTCCATACATCATCAAAAATGTCTCCATATGTGACATTGTATGGGTATCAACCCACATCTATCACCTCATCCTTGAGGGTGTATCTAAGGGTTCAAGCTGTTGAGGAATACCTTCAATACTAGCAAAAGGTATTTACTAGTTAAGAGAAAATTTGAAAATGGCAAAGAACTAAATGAAGCACCAATAAAATTATAACCATAGAGAGAGGCATTTTGAAGTGGGTAATTAGGTATTTGTGTGCCTAAAACCATATAAAAAAATGTCATTGAAAAAACAAAATAATAATAAAAATGGTCTCCTCAGTATTACCGGCCTTATTGGATCCTACATAAAATTAATAGTGTTATATATAAGTTGGAGCTACCTTGTCAACACAAATACATATAGTATTTCACATCTCCTACTTAAATAAGGTAATTAGACAAAACTTATCCACCCAAACTAAGTTACTAGAGTTAGATGAGGAAGGAAGAGTCATTTTGGAACCTAAGGAATTCCTTTAGACACACACTAAAAGGTTGTGAATGAGGGAGATTAAGAAGTATCTGATCAAGTGGAATAATTTGGTGAGTGGGGATGTAAATTGGGAGGATGAAATAGTCTTGCAATAGCATCCAAATTTATTCAACATTGAGGGTAATTTTGTTTTGAAGGGGAGAGGCTTACTACACACTTAACCTATAGTGTGTTTAGGGATATATGTGTGTTTGACCCTTTTTTATAAATATGGGTAAAGATAATATCCTAATAAACTAAGGAATATACTATTATATAAATTAGTCTAATTAAATAATTAATATTTAAAATATTCAATTACAATGTTTAATCATGGAAATATGTTAAATATAAAAAGTATAATGCCAAACAATAATTTGATTACATAAACATGAAGAAGAGACAATACTTATCTTGTTCACTAATTCATAGGAATACCTAAGGAAATTAGGTGTAAAAATAGTTAGGATGATACTCAATTATGATTCATCAGATTTTGAAAATTAGATCTTTATTAGCCTAGACACTACCATTGAAATTTAGACATTAGTGTCAATAATTTTATCCCAGATATGATGTTTGTATATACAATGAAGTACATATCCTTTTTTTGAAATCCCATTTATGACTATCAGGTCTTACTTTCACCTTGCATATTCTCTATCTAGATTATGTGTATAGGTTTTAAATATTAGTGTGTAGCTCAAAACCTTAAGTCATATATTTAGGGCATGTGATCTTGAAAAATAAGGGTTCATAGGCTCAAGTGAAGTCAATATGACTTAAATTACCCATCTATCAATGAGTGCTACCTAAATATCCATATAATCTAAAGAGGGCCTATGACTTATGTATTTCTCCCCCTTATGTGGGCTTGTGTGTGAAAAATGGTGTAATATGTTATATGGGAGTGCATGTAGTGATCTAGCTTGTAAAATGATAAATATTAATCATGGGATGATATTAAATGTTTCAGAATTGTATGAAAACTACTCCTATGAATGATATATAAATAGGGAAGAATAGTGCATTAGAACTCAATTGTGCGAATGATTTAATGAGCTTGATAGGTGATTTCTTGATAGTTGCTAAATGTCTAAATGAGCGTGTTTTATTTTGTATTTATACCACATAATTTGAAAATATATAATGGGAGGGTTAATTAAGATAAATAATATGACCCATACATATCAAAATATCTATAAATTTAAGTGTTTTAAAGGTACAAACACTAGTGTTAGAACTAGGAAACTAGCACTGATGCTAGCATCCTATTCTAGTTGGTAGTGTCCTAAACGATAATTAATTTTTGAAGATATATAAATAATAGTGTATGATGTTTGTCAAGTTATATACATAATTTTGGCTACATGTGATTTGGGTAATCATAATTCATGGTCAAATTATAAGATAAGCATTTAGGCACATTGAGATGGCAAATACGAGCCTTTTGGCTGCAAGGAGGTCATGAATTGAAGGGATGATCCATAAGTGATATTTTAAAAGTGTACAAGACTAGTTTATCATGTAAAATATATATTTATCAACTATTCTATGGTTAGTCTATGGTGTGCATCACCTTTTATCTTATCTTGTCACATTTATCAATGTTCCCATATTGTTAATAGGGTTGGCTTATGAAGTTACCATATCCTAAATAGGGCATATATAAGAGGTAGTAGTTAGTAAAATTAATATTACATATTCTATTATTATTTCATGGTTTTATATTTTCCCCCCTCAAAGTGTATCATTTTAATTTATCAAATATTCTAATCCATTATTAATCATTGTTATGGATCTGCTTATTCTATTCTCATTATTGTGTTATATTGTTAATCTGCTCGTGGTGTTTACATTGCTATGAAATGTATTGATATATCTAATTAATTTAATTAAATATGAACATGGACACACACATAATTTTTCAAGCATTAAAAAATTTGTATAGGGATATACCCAACTATTAACATAGAAACAATAGTGAGACTAGGCTTCACTACATTTATGAAATTTGGCCTCACTAGATAATAATAATATTAGTAGTGGGAATTGAACACACTAAATACACAAGTGGTATTAGGCCTCACCCAAACTAATCCTTAGGTGGTATTAGGCCTCACCAAATAATATATATCTTATATCATGTGTAGCAGGAGTACAATCTTTATCATTATTTTTACTAGTGATTTCTATTTTCAACTTTGTCATATTTTTTGCTTTAGATTTCCTCTAAAGAAATAATACAATCTTGGAGATAGTATAAAAATAAATATTTTGGTCATCATCCATCCTCTTGTGATCCTCCATCCTCTATACTTAGATCAATTAGTTAGTTTGATCTTGATGGTATCATGGGCCAGAAACTATTGGATAAAGCACTGACATTTGTGACATTTTTTCTAGGTTTTATCTCTTTTAATGAAATGGGTTACCAAACCCCCCTCAATAAAAATGGTTTATAAGGATGCCAAATACTTTGAGAATGCATCATTTTACAATAAAAAACCACATATATATTTTTATAAGATAATTTTCTCAAAATATATAAAAGAGACTTGATGGAAAATAATTAATTATAATTAATATATAATGCACAAATCCCTCTATAACAAATGATTAAACTACTACGGGGACATGAATATATTCAAATATTAAAATAGTGGGTATGTATCTTTAGAAAAAATGATTGTAAAAAATAGTAATATTTTATGGGTATTTAATCCTTGACCTTTTAAAACAATGAAATTGTATTTACATTATCACTTATGACCATTTATTCTAGGACACCACTAAGCGATAATAATTTCAAAAAACTATTTATTAAATTATTTTAATGTTTTGATTATTTTTGGTTTATGGCTTAATAACATACACACAAATAATAAAAACTAGGGAATAAGGTATATATAGTGTATAACAACTTAAAACAAAAATCAAACCTACCAAAGTGTCATCAAAATTGGAACACAAAAATCAAACAACCAACTAAAACAAGTAATAATAATGAAATGATAAAAAAGGCTAGAATGTGACACGTTTGGTTACTATTTTATTTTTATGAGACTAAAAAAAGCAATATGGAAGTGCTTGGTATGGTTTTTTACAAATCTAATTCTCAAAAAATGAAAGGATAGATCATGCACATCATCAATTCTATATCGTGTAGATTTGACAACTTTTTGAATGTGTACCTATGTAGACAATGAATCTATATCTTGTCATTGAATGTGTACTTCACTATGTTTTAGGCTCTATGTTTTTTTGTGCAGGTGCATTGTTAGACATTAATTTGGGTTGTATGATCGCTATGCAAAATTTATAAGAAAAATGTTCAACTTGTAATATTATTTATCTGACATAATTCATCAAGAATGGATGCAAGAGGAAAAAAACAAGTGTAAGGTTAACTAACTCAGGCAACCTTATCAAGGAGTTGTAGTTATATGTCTTACATACTTGGAATCAAAGTTAATATAGCTATCTTATGTTGATGAGTGGAATTGTGAGTAAGGGATTTTAATCCTCTCCCTAATTGAAATGAAACTACATAAACATTCATCCATCCTTATTGTAATAAAAAATGTAGGTAAATCTTGATGCATGTAATGTCCCCTACTGATTAATAGGCCAAATGATTTAATGACTTATTTAATTCTCGTAAGTCATTAAATAAAATAAGGGAATTAATTATTAATTATTTAATAATATTACTCCCAAGTAAATATTATGAATAATATTAATTAATTAATATTTTATTAAAGTGACTAAAGTGGAGTTTTAATGTTTAGAAAGTCACTTATTATATTTCCCTCCTAAAGTCAAATTTGAATATCTAATATTTGAGAGGTAAAAATATTTTTATAATTTTTGGATGGGAGGATGAGATTAAAAGGGCATTTTGGAAATCCTTGTTAATAATTGGGATTTATATTTTATAACACTATTGGGAGCATTCAGCTTAAGGTTCTAGGGTTTTGGTGGTGAAATGATTCCATCCTAGCTTGAAAAATTTGGTCAAACCAATTTGTGTATGACAGAATAAGAAGTGGAGGAATTTTGGAGGATCGATTATATAGATAAGGAAGTACATTATTAAATCCTACAAGGCTGGAGATTTAAGACAGGGACAAATCATTGCATTTATGTCAATGCAGCCTATATTGGGTATTAGAGGAAGAAAGTGGTAGAATATAGGAGAATAATATTTTGTATGAGCCATGAGCCTTATTAAGTCTATCACCTTTCCTTTTCTTCCTGTTATTGACTATGAAGGAGATCATAGAGGTTATTGAGCATGGTTTCTTGAAGGTGCAAGTTGCTATCACTAATCATTATCTACTGCCCAATTGTATCTTCTTTTTTCTAATCATGGCATTTAATAAGGTGAAGTCATATTCTCAATTAATATGTCCATTATAAATTAAATATTTTGATATGTAATTTGAAGGTCTATTTATGAGTTAATAACATATATCAGTTTAGAGATAAATGACAAATGAAAAACATTTATTACTGTGGTGAATTGTTATATTTCCTTTTAATAATATGAATGAATTTATAACTGAACTCTTGAAATCCATGGAGATATTGACACATGAAACTTAAGGCATGCAATAAATATATAAATATACACTACTAGAAACTCAAACCAACAATCAAGCCAATTGTTTGACAAAATGTTTGCATAGTTAAACTAGGTAGAATCATGAAACTATATCATATTGGGTAAAGGTCTTTACCATGGTATCAGAGCTGGTGTTCCTACCAACCTATGGTTTTCATGAGAGATAGAGAAAGAAGGTACTATATTAGATGGATTAATAAATAGTTGTATCCCACTCAGGTTTTGGAAGAGGAAACTATTTCAAGTAGTGGCATTGACTCCTCTATAGGGGGTGGTGTACATAAAATGGTATAGATGGATGATAGAGGGGAAGACCTTCTTAATGAATTATTGGTAGAGTAAAGGGGAACAATTAATGTATGAATTAGTTGATGGAGTTAATGACACAAAATGTGATTAATAAAAATAATAACAATGGTAATAACTAAAATGGCAATAATGGCTAAGGAGATAACTCAATTAATAATAAGATGCAAAATTAACATGTTTTACCTGCTAGTTCAAGGCCTTTAATGTCTATATATACCACTAGATTAGATCCTTAGGAAGGAAATTAACCTATATTGATAGAGTTTAAAGAAAAACTCAGATAGGATTGGGTTGATGCTGGTCTAGGTTTCTAACATGATATCTCCCTTTATGACTATATGAACCTCAAGATGAGACATATGCCCAATAGGGGTAATAATTAACACTAAAAATGTTCTTAAGAGGAAGCTTGGTAAATTGATATTTCCCTTATTTGAAAATTTAGTCAAGATTTAGCATGTGCTTGGGTGCAAAAGGTTGATACATACTTCCAGTTGAATTCAATGCTAGAGGAGGAAAAAATCAAATATGCTGCCATACATCTGGATGACATTGTTCATGAGTGGTGGCATCATTATATGGTCACCATGGGCTATGATTAGATCACATATTATATGGATTTAACAAAGAGATTAATTGAGAGGTTTGATAATAATGACCCTGAACTCTATTTCAAGGCGTTAGCTTAGTTAAAGCAATGGGGATAGGTCGATAGTTACATTACCAATTTCTAGAGACTCTTAGTATTGGTTACTGATATATTAGAGAGGATATTGATATTTTTATTTATGGATGACCTAATAGATCCTATAAGGGGTTAGATCAAGGCATTAAATCCTAGCTCACTTCAAGAGGTAATTAAGAAAGCTAGGGACATGGATTCTACCAATTTGAAGATTAAATTTTAGTCGAAGGGATCTACATCTTAGAAGGAAAACCATAAGAAACCATTTCAAAAAGAGTGGTCTAAGAAAAATATAATGGAAGATGATACTCGATAAGAGTTAAAAATAAATAAATTATGTTTTAGTTGTAGAAAGCCTTGGGAACTAGGACATAGATGTCTTGGTAAGGGCAAGGTACATTATATAGAGATTGTATTTGATAGTGAGAAAGAGGAGAAATATAATCATAACCAGGGTAGGGAATATATTGAGTCAGATGAGGAGTAGATGGGATCTAATGAGACACCACCTAAGGGAGTGAAGGGTGGTATTCTTGCTACTATGTCAGGCACACTAAAATTAAAGTATTTTAGAGTTTATTATGTATTAAAGGGGTAGAGGGTCATAATTTTGATCGATAGTGGGGCCACCCACAACTTTATAGATTCTTTTATATTTACCAAGAAAGGTTTATATATAGTTCAGCATGAGGGGTTTAATGTCATGGTGGTAGATGGGTATCAAATTCCTTGTATATAAAAGGTCCCATAAATGAGCATCATGATTTGTAACTATATAGTTACTAATGATTTTTATGTGGTAGAATTAGGGGACACCAATGCCATTTTGGTTATTAAATGATTACACTCACTTGGGAAGTATTCAAAAAACTTCTGGACCATGGAATTCAAGTTTAAGGTAGATGGTAGGAAAGTAGTATTCAGGGGAATGTCTAATGGATCTCCTAGAGTTGTTTCAGCCAAAAGAATGGAGAACATATTCATACATGGTGATGTTACTTAGGTAGCCCAATGTCTAATTTCCTCCAAGTCTAAGGATGGTAGTCTTAAACACTATTAGGATGATTTGTAGGAGGTATTGCACAATCATAATGTTATCTTTAGTGATATTCCTCCAGGGAGGTCACCTAATAGAGGGTTTAAGCATACCATTGAGCTTGAGGAGGGAGTCAAGCTTGTCAGTAATACTCCTTACCAACATCCCAAGAAATTTAAGGATGAGATTGAGAAATATATCAAGGAGTTATTACATATGGGACATATCAGGCCAGGTTTGAGTCCTTTTGCTTTGTCTATGGTGTTGGTTAAGAAGGATAGAACTCTCATAATGTGTATTGATTACCATGATTTGAATAAGAAGACAATCAAAAATAGGTATCCAATTCCTAGGATCAATGAATTGTTAAATAAGTTACATGGGGATGTCTTCTTATCAAAGATAGATCTCAAATATAGATACCATCAGATCAGAGTGTGAGACCAAGACATCCATAAGATGGCTTTTAGGTGCCACTATGGGCACTATGATTTATTGGTCATGCCTTTTAGATTGACCAATGCTATTGTGACATTTTAATCTTAGATGAATCACATATTTAATAAATAATTATGGAAATTCCTTATATTTTTTGATGAAATATTGTTTTACAACAAAACATAGGAGGACCACTTGAAGCATCTTGATGAGGTGTTGGGAATTATGGAGGCACAATACTTATATGCCAAGGCTTCCAAATGTGATTTTAGAATGAAGTAGAGATTGTACTTGGGTCACATCATCAATGCATAAGGAGTTCAGATGCATCAAGAAAATATCCAAGTGATTTTTGATTGGACACCACTGAGGACACTCACATAGCTACAAGGGTTATTTAGCCTATGCAACTATTATAGGAAGTTCATCAACGGGTTTTTGAAAATTGGGAGACCTCTCATAGAGCTCACTAGGAAGGGTGATTTTAGATGGAGTAGCGAGGATCATCGAGCCTTTGACAAATTTAAGGAGGCCATGAGTACCTACCTAGTTCTTGCATTGCAAGATTTCACCCAACCCATTGTGATAAAATGTGATATATCAAGAGAGGGGATTGGTGTAGTGTTGATGTAGAATAGGCATCCCATTGCCTATGAGAGTAGGAAGTTATGAGATGATCAAAGATTTTATTCTATATATGATAAGTAAATGTTTGCCATCATGCACACATTGGCAAATTTAAGGTAATATTTGGTGGGTGGATGGTTTGTAGTTAAAACTGATCATAACAATTTGAGGTACTTCCTAGAGTAGAAGGAATTGAATGATCACCAATAAAAATGGGTCAATAAAATTTAAGTGTATGACTTTTATATTGAGTAAGTGAAGGGAAAGAAGAATATAGTTGTCGATGCTCTATCTAGGAACCCTACCATATGTTCCTTGT
This sequence comes from Torreya grandis, assembly GCA_037957365.1. Lineage (NCBI taxonomy): Eukaryota > Viridiplantae > Streptophyta > Pinopsida > Cupressales > Taxaceae > Torreya > Torreya grandis. The sequence goes on along the minus strand of JARHVA010002939.1, from coordinate 1,284,636 downwards.
CTAAGATTTTAGCAGATTGGAAAGTTCATCTTCTAATTGAGTACTCCAAGAATGTTTTTTCCTATGAATTGAAGGATGGAAAAATAGAAAATGATAGGTAAACGGTAGTGGATGATATCATCTACTACAAGGATAAGATATTCTTGGTTCTATAATCTATGTTGAAGGAGAAAATATTGAGAGCTGTGTATGACACTCCTTTGGTAGGACATCTAGGGTGTTATGAGACCTACATGCAAACTAGAGAGAGGTTTTCTTGGAAAGGCCTCAAAGACGATGTTCTACGCCATGTTAGTGAGTGCACCATTTGTCAGTACAACAAGTTAGAGCACACTTTCCCTGCCAGCCTATTGTAGATAATACTTATTTCAGAGCAAAAGTGGGATAATATATATGTAGACACATAAAATTGGCCATTGATAACCTCTAATTAGACATTTGACCAATTTCCACCCAAAATGCATAATTTGGCCTAAAAACACTAAAATGTACTAAATGATGTGAAATTGACATATTCAAGTGCCGATTTTGGGTAGGGTATCCCTAAATGGTGTAATGAAATTTATGGGCTAGCTAACTTTGATTAGATCATTTTGAGTCAAAATGCCAATTTTGCACCTGGGTGCTCTGGATTGATCTTTCCTATCAAATATCTTACACAAAACATGTGCCTTTGTATTTTCTATTAGTAACATCCTAAATGGGATAATGGTTCCAATGCATCTGACATTGACTTCTAATTCTAATCCAGTGAAATTTTAGACCAATAACAAGGCATTTTGATCAATTTAAGTATTTTGTGCATAACGTGCTTAATCATGCTTAAGATCTAATTAAACCAAATTAGATCCTAATCAAGAATTCTATGAAAACTTGTTGAATAATTGTTTTTTAAATGAATATTGAATATCTACATCATCAGGTGACCTCATTTCTTGGGAAGACATCCCTAGGCCATAAATACCATAAATATCAGGATTCATGCCTTCTATGCCTCATCAATTCCTTACATGACTCTTAATTTCCCATTATTCCAATGTCATGATGAGGATAATTATAAACTTAATTCCAAAATTGGATTAATCCTTAGCCACACATCTCAATCTTGAGATGGATGGTTCAGGTTGATTCTAGACATTCTAAAAAATCTATAAATAAAGAGGCCATGAACATCATTTCTAAGGTATTTTGGTGCAAAGTTATAATGCTAAAATATCTTCAAGAAGCCATTATAATTAGTGTTACCATGCCAAATTAATTCCAAGCCAAGCCAAACTAAAGCCACAAGGTGGCAAGGAGAATAGGAGATAACCAAGCCTCCTTTGATGAAGACTTCATGAGCACAAACTGAGCAATCCACTACAATAAGAATTTTGGAGCATCTAAGGAAGAAGAAGGTTTGTTTTAAATTTTAGTTGTGTGTTTCATTCATGTTTGTTAACTAAGCTCTCCTTAGTGTCTAGGCCTTGAGATTTTATGCTATTAGTGTGTTTCTTTCATTTTTTTTTCATTTTGGAACTAACACCATACTAACCATCCTCTCTTGATTCATTTTTTAGAGTTTGTAGAACTCAGCCTTTTTGCTTTGGAGCTTTCATCATTTACACAGATATGTCTCACTACACTTATGATGAAGTCTCATACAATCTAACTTATGATATAATGGCTACACAAAGTTGAAATAGGAACCCCTATATAGAAAGATTTTCTAAGGAGTTTTATTATTCGCCATATAGTACTCCATATGGGGAACATAGTCAAAATCCATAAAATCCAAATCAAAACCTTGATTGGCATGAAGAGGCTTGTGAGGAAGACTTTGAAGACCCAACTATAGATAATGTTGTTTGAGATATGAATCCAGACCCTCTTTTCGATAATCAGTACATAAAACATAGTCAATAATTAGCTTATGAGCTAACTCACAACTGGGATGATATGGTTTATGAGGAAGACTTAGATGCTTTGTCTTATGTGAGTAATCAGGCTCCACCACATCATACCATTTCTATTCTAGGACGTAATGTCACACCATTCCCATATTAAGACCTCTTCCTTTAGTTTGTGCAAGCAACTAAGCTCCACAACACCCAACCATTTTTATACCAGGACCTCATCCTTTGGTTTGTGTAAGCAATAAATCTCCACAACGTCCCTTCATCATTCTAAGACCTATTCCTTTGGCTTGTGTAAGCAATCAAGCCCCACAACACCCTATCATTACCATATTAGGACTTCATCCTTTGGCTCATATGAGAAACCATGCTCCATAATTACCTACCATTACCCAACCACAAATCATTACTCATCCATTACCAATCCCATCCAAACCTCAACCAATCCAATCCTTTGAAGACCAAACTATGTTCAAAACTATTATTTTCCAACTCATTGGAAACCAAGGCTAAGAGAATCAACCAATATGATATGTTACTATTGAATCAACCATTTGTGATAAGTTAGCTTATGATGAGTCACCTATTGATCTTATACTAGTTGTCAAGGAGTCTCACTTTGACAAGCAAGTCTTTGTCAAGTCACTTCTTAATGATTATAACCACCTTTGGGCAAATCATTACCTTGACCATGTGCCTATTTTTCAAGAGCCTCATATTGATAAGCCATTCTCTAAGGAGTTGTCTCTTGACCTTTTTCCCATCCTAAAGGAGTCTCACTTTGACAAACCAATTTTTGTGGAGCCCATTATGCCATCACAGGCCATCACTTATCTAAAACCAAACATTCAACAAGACATCATTATAATAGAAAACCCATCAAATGAAGAATCAAAGTTAGAGTTAGGTTCTATTATTAAACCAACATTAGATTTACCATCAAAATTAGAATCAACATTAGTCTCAATAATGGATTGAGAGTCCCATGAGTTAGAAATAGATTTAGAAAAAGAATATGTTCATGATTGTTACAACATTGGTTATGCAAGCATTATAGATCAATTTGAATACATTTGTGCTCCTTCTATAGTTTTTGAGGATGAGTACTTCAACTTCAACATAAGTTATCCTAGTATATTCTACAAGGATTGTGCATACTCTTCCCATTCCATTACCATTCTTCATGTCATTACCATCAACCAAAATATCCATATCATTGACATCCCATTTCCCACAAGTGTCAATTGGGATAAAAAAAATCACACTTTGTTAACATGCATCCATCGAAACATAATAGTTGAAGAAGAGAAAGGAGGCCAAGACCACATTCATGTAGTAGAACTCTCTCCTAGTGAAATTTTTTTAGAGGTGCTAGGGGATAATCAAAGTCAAAACTCAACATCTTCTAGTGAAACTTTTTTGAAAGTGCTAGAAGACAATCAAAGTCAAAAGTTAACATTCTTTGGTGAAACCTTCTCGATGGTAATATTAGACAATCAAGATAACTTCATTAGTGAAAACCTCTTTGAGCCACCAATAGCTGAGCATAAAAGTTCTTCACTACTTGATGAAGACAAAATCAAAGATCAAATGAAAATAGCTTCCAATCTACAACTTAATCAGATGGTATCTACTCTCAAGTTCAAACAATAGAAAAATATGGTGGTCCTATTGAGAGAACAAGTCTTTGGCCCTACCAAAACCAAAGTTATGTTGAATCTGACATCAACAACATTACATGTGACTGAAAGTACTAATATGCATTTATTTCCCCATCATTCCCCATTTCATTATCATATATCATTCCATTTCACAATCAAACCTACCATCTGTTATTTGTCCTTATTTACCATCTATGGCTGCACTTTCCTTTGTAGAGGCTACAAAGATAACTTGTCTCAATACTTGAAGGAATCAGAATCAATGACCAATGAAGATTACAAAAGCATTCTTGACAACCCAATCTACATTGAGTTCTTGATAGAGCAATTATTTAGATGAGGTGTGGGCTAGCAGTTAACATGATTAGGTATTCTATTTATATCTTTTGTTGATTAGGATGTACATCTCCCCATCAACATGAACAATAGAATCAAAAACCACACCGAAGCCAAAAACATGTACCATACAATTTCACATTACCATGCCATTGCTATTGTTACATATGCCTATTTTCCATTGTCACATATCCCAACCATTCACCCTATCACTTGGGGGAAAACCCTCTTACCATTTTATCCATCTTATCATTTTCATTCTTATCTAGACTAAAGCCTAATTTTAGTCATCCTATCCAATCCTATTTTGATCTTGGTTACTTTAGTTCTTCCTAAAATTTTTGTGAGAGGATTCCAATTAGGTTTCAACAATCTATCAAGTTCATGTTTAAATGACAGTCTATGAAAGTAGTGTGACAACTGATCTGGCAAGATATCTTTCATCCTATCAAGTTTTTTTATGTGAGCCTGATTATAACCACCTATGGGCAAATTAGTGTTTCACTAGTCTTGCAACTAATTATAATCGCTTATAGGTAAATTAGTATCATTGATTTATGCCATTCTAGTTATAATTTCCTATGGACAAACTAAGGGTATCACTAACTTACCATGCATTGCCACATCACATTGCCATTACTATTTTCATTTGACTAGCCATTTTCTAGATTTGAGAACTTATTGGGGCCTAATTGGTTTTTCCCTGCCTTTTGTGTAGATGGAATTACTATGACTGAGGTCATTTCAGGACTATGTAGGGCATGCTCAATTTATGTTGAGGTCACCTTTGTCCCCCTTTCCATATTCTCTCACCATTTTGTGAGCAAACTAATCCAAATGCTCTCACCATTTTATGAGTAGGTATCTTTTCATTCTCTAACAAGTTAAGATACCTCAAAATGCCAAAAACATTCATAACATTTCAAAAATCCAAAAATATTTATCCTATTTAATCCTAGTCAATTATCCTCGATCTGCCTTACTTGGGCATGGTCATTGGTAGGATGTTTTTTTTATTTTTGTTTTCAAGCTTTCTATTTGTTTTTTTATTTCACTTGGTTTGTTTGTTTGTGTTTCTATTTGTTTATTTATTTTCTTCCCTGTTTGTTTGCTTCTAGCACTGTTGCCTTGACTTGGTCTATATATATGCATTGGGTGATTCCTTGTACACATTATTCTTGAGTCTATCCATATTCATACTTCAACATTTTCATCATGGTTTTTATCATTGGTGCATTTTTTTCAAGAGTTCATTAGATGGGAGTCAGTCCTTATGCATATTTTAGCTGAGTCTTCGTGGTGTTCAATCATGAAGCCTACCATCACATGCTACAACAAAAACTAGATTAGAGAAGGTCTACAATCAATGGAGCTATAAAATTTTCTCCTCAGCACCTTGGAAAATTATCCCATCCCACCCTTGATCAAATCAAACCATTGACCATTCTAGTTTTATCATTGTTAGTCAAGATGAGCATCTCCTCATTGGTAGGTATAACTAAATCATTCACACTAATCAATCTCATTCCTTTATTCATCTATTTCATCACTTTACACCTGCTCATATTTAATCTATATTCTAGGTTATATCCTTGAGTTATGCTTGCTAATCAACTCTAACTGGGGCACAATTATCTTTAGCTAATCTAGGTCCACTTAATGATTATAACTACATATGGACAAATCATTATTTTGACTTTTATTCTTGATTATAACTATTTTTGGGTAAATCAACATCCTTTTTACATTAATGCATGCAAGCATTTTATTATTTAGATTAATCTCAACCATAGGTTAATTCCACCTTTCTTCTTGTTTCTTTTTGAGGATTGCCCATCAACAAATGTGATGGACACTCCCTCGAGGGGGCATCATCATAGGCTTCCCAAAACCATTTGGATTTTTTTTTCAATCATCATCTTCTTTTTGGTATACATTCCATTTATCATTCTTTGAAAAGACATTACTTTGCCTACAGTTTGCAACATCTTCCCAAATAGGGGCAAATTATAGACACCTAAAATTGGCCACTGATAACCTCCAACTAGGCTTTTGACCAATTTCCACCCAAAATGCATAATTTTGCCTAAAAACACTAAAACATACTAAATGATATGAAACTAACATATTCAAGTGTCAATTTTAGCTAGGGTATCCCTAAATGGAGTAATGCAATTTATGGGCCAACTAACTTTGATTAGATCATTTCGAGTCAAAATGCCAATTTTACACGTAGGTGCTCTAGATTGATCTTTCCTATCAAATCTCTTTCACAAGACACGTGCCTTTGTTATTTTCTATTGGTAACATCTTAAATGGGATAATGGTTCAAACACATCTGACATTGACTTCTAATTTCAATCCAATCAAATTTTGGACCAATAACAAGGCATTCTAATCAATTTGAGTAGTTTGTGCACAAAGTGCTTAATCATGCTTAAGATCTAATTACAACAAATTAGATCCTAATCAATAATTCTATGGAAACCTGTTGAATAGTTGTTTTAGAAATGAATATTGAATATCTACATCATTAGGTGACCTCATTTTTTGAGAAGACATCCCTAGGCCATAAATGCCACAAATATCAGGATTCATGCCCTCCATGCCTCATCAATGCCTTCCATGATGGCCTTCATGACTCTTAATTTCTAATTCTTCCAATGTCATTATGAGGATAATTATAAACTTAATTCCAAAATTAGATTAATCCTTAGCCACACATCTCAATCTTGAGATGGATGGTTCAGGTTGATTCTAGACATTCTAAAAAATCTATAAATAGAGAGGCCATGAACATCATTTCTAAGCTATTTTGGTGAAAAGTTATAATGAAAAAATATATTCAAGAGGAAATTGAAATTAGTGTTACCATTCCAAATTGATTCCAAGCCAAGCCAATCCAGAGCCACAAGGTGCCAAGGGGAACATGAGATAACCAAGCCTCCTTTGATGAAGACTTCATGAGCACAAGCCAAACAAGCCACTACAACAAGCATTTTGGAGCATCTAAGGAAGGTAAAATAAGGATTCTTTTTCATTTTAGTTATGTGTTTCATTCATGTTTGTTAAATAATCTCTCCCTAGTGTCTAGGCCTAGAGATGTTATGCTATTAGTGTGTTTCTTTCATTTTATTTTCATTTTGGAACTAACACCATACTAACCATCCTCTCTTGCGTCAAATTACTGGATCCACAATATCAATGGAATTCATCACAATCTTATGAAGGTATAGGGTAGATATTGAATTTTCATAGTGGTTGATTGGTTAACCAAATTTTCACACTTCATGGCTATCTCTTCAAAATACAGGGCACCTCAAGTAGTAGACTTATTCTTCAAAGAGGTATTTAGGTTACATGGGTTACCAAAGAGTATTGTTAGTGATAGGGATTGATATTTCATCAGTGTATTTTGATAGGAGTTATTTATATTTTTAGGTATGAAATTGACTCTAAGCACCATTTATCACCCTTATATAGATGGGTAAACATAGATAGTGAATAAGTGGATTGAGGGTTATCTATGTAACTACATTGCAGGGTAGCAAAGGGCCTAGGTTAGATGGTTACATTTAGGTGAGTATAACTATAATAACACCTATCATATGTCCATTAGGATGTCACCTTTAGATCATTATATGGTTATGAGGCATATTCATTTATGGAGGTGGCATTTGGTGATAGTCGGTCACCCAAGGCCAAGGATTAGATTTAAGAGAATGAGGATATCGTTAAGTCACTTAAGGATAATCTACAACATGCTCACAAATAGTAGAAGGTTTACACAAATAGACACTAGATAGAGTGTACTTTTAAGGTTGGATATTTAGTTTATCTTTGCCTTCAACCATATAGACAGTCCTATTTGAAGAGGAGTGGTGTTGCGAAATTAAGACCATAGTTTTATGCCCTATACAAGATCATTAGTAGAGTGGGTGAGGTGGATTATGAGCTGGAGCTACTAGATTGCAGTAGGATTCATAATGTATTTCATGTTTCATGCCTCAAGAAGGCACTCAGATAATAGGTTATAGTTTTAATAGAGCTTCCATATATTGATGAAGAGGGTAAGTTAATCCTAATTCTGGAGGAGATTTTGGACGTTCATGAGTAAAAAAATTAAAGAATATATATTTAGATGGAAGGATCTACTTGAGGAAGATGCCACATGGGAGAATGAACAAATCCTTTAGCATCTTGATTTAAAATTGCTTGTGGGAAAGTAATTCTGAGAAGGGAAGATTGTAATGTCCCCTTTCAATTGACAGGTCAGATGATTTAATGACTTATTTAATTTTCATAAGTCATTAAATAAAATAAGAGAATTAATTATCAATTATTTAATATTATTCCTCCTAAGCAAATATTATGAATAATATTAATTAATTAATGTTTTATTAAAGTGACTAAAGTGGATTTTTAATGTTTAAAAAGTCACTTATTACATTTCCCTCCTAAATTCAAATTTGAATATCTATATTTGTGAGGGGAAAATATTTTTAGAAGTTTTGTATGGAGGATAAGATTAAAAGGGCATTTTGGAAATCCTTGTTAATAATTAGGATTTATATTTTATAGAACTATTAGGAGCATTCAACTTAAGGTTCTAGGGTTTCGGTGGTGAAATGATTCCACCCTAGCCTATGAAATTTGGTCAAACCAATTTATTTGTGATAGAATAAGAAGTGGAAGAATTTTTGAGGATCGATCATAAAGCTAAGAGAGTACATTGTTAAATCCTATAGGGATGGTGACTCAAAATAGGGACAAATCATTACATTTATAGTTAGCACAACCTACATTGGGTATCAGAAGAAGATAGTGGTAGAATATAAGAGAATAATATTTTGTATGAGCCATGAGCCTTATTAAGTCCATCGCCTTTCCTTTTATGTCTACTGTTGACTGTGAAAGAGATCATAAAGGTGGTTGAGCATGGTTTCCTAAAGGTACAGATTACTATCACTAATCATTATCTACTGCACAATCATATATTCTTTCTACTAATCATGGCATTTAATAAGGTGAAGTCATATTCTCAAGTACTATGTCCATTAAAAATTAAATATTATAATATGTAATTTGAAGGTCTGTTTATGAGTTAATAACATGTATCAGTTTGGAGATAAATGACAAATGAAAAGCATTTATTACTATGGTGAATTGTTATATTTCCTTTTGATGCTATGAATGAATTTATAACCAAACTCTTGAAATCCATGGAGATGTTTATACATGGAAATTAATGCATGTAATAAATATCTAAATATACAATGATAACAACTCAAACCAACAATCAAGCCAACTATTTGACAAAATGTTTGCATAGTCAAACTGGGTAGAATCATTGAAAATTCATCATATTGGGCAAGGGTCTTTACAATGTAAGTCTTTAACAGCAAAAATATAGAAATGTAGAGTGTGCTTAGACTTGAATTTAATTTAATAATTAAATAATAATCTTGAAACTTGTTCTCCTTACTTATTGTTGGAATTCATAGATGAATCTTTGTATATATAGGCTTCACATATTATACTTAAAAACCTATTAGTGCAAAATTGTACTAAAGAAAAGGAAAAGAACTAATATAAACATATGCAACCATAGAAAGGAAGCAAAGGGTAGAGGGTCCTAAATAATAGAAAGGATAGATTTGGCATATAAGACATATTTGATAGGTCACCAAATCCAACCTAATAGAATAAAATATAGTAACAAAAGAGAAAGAGAACAAAAATCCTACAAGTACAAATAAAATAGATAAGAATATAAAAGAGAAGAAATAAAGGAGCTTGAGATCACATTGAGAAGATAAATAAGAAAAAACACACCAAACAACACCAATAAAACCCTCATATGAACTAACGGACCATATGCAAAAAAACACTAAAAAAAATCAAATAATAAACCATATACCAAAATGAGGTCTCTAAAAAATACCTCTACTTTAATGTTTGTATATGATTTAAATTCAAGTGTGCACCAAAGTAAAAATAATGATACAATAAACATGCACCTGTACTTACCTAGGGAAGGATATTTGAATTGACTAAATATAAATCCACCCACATGAAATGAAAACTCTCAAAAAATATAAATTATTCTTGCAAACAAGTTAAATAAACCTAATTTTGTAACATGTCACATTGAATATAGAAAATAAAATTAAAAGAAAATGAGCATAGGAAGACTTCATCTAATGGTAAGTGATCCATGTTTTCATAAGTTGAAAAAATACCTTTTTTCCACTCTGTTAACACTCACTTGGGTACTATAACTTTTAGATAAATTTATGACAAGTCAACTGCATTTATTGATTAGGAATGAATATATTGGACCATTTCTGATCCTGTCATTTCACTCAATTGGCTCAATCTTGAAAAATATGGATATAAAATATTTGGATATATGCCCAATTTTAAAGTTAGGGATTGTAACAATATACTCCTATAATCACTCAACTAAAAATAAAAAGTCATGTGCATCATGTATTATCAAGTAATATAGTCAAAACTATTAGAGTTTTTATTTTTTTTGCTAAAAACACATGTATGTAACATATTAAAATATATAATCATGTAAGCTCAATTTTATAATATGACTCAAGGGAGTATGAGGATGTGAGTGTGAGGGAAAACCATTGTCCCCACTAAGAATAGTATGAGAGATAGAAAAATTACATGTTCATGTTAAAGCATATAATATAGATAACATTGTGTAAAGTTTGGTAGGTTGTGTGCAGCCTTATATAAGGATAAGATAATTATGAGAAAACACATGACCTGATGTAGTAGTGTGATGGGGCATGAAGTTATGCCCCAATGTCAAAATATCTATAAATAGTTGTATCATATGTGAAAACCATCATGTGACTAGGTGTATTTAGGATAATTGTCATGTCTTGAGATATGCAATGTAAGATTAATATACACTTGGGTGTCATAGGATCCACGTATAAAATATGAATCAATAATTCTCATTTGTAATATGTGGTTATGATTTCCCTAAAAGGAAATAAGTAGCATCCCAAGGGTGTACAAGTTTAAATCCCCTAAATGTCATAATAGGTATTTATGTTAGAGGTACAATCATTGAGAGGGGTGGGGGGTGAATTAGTGAGCCTAGATAATCCAATTTCAATTATAATTCCTTCATTCGCTTTATCATTCAATACATACATTCATGAGGCATACACATCATTCATATCAATGAACATGAAAGACAATGCAAGATCAAGCACATAACACATGACATATGTGGGAAACTCTCTTGGGGAATAAAACCCACTAGAACCTATAATTGGATTAATATCCTATAATGACAAGAACCAATTTAAACTAGATGCAACTGATCAAGGAACTAACATCCCTTATTTAGTGAGACTACAATCCCATAAGGTGCTACAACACCTATCTAGCTGGGATACAACAACAACTAGAATTTTAGAAAGTTCCACCTCATAAGGAGGTTGAAACCACCTAGATGTTGAGCTGCCATAACAACACCTATGTACACAACATCTCTTGATCACTAATTTCCTACCAATCTGATGGAGATACAAAGTATAACAACTCTCTTCAACTCTGCACACTCAATGCATCCAAAGCCTCCTTTTGGATCACCCTAGACCTCTTTGCTCATCCTCAATCTACAAGATCACTATTATAACATCAAAAAAATGATCCACATTTCATACACATATTCATCTATCTGATATTCTCATCAACTCATCTACTGGGCACTCTACCTCTCCTTTTGCTCCACAATTCATATGTACACTCCTCTTACAAGTCTCTCACAAGCCTAGAAACCATCACATGTGGTTTCACCATTCATAGGCCTATCATTATTATCAAGATCATAATATTTCCTTGTCATCCACAATACATGCCTTCACCCTTAATGCATCTTACATGGGTCTCCCTAAAGCACAACCCTCTTTCAAATAGGCATAAGTCACCTTTTAGGTCCTATGGAGACCCATTTAGCTTTATGACACTTATATGAGAAAACCAAGAATATAAGAACACTTAAAAATGCATAGAACCATTCCAAATGACCCATTTGACATCCTAAAATTATCATAGTTTCCAAAACACTCTTATGCTAAAGCATAATTTGCTCAAACAACATTTTGTGTACATAGTCACCATGAATGCACACATAATCAACTTATTAATAATTGTTCATACTAAATATGAATTGTTCAAAACTATACATACCACAAAAATCATCCTCATGGAGTATAAAACACTAAAAAATATCTAAGTCATCATGAAACATCAAAATATCATCATAACAAGCTCAAATATCCTTCTTAGGTCACTTGTAGAACATAGTTGAACACACAATCAACTTTGAACCTTCATAACTTTGATTTTACACACTCTCAGAACTTAAAATATATATTCCCAAATGATCCTTTGAGTCATCTAAAATTTTTATTTTTACAACATGGTCAAATTATGCATAGATTAAAATTTATTGCTCAAAAACTAGGCACTGGTCTTTCATTTGTTAAATTCAAATATTCAAATGCCAATGGTCATAGTTAAACCTTAGACACTTTGTTATCATCTTATGTCCTCATTTATTTAGATAAAAAATAAAAAATATATATATATTTATTATTCTCAACCTTTAACTCATAGTGCACCACTGCCAAATGTTAAACCTTGAATAGTTGACCTCATCTCATGTAATCTTACAATATTGACTCATCGTGCATAGTCAATCTCTATGGATCATTCAAGTCTTTATCTTATAACACTCACCATTATATATTTATAAAAACCCCCATCATCATGACACTTTGAACCCTCACATCCATTCTTAGTATTTATACTATTAAACATTGAATACTTGTCATCATCTCGCTCGATACACACCATTGATTTATATATGTGCGAACATCTGCTCACCGTTAGATCTTAGAAGAAGCTCAATATTTATATTTATTTAAAAATGAAAAATTTGACCAATTTTAATTACTATTCACCATATATATTCAATTTATGATCACTTTTGAGTGATTATATCTTCATTTGGTCTTGATCTTTAACATTATGCAAAATAGACTATGGGGACATTGGTATCTACCTAGAAGGCCAACTTTGCATAGTCATATCTTTTACCTTGATCACTGAAATGTTCTAAAATTTAGAAAATATGATACAATCACATAGGATAATCCAACCATTTATCAATATGATCCTGAAACCCTCACACATACAAGATATAATGCCATTAATCTGCTCATTCAAAAATTTCTACCACAGAGCCAAATATGCCAAGAATTGTCTAGAAAGGCCAACTTTTCACATGTATATATTTTGATGTGATTCATTGCATGACATAAAATTTAGTGAATAGTATATAATGAATAATTTTATCACAACCATATGACCAAATTCCCATGAATCATCCACACATGGAAATTATGATGTCATCAAACTACCTACTCAAATTTTCTACCACTAGACCCAAAATGTCTAGATGAAAACAATGATCAACCAGATGAAATGTAATCATGAAAAAAAGCACTAAAATCATATATAAAACTATTATATGACCTATTTCACATCTTAAAATCACCATACTCATTTTTAAACATCTCTAACCATGCTAAAATTGAAGATCAACTAAGCCTTCTTCAAGCATATTAGGGAAAGCACATTGCACACTTTGTCATTATCACTTAGACTATCAAGGCAATTCATCCACTCACTTGGAAAATTATATGAAATAAATATTACATAATTAACAACTCTCCAATAATCTCCCCCTTTGACATTGATGTCAACAACCATCATATAGTAATATACATCTCACTTTCCTTCTCTCTCTTTAAGCATTCCCACAAAAGAAACATTCTCCCCCTTTGACACAATGACAAAGTGGAAACAAATTTATATTAAGGAAATTAAAATACCATAAAGAGGAAAGGATCACCTTGGAAAAATGATACAATCTCCCCCTTAGCTTGAGCTTACTTCTTCTTGCCTTGATACTTTCCTCTTGCTACTTGCCACCACTCTCTTCAACCAAGCACTGCAACTAATGAAGAAAGAACACACAAAATTACTAAAATGTGATGGAAATCACTTAGAAACATATGAGAGTGACTCCCCATAATATTTCTAATCCATTGCACATCTTGAACATCTTCAGATCTCCATACACCTTGAAGAACCACCATATATGATTTTTAGCCTTCTATCTCAAGTTATCACAAGGACCACCAAAAAAATTTCATGCCACTCACAAAATATAAAACATTATCTAAAACAACATGAGAAATCTATTTGAAACATAAATACCTTTATATATTGGAGAAATTGAGCAAAAAACAATCTTCTTCTTATTAGGCCTATCTAGTCTCCTTATAGCCCTACTAGGAACTTGCATAGCCCACAACTTTTTGTAGACACAAATTCAAGACATGAAAATTCATATATAGATCAATCTCATATTCCCCTTCAAGCAAACTGATTTTAAATATCTATTTCATCCTTTGAAACATACTTCTTTCATAAATCTACTAGCCAATTAGCCCTCCATCTTGACAAAAACTAGAATAACTTAAAATCCACAAACCTTCAGATCTATGTGAGTCTTGATTTGACAACCTATTTATCCAATTAAAAATATTAAGAAGTTTCAGATATAAACTCATAATGCAAATCAATTTTCTAGCATAGCCCAAAACCCTAGAATCTCAAAACAAATAGAGTCAACTAACCTCCTTTTAGTCAACGTCCACCTCTGAAACTTATTATACACCTGGAGACAACCATCACACACTTCTGGGCCAAGATTTGAGATTCCACACATTTTGGAACCCATACATCCTATAAGCCATTTTCTGACCTATATACTCCGAAGCACAAACTGAGAAACCCGATAGCAAACAAAAATTCTCTAAATGCACACAAAAAATCTTCAAAGCTTGAAATAACCTAAAACACATCACAAAGAAGTATATAGACCTTTTTGAGCATCAAAATCTTCTTGAAATTGCATCAATCTCATTATGCCATCTATAAATACCCATTCTGACCCGATAGACACTACATACCTATCAACACTTGCTTCTCCACTGAAAGGTGTCTTTTAAGAAGTATAGACAGAGAAAATTTACTTCACAATGTCCTAGAAAAGTGTGAAACTAGGAGTTGCCCACAACTCCTCATATTACTTCTCCTCCTTGGTCATCTATTACTTGTAGTTCTTATTCTTCTTAGGATTAAGATAAGTAACATGATCATCCACTAAAATGTTCTCCTTTTCTTCTATGATTGGATTGACAATAAATAGAGATAACATAGATTCATGACATACCTTATCATATGTAAAATCTTTCTTACATCTTGGAACCTCATCACTAGGCATTTATAATTTATGTTCTTTGTATGATACATGCTCAATAATGGCAAGATGTTCACTTGGATCCATACACACTTCAGAACTAGATTCAACTAGTACTTTGGTCTTCTTATTGAACTTGGTCTCTTAATTCACAACATGAGAAGACAATGAGAGCCTTTAACACTCTTCACCTTCTATGGAATTATCTACCATATCAAATAAATTAATTGGACCTATAGTCTCATCATGAATCATACTTACCACCTTTGGCTTCCATGAGTTGACTTGTCTTCTCCCTTGCTCTCTAAGAGCCTGATTAAACCTATTTTGACTTGTAGGCCTTTAATTGTAGAATCTAGAAATGTGACCTCTTTGTTCATAGTTGTAACAAACCATACTCCTTGATGGAAACACAACTTGTATTATCTTGTTTGGATATAAATTTGCAATGTGTGCTATGTCATGACAATACAAAATAAACTTCTCTTTTTGAAGAGGACTCACTTTGTCTAACTTTATGTGGACAATGGTTTGTAGAGTGTCCAATAATAAGATAGTTGAAGTACTTAACTTTGTTCACACTTTTTGACTGATAACCCCGATCATAGTTCCATGAAAAATTATTTCTAATAGGTATTTTGCATTCTCTATATTTATACCCAAATTGATTACATGTGAAATAGTAACCATTGAAACTTGCATACGTCATGGCATTTAGTTGTTTGATCTAATTTATCTTCTTTCTGCTAGCACCTTCATTCCTTGTCTGATGATTTATCTTCAAAGTATGATTGTCCTTACTCTCATTGATATTCATGTCAAATTGAGAAGCAACTTTGGGCTTTTCATTAAAACTCAGTCTAGATATGTCACTAGCTAACTTTTGAATCTTTACGAGACCATCCAAATCATTAGAACTTCTATCAAACTTGACAAATGATTTCACCTTGCTTATATACTTATCTAATTCATCTTTCAAAGACATATTCATATAAGCATACCTTGATCATTATTCTTCTTTGGATTTTAGACTTATAGACATAGATTCTAAATTAAAATTAAGAATCATGACATGACCTTCATGCTTTCTAGAGTCTTCAACCAGTCTTTCCTCAAACATATTGAATTACTCATCATATTGCTTGAGTTTAAATTTCATCTTCTTATTGACCATCATCTCAATCTTTAGTTCTTTAAGAGAATTTGTAAATGAACTCTCATAGTCCACCTCATATTCATCATCATTTGAATCACTCCAAGTAGACTCCTTTTGATGTGAGAAACTACCTTCCTCAGCCATAAACAAGGCTTCATCTTTAACAAGACCATCATCTTCATGATCACACTCTGAGTCACTATCTTCATTCTCATTTGATGAGCTATAGTCTTTACTGGTGTAGAGACCCTTCTTATTCTTGAACACCTTCTTCTTGTTATCAAACTTTATAAAACCTTTATTCCTCTTATCAGACCTATATGTATTCTTGTCTTCATCTTGGTCTTCATCGTGTTATTCAACATCAAGCTTATGAGGGCACTTTCTAGAAAAATGTCCTATCTCTCCATAATTAAATAATTTGAAGGGTAGTTTATCCTTATATTTTTTTGAACATGTTTTTAATTTCCTTTTAAACAAAGCAATCATTTCATCCTCATCAATATTAAAAAAAATCATCCTCCTTCAGTTTCTTACCTTGGAACTTCTTCTTAGGATTCATCAATGTCTTGAATGCTACTTCCTTCTTCTATGGTATATCATCATTCTTCCTCATCTCATAGGCAGTGAGGATACCATGTAATTCATCCAACTTCATTTGAGTAATATCATGACTCTTCTACAATAGATACTTTAGGATCAAACTTGAGAGAGATGTACCTCAATAAAATTTTAACTACAATAGCTTCTTCAAGGTTCTCTCCAAGACCTATGATGATGTTCACAATATCATCAAATCTTTATAAAAAATATGCCATAGAATATTCTTCCTTCATCTTGTGAATCTCAAATTATCTTTGGTGATTCTATAATTTTTCCAACTTAACTTTTTAGTCTCCTTCATAAATAGTTTTCAATTTGTCTCATGTCTCTTTAGTAGATTTATAATGGATTACCTTAGTGTACTTAGTATTTGAAATACAATAAATGATAGCATTCATTACCTTAGAATTGTTCTCAAATAAATTCTTATTTACAACACTAGATGGAGGAATAATAGGTGTAGAATAACCATCCATAATAGATTACTAAATGTCAAACCTTAAGGACATGATGTAGGTCCTAATTAGTACACTTCAAAAATCATAATTAGATCCATTGAACATTGGTACTTGCTTAGTATATAAACCTCATTGATGACTACCCATATTATATCTTGGATCACCTTCAAGCTGTCAAGCCTTTACCAAAGGACTGGCTTTGATACTAATTGTTAGAGGTACAATCACTAAGAGGGGGTGAATCAATGATCATAGATAATCCAATTTTAATTACAATTACTTCAAGATTTTAATCATTAAATAGATACATTCATGAGGCATACACATCATTCATATTAATGAATAGGAAAGACAATGCAAGATCAAGCACGTAACACATGACATACATTAGAAAACCTCTTGGGAAATAAAATCCACTAAAACCTAAAATTGGACTACTATATTATAATAACAATAACCAATTTAGACCAGATGTAACTAATCAAGTAACTACCATTCCTTATTTAGTGATACTATAATACCACAAGGTGCTACAACACTTGTCTAGTTGAGTTGTAATAATAACTAGACTTTTAACAAGTTCTAACTTGTAAGGAGGCTACATCCCCCTATATGTTGAGCTACCAAAACAAAACTAAGTACACAAAATATCCTAATCACTTATTTCCTACTAATCTGATGGAGATATAAAGTATATCGGCTCTCTTCAACTCTACATACTCAATGCATCCAAAGCCAGCTTTTGGATCACCCTAGATCTCTTCACTCATACTCAATCTACAAGATCACTATTATAACATTAAAAACATGACCCATAGGTCATACACACATTAATAAATCTGATATACCCATCAATTGATCTACTGGGTGAGCTACCTCTCCTTTACTCCATAATTCACATGCACACTCCTCTTACAAGTCTCTCATAAGCCAAGAAACCATCACATTTGGTTTCATCATTTATAGATTTATTATGATTATCAAGACCAAAATATTTCATTTTTATCCAAAATAAAATCCTTCACCCTTAAGTCATATTACATGGGTCACCTTAAATCACAACCCTCTTTCAAATAAGCCTAAGTCACCTTTTAGGTCTTATAGAGACCCATTTAGCTCTATGACACTTTTAAAAGTAAACTAAGAATATAGGACCACTTAAAATTCATAGAACCATTAAAAATAACACATTTGACATCCTTAAATGATCACAATCACCAAAACACTCTTTTTGTAAAGCATAATTTGCTCAAACAACATTCTGTGTACACAGTCACCATGAACGAACACACAATCAAATTCTTAGAAATTTTTCATAATAAATATGAATTGGTAAAACCTCTAAAGACCAAAAATATCATCCTCATGGAGTATAAAACAATCCCAAATAGATAAGTCATCATGAGACATTAAAATATCATTAGAATGAGCTTAAACATCCTTCTCAGGTCACTTGTAAATCATAGTCAAACACTATCAACTTTGGACCTTTTTAACTTTGACTATAAACACATTAAAACATTAAAATATATATTTAAATATGTGCCTTTTAATATTATACAAATTATATTTTTACACCATGGTCAAATTATGCATAGATCAAAATTTATGGCTCAAAAACTAGTAATCCAAAACTCGAAAGCTTTGGTTGAAAGATAATTCAGAAATAAGAAAAACATAATTCAAATAATGCTATCTCTGAAAAGAGATGTTTTATTGATCAAAATTGTAGACCCAAACATATGCCTATCTCTAAAAAGAGATGTCTGATTTCCATTTCAAGTTACATCTTCATTTATACATGTTTTGAATGTGTGAGGAGGATGTGGAAGGTCACCAATCTCGAGGGAGATTAAGTGGTTTGACTTCCATGATTTACAATAATATAGAATTCAAAGAATTACTATTTTTATAAACTTACTATTTTTAAACTGCACTACTAAAATTTAAATTTGGGGCATTTTCGATGGATTTTTTGGGGGTCAAACATCATCAAGTGGATCTCAATGCCATCTCATGATGTTCCCCTCATTATTAGCTTTCCAACGGTTCAAATGGTGAGTCAATTGGAGCTACAATACAAAAGTTATGGCTCCCAAAAGTTTTGCCATCAATTGGGGTGGACCCATCACCCGAATTGTCATCTGAATTGTTGCCAGGATCAAATAGGCACTAGTATTTCCTTTGTTAATTTCAAATATTCAAATGCCAATAGTCATAATTAAACCTTAGACACTCTAATATCATCTCATATATTTGCTACTTTAAATTAAAAATGAACCATTGATCTTATTATATGAATATTAACCTTTAACTCATCATGTGCCACTACCAAACATTAAACCTCAAACAATTGACCTCATCTTGTGCAATCTTGTAATATTGACTCATCGTGCACCGTCAATCTCTGTAAATCAATTAGGTCTTTATCTTATAGTGATCACAATTTAATCTTACTAAAAACCCCCATGATTATGAAGCTTGGTATGATCACATGACTTCTAAGAACTTATACTATTAAACATTGAGCACTTATCACCATCTCACTCAATACGCACCATTGATTTGTATATGTATGAACATCCTCTCATCGTTAGATCTTAGAAGAAGCTTGATATTTATATTTGTTATCCAATGAAAAATTTGAAATTTTTGAATTAATGCATATCATAGATATTCAATGATTGATCACCCATGATCCATAATATCTTCATTTAGTCCTAATCTTTAATATCATGCAAAATAAACTAAGTATGGGCACCATTGGTATTTGCCTAGAAGCCCAACTTTGCATAGTCATATCTTTTACTTTACTCAATCAAATATTTTAAAATTTGGACCATATGATATCATCACATATTATAATACAATCATGTATCAATATGCTATTATAACCCTCACACATTCAAGATATAATGCCATTCATATGCTTATTCATATTTTTCTACCATAGAGCCAACTATGTCAAGAACTATTTGGAAAGGCCAACTTTGCACATGCATAGATTTTGCTGCACTTCATTGCATAACCTAAAATTTAGTGAATAGAAAATAGGGACTAATTCTATGATAAAAATATGACAATATCCCCCTAACTCATCCCCACGTAGTAATTATGATGTCAACAAACTGCCTACTTAGATTTTATGCCACTAAACCCAAAATGTCTAGATGAAAATAATGATCAACCAAACGAAATCCACTCATGCACACAAGAACTTAAATAATAAAAAAAATATTATAGGACCTATTTCACATCCTCAAATTATCATACTCATTCCTAGACATCTTTAACCATGCCAAAACTAAAGATCAACTAGGCCTTCTTCAAGCATACTAGGGCAAACACATTTCACACTTTGTCATTGTCATTTAGAATATCGAAGCACTTCATACACTCACTTGGAAACCTTTATAACATCACCATGACATAATTTAAAAATATACAACAATATATGTAATCAATGAGGCTTAAAATAATAAGTGGATTTGAATCCAACAAATGGAAAATAAAGATGTAGATATAACTAGTGAAGCTCACCATATCTATGTGGGTATAATTCCCCTATAATCCAATAATAGAGTATCTACAAGAGATTATAGTGATATCATGATTCCCACATCAACATAAAATGTTACAAGTGAGTAACTTATGATGGGTGTGTGGGGATGAGGCTGATGATGTCCATATATAAGTCATAATGTTGATAAAAATAATGATTAAGATATGTTCAATGTGTATAATATATCCATATGAGTAGTAAGTATGATAAATTCCATGTGACAAGCATAAGAAAAATTTAATGTAGATGGGCCCATCATTTTAGGATTGGAAAGCTCATAAATAATGAATATTTATATAAGTAAATAAATGATTAATTAGGTTCAAGGAAAGAAAATTGGGTATGATCACCCCAAAACAATGGAAGATGCATATATATGAAAATTTTTAAATGCACTATCTTAGTAGTATTTAGTGATTTAGGAAATCCAAAATGTTTTCCAAGTGATAGGATGTTTTCAATATTCTCAATGATGAGAGGGACAAAGAGTATGCTCTGATGTAAACTCTGTATGCATAGGATATAGATAGTAAGATCAAGGAGATAGTCAAGGGTAAGATGTCCCAAATGGTGAACTAATATAGGGACGTCTAACATGACCTTAATGTAGGATTATGACTCTAGGAAGGAAATATATACCAATAAATATCAAAAACATAATAGTGGTAACATGTATGATATGAAACCAATTCCTAGAAAATAGGCAAGTGATCAATCAAAAGGTAAATAAAAGAATATAAAATGCCTACATGCAATAGTAATATGTAAAAACTAATGTATATATGCATATAACACACAAGATGTAATAAATAGAGAATCATAATGTAATCAATGTAAGTAACTTTATATGATAAATGGAAAGTGATAAAAATATTAGCGTAAGATCTACTCTAAGAAGATGCCCCTAGTATATGGCATACCACTAATGGGATAATGTCCCTTAGGTTATGGGCATAAAATTAGCTACATAGTATATATAAGTCCATGATCATATGAAACATATTTCTTGCATCTCACCAACTTAAATAATACCATGAGAATCCCATATGTAACATGTATATATAAAACCTCGAGCATAGGTAAATTATTATAATATGAATCCATTGATAGAACATTTTTTAAAATTTTATATTATATTTTCATTTTGTATTTTTTGATAAGAATTAGTTAAATCACATAAATATATTGCCATGGGTACACATAGTAATAAGTAAGGAGAGCTCAGTTAAGAAAAAAAGAGTAGCAAAGCACAATTAGGCAACCCAAGGAAGTCATTCAAATAATCCAAGGCAAAAAATATTGTAAGAAGAAAGAAGAGGAAGATTCCAAACAACCCAAAAATTTCCTCAAAACTTAATGCATGTAAGGATGTAAGGCATCGATATATATGTTATCATCATCATGAAGTTTGTGTAAGTGGTTAGAATGGGATCAAAAATAAAGGGGCAAGGTCCAGTGTAATATAAAAAATAAAATAAACTAATGGGTTAGAAGAATGCCAATGCAAACAAAAGGTTAAGGCCAAAGTGTTAAATATATCTTAGAAATATGAGGTAAATCCAAAAATCAAGGGAGGAAGACACAAGAAAGTCATGGCACATAGAAGAAATAAAGCTATGTATAGTAAGAAACTATAGTATAATAATGATTTATTTATGAAGATGAAGAGATAATCTAGTATAGTTAATTAATGATCTATAAATAATGTCATATCCTAGAATAAATGAGTCAAAATCATCAATAAATGTATCAAAAAGATAGTCATAATAGATAAATTTACTTGAATCATCATCTATATATGGAGAATGGTATTTAAGGAGCTATTGCAAC
Organism: Torreya grandis; assembly: GCA_037957365.1. Classification (NCBI taxonomy): domain Eukaryota; kingdom Viridiplantae; phylum Streptophyta; class Pinopsida; order Cupressales; family Taxaceae; genus Torreya; species Torreya grandis. Next base: position 1,261,764 of record JARHVA010002939.1, on the reverse strand, counting down.
CTATTGAAAAGCACACACATTAGTTCAGATATGTCATGATATAGTTAAACTCTTAGTATGTTCTTGGATATGATCCACCAAAAGAGATAAAAAATAATTCTTAGTGTGTGGATGATTAGATAATATAGGATTGTGAATTCAAAGTTTCTTAATGAGATAAACTAAAACTCAAGGACATCTAACTCAAAGAATTAACATAGTAGAGGTAATGAGTAAATTTAAATGTTACACATCATGTATGATGTCAAAGTATCAAAATATATATGTATTGAGGCTTATGATAAGGAGTATATGGTACTAAAAATTAATACTTTAAATCCCCAAAGTGTGATCATAAATATGAAGTGGAACCATGCTTTCTAATTATTTTATAGAGTTACTAACAAATCATCATTCTCAAGATTGAAATCCTTAAGGTATTGATGTTTATATTTTATTAAACTTACGATATGTAGTCGGGAAATTTAAATATTATTCATGATGGTGTGGTGAATTATGATTATGTCACTTTTAAAATAAAAACATATGTGACTATTGATACTATCTATTGTTTCATGCATAATTTATAACCATGAAGTTCCAAATATAACATTTTAATGAAATAAGGATGGCTAAACATATAATAAATTCATGAATGATCAAGGGCCCATGGATGTAGGTAACCTAATAATTCTCAATATTGACAAAAATGGTGCCAATTGCATTAGATTTGTAATGTCATATCCAAGTTCATGAAGGAATTGAAGACTAAAAATATTTAATTGAGGTTTATTATCTATTATAAAACCATTTATTTGTTATCTTTCCTTAAAAACACTAATAATCAAATATGTTGTATGCAAATAATATGGCTCAAGAGGATAATTGGAAACCAATATTGGGGTATCATTCTATGTAAATGGTACTTCCTTAGGAGGTAATGTCTCTTTTTTAAGATTAATATTTTTTTCTTGTAGGAGTGGGAAAGTCAACATGTGGATTTGAATTATATATTATACCATGATCAACAAGGCTTTGAATTTTATTTTAAAAAGCAACACATTTTTTTGTTTTATGTCCTCTAATTTTATGTTATAAAGAAAGTAATTTTTTTGGTACATGTTGGAGATTAGGTTCTTAAAATAGTGGTAATATAATTAAATTTATATCTAGTAACCTCTCTAACATAGTATCATAATCTTATATATTTTTGTGATACTCATGAGGATGGCATGGGAGATGTCTTTCTTTATTTAGCATGCTAGGCTCATGGCTAATGGTGTAATGGATATGCTTAGGATATTTAGATTGGATTAATGTATCCTCTATAAGTGCATAGCCATATAATAAAGATAATTGAATGATTTATAATACTTTTAAATTATATTATCTTTGAGAGGTGGTAATATGCTATTGTTGAAAATATATTGCATTTCAAGATCACATGGTTGGTAGATTAAGGCATACATGTAACATCAAAATCTAAGAATTTAGTCATAAATATCCTTGTTGGGATATTTTTGAAGGGATGTAATGCTCTAAAATGTGGGATGGGATTCATTTTTAGTGGTAAATTTTTCTAAGAAATATTCTTTTAAAAATTGAAAATAATGTAAAGTGTTAGAATAGGTTGTTTACATTAGCTCATGTTAACCTAGGTATTTTGTTATTCCCACCCACTTATATGTGGATATTTAATTTATATTATTTTGTATATTATTATATATTACATATTTATCTCTTACATATTATGGGGATAATTTCTAGTTGTTTCTATCCTTTAGGGATAGTTATCTTTTAGTCCTAGATTTGATCTTTAGCTTGATCTCTTAGTTAGGATTAATCTTCTTTGCATATATATGCAAGGTACATTCATTTTATTTTCATGGAATCTTTGGAGATATAGAGGATTTATCATTGTATGATTTATTTTTGTATAATAGACATATATTATTTGAGCAATACATTAATGTATTTTACTGTGGTAATGGTTTGTAGATTTGACCCTGGGTGAGAGTTTTCTAAACTCTTTCATAACTAAGCACTAGGTAAATCATTAAACCATGATATGGAATCATCAATCAAGCTCTTTGTAAATACAATAAGTATTATTAAACCATGATAGTAATAGTTTCCACTAGAGGAAAATAAGTGTTGAAGGTGCACATAAGGATCTCCATGGCCATAAAATAATTTGAATTTTTGTATAACCAAGCCATATGGGAGAGGCATGTAAAGTATATATATAGGAATTGATTTTGAAGGTATAATATTTAAATAAATAATAGTTCTAGAATACTCTAAATTATAGGATAAATTATGCACTTATATTTGTAAATCACCTCTGGAATATATCATGTCCAATATATCATGGGTAGGAATAATGGAACACTTAAGATATCAATCCAAACCAACCAATTAATTGTGTAATTTAAACATGGGTACACTAGATGAGATAAGTGAATAATAATTAACAAGCTTACATAAATAAATATCATTACAATAAAGGCAATTTACCATAGCTATTTCATCTAATATTTGCATGATTCTAGTAAGAAAATAAGGATCTTGTGTAATATGTTTTCTAATTTGTTCAAGCGTATCCTAATTAATTTTATTATAAAATTTAACATCAATCTTTTCATAATTAATATATTTGTAATTTTCATCACAAGAATCCATATTAGGATCATAAGCCATGAAACAAGGTATGAAAGAGCACAAACTATGGAATAAGTAAAATCAAGCCCTAACTATAAAAGTACTAAAAATTAGAACTAAAATAAATAAGACAAAAAAATAAAGAGGCAAGGAATGCACAACCCTAGGCTGAATGATAGCTAGGATTAGGTTCACACAAATATAAAATGAGGATGTAAATTAGAGTAATAAATATGAAATGTGAAGGAAAAAACTGGACGAGAGTTATATAAAAAATAAGATGCAAATCTAAAAAATTAAAAAAAAAATCCCTAAGGGGAAAACCTTAGAAGTTGTAAGCATTTGAAGAATGTAAGGTTCACCAAAATGTTTTTATTATTTGTGGTTTAGAGCTTAATAACATATGTAAAAAATAAAATGAGGGAAAAATGTATATATAGTGTATGACAAAAAAAAAAAAACTAGACCTACTAAAGTGCCCTAAAAATAGGAAAAAATGGAATAAGAAGTTAATTGAAACAAGAAATAATAATCAAATGACAAAAAGGGAATTTGACACATGTGGTTACAATTTTTTATTTTATAATATTTGAATAGGAATCTCAAAGATCATGGTATGTGTTTTTTATATCTTATTGTCAAAACCTAAAAAAATAGATTCAACATAGTGATGAATTTGTACAAATCCCTCAATGACCTATTAAGTTTGTACCTATTTAGACATCGAGTATGTACCCTACTATTGAATGTGTACTCTTCTCTATTACAAGATTTTTTTTTTATGTTTTGATGCATTTTTAGATGTTGAGTGAGACTGTGTGATTGTTGTGCAAAGTTAATAGGTAGAATGTTTGATTTGTCTTCTTATTTATCTTTGACCTAATTTTATAAGAATGGATGCAAGAGGAAAATAAATAAGTGTAAGGTTATCAGACTTAAGAAACATTGTAAAGGAGTCATATCTATATATATTGCATGCTTAAAATCATATTCAATGTAGATCTTGTGTATGTGAGTGGAATTGTGAATAAAGGCTTCACCTCTTCTCCTTAAGTGTAATAAAAATACATGAACATTTGCCTATCCTTATTATGTACAAAATACGACTAAACCTTGTTACAAGTCATTAAAGATCAAACATATAGAAATGTATAGCATGGCTATTCTTAAATTCACTTGAATTATTAAAGAATCCTCTTGATACTTCTTCTCCTTATTATTAGAATGCTTCTAGGAAGATTTATATAAATAGGATTATAAAAGACAAATTATGAACCTATTGGTGTGCAATATAACTAAAGAAAAGACAAGAAATTGACATACATTGATATGCCCTAGATGTTTTTTTACCAAGTCTTATGATATGCCTTAGATGGGAAATGCATGCAAGGAAACAAAAGCAGAGGCTCCAAGTATTGTGGGAATGCAAGACATAGAGTGTTTAAAAATAAATATATCAATGTGTAGAAGGCATAAGGATAAAAATTAGTAGAAAATGGAAGTTATTTATGAGGAAGGTTGGTTAACACAAATCTTGGGCACATGAAGACCAAGCTTTCAGTTGTAAAAAAAAAAGAGCGTGAGAATGTAAATAGAAACTAGTAAGGATTGATGTTATAGTTGTCATAAAAAAATACTATACATATAAATACATTAAGAGAGTAGAGCTTATTAGTTTGATTGTTCAAAAAAGATTTCCTATATATATATATAATACTACCTTGTATATTTTATTAGGTTATTGAATATATTTATATGAAGTAAATACATTATTTTTCCTATTAAGTGTTATGAACGAGTATAATATTGAGTTTCCATTGTCTGAGTTGAGATAACAATGTAATTATTGCATGATGATACATATGAAATGTTATGAATGGGTATAAGTTATGGATATTTATGTGGCTACTAAATATGTGTGCCAATGATTTGTTAAGACATAATGTTATTAATAATTTTGTGTAATCTTTAATGGATGTTATTTGGTGTTTATAATTGTTAACTAATACAATGGACTGAAAAATTATCTTATTTTTCCTTGTGTGAACATGTAGATTAAACTTGCATGGTGTGATAATGTAGTAATCTAGTGTTAGGTTCATGCTAATGGTGATAATAATTGTTAAGTATTAAGGAAAACCAAAATTTTTGGTTCTATTCCAAAGACCCTCGTTAAATTAATTGATGGAGATGGCATTCAAAAATGGTTGGAAAGATATCTTTAGAAAGGGCTGAGAGATGGTTTATGGATCAAGAGATAAATTTTTCAAAGAATCATCCAAGTAGAGTGTATTTTATCCTAATAAGTGAATGAGAAATAATTTATATAATGTTATTTAAATAATATTAGTTTTAGATATGCCTAAACATATAAACATATTTCTAACCATGTATGCTATGGGAAATAATGGAAACTTTAAAAGGAGATATGCATGATTGGAATAATTTAAGTGAATAGATGAGTTATGGATAAGATCCATAGATGTTTGGTGGGTAGGTACACTTGGGAGTTACCTATTATAATTTTATATGTATACTTACTCTTATGATGGGGAAGAAAAATATAAATTTATGTATAAACCAAGAGGAATTTACATTGCCTAGTTACCCCTATAAATCAAAAAGATCATGTTGCATTGGGGAATTGGATTTTTTTGCATGGAGAGCTACAACCTCCCATGCATGGGGTAATTAGAGAGTAAAAGGAGAATGGTAAGGAAAGGTTTTGTGTCAAATAAAATTTAGATATATAATTTTAGTAGAATACTTTATTCCATAGTATATTTTACCCATTTTTTATACTTGGTCCACTTGTATATAATTGGTTATTTCTAGGACTTCTTCTACCCCACACTAGTTTTTATTTGGACCTTAAGCCTTCTAAACCAATATGAAACTTCACTAAATAATATATCTTCATCATTTGAATTAATTTAACACATTTATGTTATCTCTCACGCCTCACACATATATTTTTCCTCTGATGGAATCAATGGTCCTTCCATTTCCATCTACCACTATCATTTGGGCCTTTTCACCTTTGTTCAGATTGTGCCTTGAACTTCACTTATTTTCATTTCTATGGTCATATTTATCACATTCCATGTATTATATATTCATATTTATACCAAGACATAACAAGAAATTTCTCTAAATATTAAGTATCAATTCAAGTACCGATCCTATACCGAGTCCTACTCCACCTTCAATTTTGAGAAAACTCTTGCCATATATATTACTAAACTAATGATAGTTATCAAGCTTGTATTGCATCACCATCTTGTAAAAAAAAGGTTTTATGAAAATGTGCATATAGTTTCATCTTCACCTAGGGAAGAGGAGGTCCAATCCATTTATTAGAATTCCATTTACATTGCATAAGAACTACATGGGTTTTGATTTCATCTTGTGGGATACATAATTGAAACTCACTTGAGGTTTCCTAACCTATAGATTTTTTTCATTGTGAGTTGATGGAAAAATAGGTCAAGAGAGGAATAATACTAAATTTAAAACATTATACCCATGATTATCAAGAAACACAAGCACACGATTATACAACATCTCAAGGTGAACCTATGATAGAGTAGGTTATTTACCTTATCTCATGTTCACCTAGGTATCTAGTTATTCTCATCCACTTATGTGTAAATATTTCCTTTATCTTATTTTAGATATTACATATTTATTTCTTAGATATTATAGGGATAATTTCTATTTGTTTTTATCCTTTAGGGATAGTTATCTCTTAGTCCTAGGTTTGATCTCTAGCTTGATATCTTAGTTAGGATTGATCACTTAACTTGATATATTAGTTAGGATTGATATTACTTGCATATATGCAAGGCTCATTAATTATAATATTTTAAACTCTAAAGATATAGAGGATTTCTCAATGTATGATTTATTTGTATATAATATAATGAGATATTATTTGAGCAATGCATCAATGGATTTTACTGTGGTAATGGTTCATAAATTTGACCATGGGTGAGAGTTTTCTAAACTATTTCATGGTATTAGAGAAATTTCCAACAATACTCAGATCCTTGGTCTCTCCTCACTCAACTTTTCTCATTCTATGGCTTAGATCTGATTTCATTGCTTTGACTTCTTTCTCTTTTGTTAGAGCTAAGTTTTATTGCAAAAAAATGTATGGTTCTTTTTCTAGATCTAAGTTTTTTAATTCATATTCATATTGGATTTACATGTATTTTTTAGCCTATGTGAAGCACTAGAATGAATTTTGTATTATCTATATAAGTTATTTATTTTAGATTTGTTAGAAGTAATTCATAGGTTTCATCTTTAGGATACACATATCCTCATGGAAGGATCAACAATTTTTTTGGTATTTGGTTGTGTTTGTTTGGAAATGAAAGGTGCCTCAACTAGTGAAATGATTAAACAATCCTAGATCTGGTGTTTTTATGGTTACATAGGATATGTATACATAACTAAATTTTTTGTTGAATGTGTTTTTGTATAATTTTTATTGCCTCTCTTGAGGGCAGTTTCTATTGCCTGGACTCTACATCTTTTTGGGATTCTGTTGCCTGGATTCTACATTCAGTTCATTTTTTTCTCTTGGTAGGCATGTTTTCTATATCATCCTATGTTTTCTATGTCATAAATGTGTTTTCATTTCAAATTCACATGAAACATAGATCGATGACTATCAACACATCAACTTTAGACTGATAGGTAGTGATGGCCACAAGAGTCTCAATCTAAAACTAGTAGAGAGGATCACTATTCATCTCAAGTTTCCCTCTCTTTTTAGGGGAGATGTCATTACCACATAAATCACATCAATAAAATGGGTACACTCATCCTCTTTCTTATCCCCATGGTCATATGGTGTGGTCACATGGAGGGGCTTAACTTTTGATTCCTATTAGTGGGCCTTAAATTTTAGTTCTTCAAAAGTATTTCCACCCCTCCAAGATTTTTTTTCAAATAGTTTAAGTGCAATTTTTTTTTATGACCCATAATGATGGGGAAACTTGTAAAAACTATATCTCCAGATTGGTGCTAATACAATAACCATGGGGGGTTTACTATTTTAGCCTTGTTTACCTTCATGTGTATGCTAGTATTTTACAAATATGGTTCCTCCATTGTTCATATTTCTTGTCCACACATTACTCCCTTATTTTTTGGATCAACTCTCATGATTTGTGATGACTTCTTCAAAGAGTAAACAATCTCCTTGTTTGGAGCTATTATGATGTATATAGTGTCTTCCTTATTTTCATTTGTTTTTTTTAGGATATATTATACTCGTAATAAATTATAAAGTGCCACATGGGGTTTGATTTTATAGCCTAGTCTACCTTCATGTATGTGTACCTAGTTTGTGCACCCTTCACTATTTAAATTTCCAATCTCTCCCATCACCACCATGTCATGTTTTATATTAATTATTTTTACATGGGTCATAGTTTTGCATCCATGGGGACACTTTTCTTCACACTACATATTTTTTATGCATAGGTACCTCATCAGGGCTTGTTATTGGGATCCATTTCCTCTCTTTTGGGGGAGGAGTTTTTTCCTAAGAGTTTTCTTCCTTTATTCACTTTATAAGAGATTTATTCATGGATATAATATACATGAGTACCTGATCAGGCCTTGTTATTAAGACTCATATTGTGAATATATCAGTTTATTTATGTCCCCTAGCTTCACTTGAGGGGAGGTGTTAAAGTACATTATTTACCTTAGCTCATGTTCACCTAGGTATCTAGTTATTCCCACCCACTTATGTGTGGATATCTCATTTATCTTACTTTAGATATTATGAGATATTACATATTTATCTTTAGATATTATGGGGCTAATTTGTAGTTGTTTATATCTTTTAGGGATATTTGTCTCTTAGTCCTAAGTTTGATCTATAACTTGATCTCTTAGTTAGGATTGATTTATCTTGCCTATATATGAAAGGCTCATTCATTATATTTGATGAAGCTTTAGAGATATAGAATATTTATCATTGTATGATCTATTTGTGTATAATATAATGTGATATTTTTTGAGCCATGTATTAATGGATTTTACTGTGGTAATAGTTTGTAAATTTGACCTTGGATGAGAGGTTTACAAACTCTTTCAATCTACACCAAAAAATATATATTCAAAAATAGTGCACAATATGAATTCAAAGTAGGTATAAATAATATTTAGTTATAGAGAGGTATCACCTATTATACCCTAAACAAAATTAATGATTAGGGAATGAGAACCATTTTTTATATCAAGTTAGTATCGTAGATTTCACACACATGTAGATATAAGTCTACACAGTCTAGAACCACTTATATAATTAAGATTAGATCATCAAGTGTGATTTTTCCATTACTTTTGAATGGTATAATTCCCTTGTGCATCTTGTTTTATCAATTATTCTTAAGTAAGCCATATTAAATTAAAAAAACATAAAACATTGATGAAGTTAAAACACCAAGAGACATCAAGAGGATGGATAACCAAGATGATTAGGATATCAGGAGGGAAAATACGATGAAGCTAGGAAAATGGTGATAAATACCATGAACCCCAAGTAGATGGGGAGATGAGTCATGCAGATTACATGAGGGCCAATAAATAATTGGAAGGCATGAGACTAAATCCTACATAGAAGAAACACAATTCATAATGGGAGAAGAGGTTCACACTCATCATTAGAAAGTCAATCCCTTGGGGAAGAACTAACTAAAGGGTTTATTTAGGACCTAATAAACATGAATTGCACACAAGTTGGGAGAGAACGAAACCCTAATATACTTTAAGCATCAACCCATCCTTATTTTAATAAAATGGAAGCAAAATATAATGAAAGTGTATATATTTAAAGGATATAATATTTAAAGAGATAAGTAGCTTAGTTATGGATCTTCAAATAGATAACACCTTACCAAAATTTAGGACTAGTTGAAACACCACTAGTTATACCAAAGTTCCTAGCCATGTTAGGCATGCCAACCACAAGAAGTTTTAATCCTACCTCACAAGTAATTATAATAAAAACAAAGTCAAGGGTGTAACATTTGGTGCTTCCACACTTGTTACCCTAGTCCCAAGCCCTATGACCATACATACCAACTCAGGAGCTAGAGGATATGGATCCCCAACATCCTTAGGAAGAAATATAAGTGATTTAGGTGAAATTATCCCATGGTGATATAATATTAGAGTAGGTACCTAGGTAGGAAATAGCTCATAGCCTACACAAGCTCTTCCCTAAAAAAATCCATCTATGAATATATATGAAATGACAAAATAATATATTAGTAGATAATGTTATAGATCATGTACACAAGTTTGAAATTATCAAACATTCTAATGGAAGCACCACACCAAACTATATAACAAATTAGTTTTCTATCACTCTTATTAAAAACATGCATACTTGATATTGCAAGTATAATCCACACTAGGTAGTAGTAGATTATGATTAGTTGAGGCAAGCCTGTCTAAAGGATTTTGACATTATGGAGTAAAAAAAAAGTATCTCTAAACTTAAGGAAATCAAGTAGGATGTCATAAAAATAATTTATGTTTATGAGTAGGGTTTAATACCTTAATATATAAGATTTTAAAAGTTAATTTCAAGTAACACACATGACATTAGAAGTGGGTTGTGGTACAATGATTGTGAAGTTGTGGTCCATACAAATAATGATTGTCCCAAGTATAATATTTGAGAAATACTCAAATCTTATGAAACATTCCAAGAAGATCATGACATAAGGGATTATAGAGTAATAAAAAGGGACAATATAATTAAATTATTTATGTACTAAAATATTTGTGAAGTAACACACATGATATTGAGAATTATTATGTTATAGATGAGATACATGAGGTGAGCAAGTTAGGAACATGTCAGTTGTCATACCCAAAAACTGACATAAACAAACACACATAAAAATAGGCTAATTTATTTATTAATAAATGTCCAATGCACATTATACATGAATACATTACCCATTATCTATCCAATGATGTGATAGAAGACACATAAGCATCCAAATAAACTCACATGCCTAAATGGCATGGAAAGCAATGCGTGAGTCATAACATGATAGTTACATAACCATACCAACTCCACTTATTATTAACAACCTACAGACTAATAAATAAGCCTATAACTCTCTAAGCTAACCTAGCAGGCCCCATAGCCCTAATGCCTAAAAATGATGTTTAATTAAAACAAGGTGGATTTTAGAAACCACTAGCTTAAACTATACTATCTAACTCTTCATGGTGATAAAAAACATCTTTGAGTGAATCTAGCCAATCATAGGGCTTAGTTTACACTTATCTCACAAATAAAGTATAATTTTGTGTTGGTTTGACTTCAATAAAAATGCTACAAAAAATATCCAATAGCCCTCATAGAACCTCAAAAGGTGCCTAAAATATCCCATTTAAGCCCCTTGAGGATGGAGCATTCCACCTCAGCCATTGGATTGATTCAACCTCGACCATTAGATTTGGTTAAATGTGAGGAAATTAAAGAAATAATCATGGAAGCCAATAAAGGATTCTAAATATACATTAAGCCACAAATTCATATTTGGAATGGAGGGAGGAGGTGTTGGAGGATGACTTTTTCATATTCATCTCTCATCTCCTTTCTCAACCCTGAATGATTGTCATTAATGGAGTCTCCAAGATTTTGATCCTTTTTATAATTATTTATTTTTCAAATATATTTTGATACATGGTTTCATTATATAAGTACCCATATTTTTAGAAAGGTTCTAGGAGATCTTAGTCTCCTATGATTTCTAAAATGGTCTTGGGAGTTTTAAACTCCTCCATAACCCTTAATGGCCACCAATAAGGTTAAATATAATTATTTTATAAAATTTTAGTTTCAAGTTCTTAAAATAGTATTAAATAGTGTAAGGAAAAAAATAGTGGTGGTCCTCATTTGGGCTAACCCATTACGGGGATTCCAGGAGCCTATGATAACTAACAAGGCCCAAACATGCCTCCTTATGATAAAATAAATGTAATTTGAAAATATGAGGTTTCAAGTTCTAAAAATAATTCCTTGCATAAGGGGAAAAAAGGTTGAGGGGGTTGATTTTGGGTTCCACCAACTCTAAGAAACTAGAATTCTGCAATAATAATTGTAAAATATGTAGATTAAATGAAAAGGACTAATAACACATCCCTACAAGAAAGGGGTCCTTTTTGTAAAAATATAATGTTCTAGGCTTTGAAACTTATTTCATGTAGAAGATAAAAGAAATTGAGCATGGTCCCCTTTGGGGTCACCCCATCTCTAGGTCTCTGATTCTCTACAATCCTCTATACAAAATAGGTCTATATTTTGATATTAGTTCTTGTTTAAATTAAATTTAAATACATGTTTGAAACTTTATAAAAGTCATATTATACAAAATAAAATTAAAATTAAAATAAAATTTAAATAAACCACTAACCATGTGGTTTTAAAATGGGTGGCAATCAACATGGGTTTTCCACCTCCTAGATTTAAAGGGTTACGTGGGGGGTGGGGTGGGTAAGTTTCCCACCCCAAAAACCATTTGAAAAAAAAAGTCACAATATGTGAACAAGGCTGTGATACACTACTAGCTAAGTCTATGGCTCACCATGCAATCCACTAGCCCCTTACAAACCTAAACTAATGCCACATGGTTGCATGGGTGACGACTAGCTTATTTAGTTGGTTAACCTATGAATCAAGGTTATGTGCCCTCACAAAGGGCTTGTGGGTAAGAAAAGTGCCATATAGACTTCCATATTTCAAAAATTTATACCGAGAAAGATAAAGACCCAATTTTTTTGAAATGAAATGAATTGGGCTCATAAAATCCACAATTTCATGATAAAACTATTTGGAGATATATTTTAACTCAATAAGCATGCATAAAAATTAAACAAAGTTTAGAGTTTTTACAAGGGGAAAGAGCCATTTTTAGTGGTCATGGCTTAAAAATTCACATCTTTTAAATGGTAACACATAATAGTATTTCATAACTTTATACAAAATCTTGAGAAGGCCTACTTTTTAATAAAATTTATTTAGGAAAAAAATGTGAGTTTAAAATTGTGTAGAAATTGTAAAAATGATATGGTCCTTCAATGAACTCATCTATGAAATGAAAACAAAATAGATTGTCTCACTTTATTTTATTTTTTATATAATAACTTAGAGTTCTAAAGTAAAATAAAAAATTTATAATAGAAATTTCATAGTAACATTTTATTTCAATAAAATTCCATGTGATATATTATTTTTCATCCTCTCCAACAAGTTGTACAAACTAAATCAAGCACTAGTTCACATGATGCACATGAAGATTTTAAATTCACATTTATTGTTAATTCAACACATAATATTAAATTTTTAATGTTTTATAATCACCAATGCAATTTTAAAAATAATTAAAATTTATGTCACCAAAAGTATCCAAATGTTACTCACAATCTTCTACATGGCCAACTAAAGGAGGGACTCATCTCCCATCCTTTGTCCATCATCAAAAGGTTATCTTATACACCCCCAATCCTAAGACTCCTATCTCTAAGAATCACCATATCATGGTTTAAGTAAACAAGTTTGTAAATTAGATTTAGGTATTATTCATAATAGGCAAGGAATGTTCACATGGAAGAATACATCAAGAAAAAACACACATAAATGAAACATAACACTCAACAACCTCAATAAGTCAAACATAACAAGTCCTTTACTCACTCATTTGTAGATGATAATTTACTCTCTATACTTGGGTGGAAGGATGGAAACTTTAGAAACATTCCATTGCCTAAACCCACATAAGTATGCATACATAAAAAAAAAATACAAGCTCATTTAAGCAAGATATCAGTACCATTTTCAATCAAGAGAAAGGATGTAAAAAAAACAAACAAATATGGGTGCTATATTTATAAGACAAAATTCAATCAAAAACCACCTAGTGGTCTTAACACTAACCATGGAAAATAATAAAAAGGGAGAGGGTAAGCCAAATGTTCTTACTCCTCTTGAAAATTTAACTTAAGAGCAGGAAGAAGATAATATGAACAAGGTCACATTGAAATAATAATGGTTAAGGGAACCTAAAATGGTTCCACCTCTTTAGTCCATTCAATAACTCCATTTACAAGTTTTGGCCACCAGAAAACACCTCTTTTCCATGCTCCTCTTCTAAGCTTCTCTCTCTTGTAGTTATGGGTTTTACCAAAATTCAAAATGAGTAGAATATTCCTCACAAGGAAGGTTTTCATTCCTCATATAGACTATAATCTTCCCTCAAAATTTTAATAGGAAGGTGATGTGTCCTTTCCCATCCCTTGGCTTAAGGTCAAAAAATCTCCCCCTCCTTAACTCCACTTACAAGTCCATGTAGACAAGCAAGCAAGTCCATAATTCAATAAATGAGCTCATTATCCCATGCCATAAATGGCACATGGCCTGCTCAAAAGTCCTGAAAGGTTTTTTTAAAGACTCTCCTACCTTCCTATTGGTCTAAGGGCAAAAATATCATCCCAAAATGTCTAAAATCTACTTTAAGGAATTCCAAAAAGTTGGATCTCTCAACCCATTCGAGTTTTGAGTCAAATGGGACCATGTAAATGAATTCAAAATACTTTAATAATGAAATATTTAAAAAAAAAAAAAAAACTCCCAAGGTTAAAATCAAAGATGTGAATATAATCTAGGGGTGAATAGTGAAAAATAGGTTAAGGATATCTATGCTTTTGACTAGGTTCACAACAAAGTAGAAATATTGGTCTAGGCCAATATAAGGTCAATTAGACATGTCACCACTCTACCCATGATGTGATCATGCTCAACATAGTCCTAGTTCCCTCGTTGGCCTCTCATGTCACCTGCACAACAATGCACACATAAAATGCCCTACCTTAGAATCCAAAGTTGTACAATGTAAGGAATACAAGTGATCTCAATCAACATAAGGTGCACACATCATATAAAATCAACCACATATCAAAGGTAATAAACTCATACTATTTATCTAAACATATGCATAATCAAATACATGTTTAAAAACAAAATATCTAGTAGTATAGAATCAATACTCATCAAAATGGTTAAGTAAATTGATATCCTAATACATAGAATAATAATCTAATATAAACATAATTGTTCTTGTATACACAAAAAATAACATATCATAACATATAAAAACTCTATCTCAATCCCAAAGACTCAATAACATCTCATGTCTCAATACCATAAAGACACATCTCAATAGGGCACGTGTGTAGCCTGGAATTTATGATGGTAAAAACTATGAAAGTTTTGGGTCTCACATCTCCCTCCTATTATTAAGTCTTAATTTTAATAAAAATTACATAAGTGTTTAAAATGTAAGTAATAATCGATAGCCATCACCAAATAAACCCAAAAAAGGTAAATCAATTAAAAAAATAACCTTATTGTGGAACATAAAAGATGTTGTTCATGAAAACAATAGGGTAAAGCTAAATAACATGCACAAGGGAATTAAAAAGTGCCTGTAATGCATAAAATACACTAATATAGTTAAAGGGCACAAGATTCACATTATGGGTATTATATTCTCCCCCTATTAAAGAAGTATCATCCTTGATGTAGAAACTACAATGAATAAGTATGAAAAATACATGTTCTCAAATCTTACTAAACTACCAATAGAAGTAAGTGATACCCATAGTTCCACTAATAAAAAAAATCAAATCCAAATAAGCACTAATATAAGTATTTGACTAAGAGTGACAATTTGATACATACCTACTAAGATAAAATATGACCACCAGTCTAGGGTGAAAGTATAATGTGCTGAAATAAGTGTCACTCTATGGCAAAACCACACTGAGTAATACTGGTTGACAATGAGTGCCATTTCAAAAATAAAAGTGATAACTAGGTAGCCAAAATATAATCCAAATACTAAATATCCATTAAAGGAGAAGAATAAAATGGGGATAAATCACATAGGTTCTACCATCTCTTACCCTTGGAAGGGCATATGAACTTTAGACTATACCAAAGTAATATTTATAATGCCCTTAAGAACTACATTCCACGAACCAAAATATGCAAAACAAAATAATGCATTTGGTGAGGGAAGGATGGCATCATGAACTTACACATATAAGTTGCCATCATGACCCTATAGTTTATTCAACAAGCTATCTTATTCTCTTATAAACCATGAATAAGTTGAAAATTATTCACATAACATAACATGTAGGAAACAATTATTTACAATCAACTAACTCAAAATCAACCCATCAAAATAAATATATCAATAAATTAAATTAAATTAAATAGCATAAAATTGATTATAAGACCAAGTAGCCTCAAATGAGTTTGAAACCAAAAATAAAGCCTCATAATTCAATTCAAAAGTAAGTGAATGATCGGTTGTATAACTTCATAAATTTATAAATAAGAAAAAGGTGTTAGTTCCAAAATAATTTAATTTGTTACTCAAAATAAAATAAGTTTCAACAAAATAATATTTTTAAATAGTTAACACCACATGGACTATGTGGCTTGGGGAAGCCACTTGAGGGGAGGACATAAGTAACCATCATAAAAGTCTCCATTGCCTCCTAGAGATAAGAGCAATAAAACATTAGTATCATAAGATCCACATGGCTCAACATAGAATACTACCCAAGAAAATTATCTTTCAACAACCACCAAGGGTAAGTGGTGGGACACTGTGCTCATAAGGTAACCATTACACATGAAGAATATGGGGCTTGCCCTAAAAAATTAGGGCCCACTTCATACAAAAATGGGAAAGTGGGTTTTTAACCTATGAGAAGCTCCACTTCCTAGCCCATAAACTAGTCAAGCTAGAAATGAATAAGGATTTATACCTCCCTCAAACCCCATACTTGCATCATGCTCAAACATAGAGACATGAAACATGGTTAATTTACAAGGCATTTCACTTATAAGTCATAATTATAAAACTTATAAGTTTCACATATATGGCATACACACAAAACATAACACTAATACATTCACAATAACATAGGTACAAAATGTAATTAAAATAATTGACATTTCTCACATCATGTTTACACATCATACTATAATAAAAAGAAAAATGAGATTTTTTAGAGGCATTAAAAATTAATAATAACATGAGAGGGTTCAGCCAATAGTTTTTTTAATTTATACATACATACACACATGTGTTGTAACTAGGGTAAAATAAGGTAAAATAACAAATTGGTAACATTAATCCACAAGGGTTCACAACGATGAGCAAGGAGAGTATAGTATATAACAATAAAAATAAGTTAGATCACTAGCATAAAGATGAAGCAATTAGTTATCCTGCTAGTCCAAAAATGTATAAATAATGTCTCTTCTTAAATCCTTTTCCACTAATGGATCTCAATTGTAAATGAATATAATGATATCAAATAGGTACTTTTTTGATTTTTTTTTTTGTGTACCATGGTAACTAAATATTACTACTACTAAACCATGGATCATACTACTATGATGCTAAAAATGTCAAGTAGAAATTATTCATGTATTATTCTATGGTTTTAAAGTTCTTAACTTACTCAAAGTTAAAGTGTAAATTTTGTTAATTTCACCATTCATAAAATTTAATCAAAATCAATATATTTAAAGTGTCTTACTATAGGTTAGGTTTTTATTTTTAAGTAAACATAAGTAAAAAAATGGCACATGGTTCCTCTAAAAATAACATAATTCCAACAATCACAATGCATACTATCAAAAGGATGTAATGCCCTACCCAATTACAGAGGGGTCACCTCAAATGGTTGACACCCCTAAACGTTTAGATATCACAATCAATGTCAAACTATATGCTCTAAGAAACTAGCATAGATGTTACCAATTAAAGGTAAACTCATATCATGAGCATTTTTAACAATAAGGAGGTACACCTACTCAGGGTTACTACTATATATAGCTTTGAAATATACTTATATTTCTTAAATACTATCAATATTCATACATAACTAATCTATAAGTTAGGTGGATATTCAACACTAAACTTCACCAACATGGATACTAAGCATTTAACTTACTAAAAATTGATTGTATGACTATTATGTGCGAAATAAACATGCCAAGATAGATATGAACAAGTGCTAGAAAGGAAATGTACATCTTACTTAACATGAAATTTAAGCAAAGGAGTGAGCAAAGCATAAAATGAACACACAAATTATCTTTGAAAAACCCAAAGTGGTAAAAATTCTAGTGGGTGAGGCAAATTGCACTCCCTTTAAACTATGGATTGCAAGAGTATACAAGTTACTAGTAAATTTAGCCTATATGGAAAAAAATCACTACCATACTATCCAAAACTCATATGCCAATGTGATATGTACTTATAAGACACTTTTTGTACTTATACACACCTAAAATAATCATATACAACTAACAACAATGAGAATAGACAAAACCAAGACCTAAAATTGATAATCACTATGTAAATCCAATTTCCTTATCTTTCACTGCCTTCTCCTCTATGTTCTCTACCATGCTAAGGCTGATATATGGGCCCTCTCAACCATGGATCCAACTAAGAAGCTAAAATGAACTACCATGAGAAGAATAAATGTTTGCAACCATTTTCTTTCCACTCATTTTTGTATGATGAAAAAACTACCATAGTTTGTAGATATGTGGTTATAGAACCATTGGGGTAGTTATGAAACTATCACCTAAAAACACTAGTAGTGATAGTTTTATCACTTTGTGATAGGGTAGTTACATCATCACCAAGGTGTTTTTATAACTACCACCTTGGACAAAAGGGCAGTTCCATCATCTAAAAAAATATTCACTATTTTGAGACCTTGAAACATTCTATCTGATCAATATGAGAGTGTCTGACTCTACCACATTATTTATATTATTAAAAATCTCTAAACTATTATTTTTTGTACAAATTATCTTACAAACAAGACTTGTATAAAATTATTGGGCATAATGGAAATAGCTAACATACAAGACTACTACACTAAGATCTAAATTTGGATCATGCTTCCCTAATTTGAGGATTTTAAGTCCCTATAAATCTTAATAACTTTTGTGGCGAGGAAATTTATTTCCCCACTTATTGAGCCTCTCTTTAACTTGGAGGTGTATATGTTAAAACACATTTTCAGCCTTGTGAACTATTGAGTCCACCTTTTCATGCTCCTTGTGTGGATTACTTCCTTTTCAAGGAAGACCCATACTTGAAAGAAGACATCTTGGTAATAAATTCACCTCATGCTCTTTGTTAGTAGACATGATATGAGTATCCTTACATTCTTGATTATATTTAAAAATGAAGAAATACAAATTCCCATTAGCATTAAGCAATTGGTTACCTTGAATGGAACATACCAAAGAGAGATTAGATTTGATTTCATAGGAGTGTATGTTATATCTTTTCCCATCCTTAACCAAATGGTATTGACTAGACCTCCTCCTAGAAAGAGCATCTCTAATATACATATAAGAGCTACCAAAAATTATTCCACACATGTCAATAGGTGTAACATCTGCAATAACTTCATCAATGAAATATTCATTTATTAAAAATTTGAATTTGTATTATTTAGAAACCCTTATCTCTACTCCTTATTTCACACATCCTAGTGTATAAGCATTAGGATGATCATATAATTTCAACCCAAGTGTTTCTACCAACTCTTTATGAATTAAATTTGATTGAAAGAAAGAATAAAAAGAACATCAACCTTTTCGATCTTAATTTAGACTTTGATATGGAAAATTTTAGAAGGTCCACCTTTGTCTTGAACATGATGACTATCCACACATACCTTTTTTTTCATGGAGGTACAACACAACTTATCATCCACATCTATATTAAAATTAATCTCTTCTCCTTGAAGTGATGTCATGGCCTTTTTATTCTTCTTTTTGTTTCTAAATAGATACAATTATGGATGTAACTTCCAACAGTTATCCTTGGAGTGGCTATCAACATCACAATGCCCATAATTATGTTGATTATCCATCTTTACAACCATATAAGTAGCATTGAATCCAACTTTACTCTTTGGAAGTTTAAAAGACTTTAAAGAGGAGGATGGACCCTTACTCTCATCCATCTCAAGATAGTGGGCTTGAGAATAAACTTCATCTAAGTCATTTGGATTGGAAAGTAAAAAGGGGATCCTTAAGTAACTATTCAACCCTCCAACATAATTCATGAGATATCACAGTCAAATGTATCTTTTCCCATTTGGAACACATTTTTTTGAAACTTAATTATATAGACCTACACACTTTGGCCTTCTTATTTTCTCAAATATTTCCATTGAATAGAAATTTCCTGTTCATAATAAATATAAGAAAATTTCATTTTAAAAAAGGTTTAAATCAGCCCACTTACTAGTTGGTGGTAGCTTCTTAACAACCAAATAGTTACAATATCTCTCAAACCAAGTTAGAGCATGACTAGATAGCTTCAACCTTGAAAAATAAATTTGTTTCTCTTCACCATTTTGATGTAAATTAAATTAAACTTTCAATTATGGTAACCAATGATCAATTTTATCCACATTTACTTCACCTTGATAGGGACGAATGACAATCTTCACCTCTACATTGAATGGAGGTGGATCTATTAGGAAATTAGTGTTTTCATAGTGATTAGTAATTTAAAGTATGGTAAAATAGTTGGTAATATTATTGATATGTAACAACTCATATATATTAGGAAGTTGGCATAATATTGTTGAGAGAGTTTTGTACGTGTGTATTGAGTTATTTAACCATCTCACTAATTTAGTAAATGGAGAGATTATTTTGGAGAGAGTATTTGGAGTAACCTCCTTTTTTATAGGAATGATTTTACCTATATATTAGTGTGAATCTAGGAATTTAACTCAATATAGGATGGTTAATATGGTGTTAGTTTCAAGATGAAAACAAAATGAAAGAAACACACTAACTAGCATAACATCTCTAGGCCTAGACACTAGGGAGAGCTTAGTTAACAAACATGAATAAAACACACAACTAGATTGCGAAATAAATCCTCTTTTACCTTCCTTGAATGCTCCAAAATTTTTATTATAGTGGCTTGCTTGGTTTCTGCTCATGAATTCCTTGACAATGGAAGCTTGGCTACCTCCATCTCTCCTTGTCACCTTTGGCTTATGGCTTGGCTTGGATTGGAATCAATTTGGCATGATAACACTAGTTTATTGAAGATTTTGGAACCAATTTGGCATTATAACTTTGGATAATCATGTCTTATAAATGATGTGGTAAGGCCTCCTATTTATAGATTTTTACAAATGTCTAGAATCAACCTAAACCATCTATCCTAAGATTGAGATGTGTGGTTGAGGATTAATTCAATTTTTAGAATTAAGTTTGTAATTATCCTCATCATGACATTGGAAGAAGGGGAAATTAAGAGATATGGAGGGCATCATGGAAGGCATTGATGAGGCATGGAGGGCATGAATCCTAATATTTGTGGCATTTATGGCCTAGGGATGTCTTCCTAAGAAATGAGGTCCCATGATGATGCAGATATTAAATATTCATTTCCAAAAATAAGTTTTCAATAAGTTTCCATGGAATTATTAATTAGGCCTTAATTTGGGTTAATTATCTCTTAAGCATGATTAAGCACTTTATGCATAAATTACTCAGATTGATCAGAATGCCTTATTATTGGTCCAAAATTTGATTGGATTAGAAATAGAAGTCACTATCAGATGTATTGGAACCATATTCCCATTTTGGATGTTACCAAAAACAAATAACAAAGGTACACATCTTGTGCAAGAGATTTGATAGGAAAGATCAATCCAGAGCACCTATGTGTAAAATTAGCATTTTGACTCAGAATGATCTGACCAAAGTTCGCTAGCCCATAAATTACATTACCCATTTAGGGATACCCTAGCCAAAATCAGCACTTGAATATGTTAGGTTCAAATCTTTTAGCATGTTTTAGCATTTTAAGGCCAAATTGTACATTTTGGGTGAAAATTAGTCAAAAGCTTGATTGGAGGTTATCGGTGGCTAGATTTAGGTCTCTACAATTTGCCCCTATTTGGGAAGGCATTACAAGCTATAATCATAGTAACATCTTCTCAAAGAATGAAAAGGTCCTATATGCCTACAACTATAATGATGATAAACTAACTGTATGATACCCCCTCGAGGGAATGGTTGGCACATGTAAGTCGACAAACAGTCCCTCAAAAAGAAAAAAGTGAAATGAGGGGACTAAATAAAGGAAAGATGATGGGGTGAAACACAATGATACTGAAAAAGTAGTCAAAATCATTGAGAATGTAAGTGGGATGGTGTACAATGATTTACGCAAAGGCGGTTATAAAAATTATACCCTAATAATGAAAATATGGTATGATAACATAATGATTTGCCCAAAGGTAGTCATAATCATTGAGAAGACGGAGCTACCCTAGTTAGGATAGAAAAATAAGATAATAACATGCCCCTGTATGGGCTGAAAAAATAAAGTGGTGACAACAAAACGATTTACCCAAAGGTGGTTATAATCATTGATAAATGCAGGTGGGATAGTGTGCAATGATTTTCCCATAGGTGATTATAATCATTAGACCATGATTATGGCAAACATGATAAGCTTGGCTGAGGATGATGATAACTTAACACAGAGGGTAATGATGAATTAGAACAACCTACTAGTAGGGAGATGCATGTCTGAAACAATAAAGGTTGAAATTCTTTCATGTTTAATTACTCTATTTGGGATATGATTAGGATAAAATCAGGATGTTGGTGTTGAAGAGATGTCACCATTACTAAATAGACTTCTTGAAGCTAAGGTTTGTTGTAGCACATATTAGTAGGCATCATGGTATAACATCATGAAGACTTGGTCAAAATATGCATAAGGACTGACTCTCAAAATCCAATACTCAATAGAACACAATACACCAATGATAAAAACCATGATGACAATGTAAACATATGAATATGGATGAATTTGAGTATAGGTGTGGGCAAGGAATCGCCTAATGACCATACATAAACCAAATCAAGGTAATAGTGCTAAAAGCAAATAAATAAATAAAATAAGCAAAAAAAAACAAACAAACCATATGAACATTGCCCTTAAAAAATAGGTGACAACTAAACAAATGAATAAAATGGGGGAATAGAAGAAAAGGAATAGGGTGACCGAGCTATCTCCATATGCAATAGGTGAGTGGATGCTACCTACATAGTTCTATGGATGTAATATCCAATAAAAAACTTTAGGCCAAATGTAGTTCTCCTGGGGAATGGGAAGAATATGATAACTAATGAAAGCAAACATAATGGGTGTGAGAGAAGAAGAGGAATGGTCTTATAAAATGGCAAGTGCGTGAGAGAAAAAGGCCAAAAAGGATGGAGAAACTAAATGACAAGTGATTTGCTTGTAACTTAGTAAGGGTTCCCAAAATCCTTAAGGCAAAGAAGTGGTCAATGCTTTTGTTCTTTTCTAATGATTTTTCAAATGTTTTTGGAATTTTTTGAAGTATCTCAACTCGATCAATAATGACGAGACACTTAAATGGTTTAAGCTCATAAAACAATGAGAGAATTTAAACTAAGGTTTCTCACAAAATGCTGAGAGCATGGCTTAGGTTACTCATAAAATGGTGAGAGTATGGCTTAGGTTACTCACAAAATGGCAAAAGTGTGGCTTAGGTTTCTCATAAAATGATGAGAGCGTGGATTAGGTTGCTCACAAAATGGTGAGAGAGTGGCTTAGCTTGATTGAGATAACCTTAATAAGTATCTATCACTACCTACATAGTCCTAGAGTAGGACCTCAAGTCACTATAGTTCCACTGTTATAGTGGAGGAATTCAACTAGTATAGTTGTCAATTCAAACAAAACAAGCACAGTTGGTAACAAGGCACAATATGACATAAGAAGTGGCAAGTTAGTAGGTCAAGGCTTAATGTTGCCCTTGGTTTTCCCATAGGTGGTTATAACTAGGACACAATGACATAGATCAATGGTACTAATTTTCCCAAAGGTGGTTATAATTAGTAGCAAGACCGGTGATAAGAAAAGAATAACAAATGAAGGATGCAACTACTAAAACTTCTATCAAACTATCCTGAAATATGATCTTTGTCTAAAGTACCTGTACCAACTGATGAAACTGATCAATTACCTTGATGCTAAAACTGTGCAACAAATGAAAAAACTAAGGTCAAATGGGCTAGGCTTTAAAACACACTGGGTTAATAGGTCATAAGTGAAAAGTGGATATGGCTAAGAGGATGGATAAGGATGATATTTATATGAAGAATAATAGTGATAAAATGGCATAACTGAAGTGGTCCTTACAGAAAATACACTTTAGCATTCAAGCATTGTATTGCTTGAGATGAATAATATTCATCAGCTCTAGAAGTTCATCTCCATCTAGTGTGGCAATTCTATATGTTCTTGATCCATAGTCTACAGAAATGATGAAAGGCCCTATCCAGTTTGGTTTAAATTTACCTTTAAGCTTCTTCTTAGTCATGGTATTCTTTTGGTTTTTTTTAAGAATAAGATCACCAAGTTTAAATGTTCTATACTTAACATGCTGATTATAGTGGCCTTTGAGTCAATTTTGATATGCTTGAATATTATTGAGCATGGTTATGTATTTCTCATCAAGTAGGTCTATCTCTTGTAGGTGAGTTACTCGATGGTTGTGATCATGTAGGACATGCTTGAAAGAGATGCATAGTGAAGGAAATTCAACTTTAATGGGAAGGATGGCTTTAATGCCATAAATAAGTATGGAATGGATCTTGTGGGGTACAATGATTGGTATGGTATGCCTAAAGGGTAGGGAATATCTGGAGGTGCTAATAATGACCAATATTATTGACAATCTTTGTTAGGATATTAACAATAGTTTTATTGAATGCCTTGGCCTAGCCATTACCTTGAGGGTAATATGTTCTAGAGAAATGTTGTGTGATGTGGTACTTAGTAAATAGATGATATACATCCTTGTTCTTGAATGATCCTCTATTGTTAGATATAATGTTAGAGGGGATATCGTAGTGGCAAATGAGATGATTGAAGATAAATTTGGAAATTTGCTTTCCAATCACGTGAGGGGTATAGCTTCAACCCACTTAGTGAAATATTCAATGGTAGTAAGGATATGTTTATGGCCATCAGATGAAGTGGGGTTGATATTCCTAATGAGGTCAAGTCCCCATGTATAAAATGGCTGTGGTGTCAACATCAGTTTTAGAGTTTTTGCTGGGGCATGAATTAGATTAGTATGCCTTTGACATTTATCACACTTTTTTACATATGTACTAGCATCCACATCCATTATGGGCTAATAATAACCAGTACACAAAATATTTTTGGATAGTACTACCCCACTAGAATGAGCTCCACATACTCTTTCATGAACTTCTCTTAATGCTAGTGTAGACTATGTTGAAGTTAAACAATGAAGTAAAGTTCCATCAAAACTGTAGTGATAAAGGGTGGATTCTAGTAGAGTATAATGAGTGGAATGATGAATAAAAGATTTGGTTTGTTTTCAATATAGGCTAGGTGGTAGAAATTGGTCATGAAGGTAGTTGTAAAGGTCTAAGTACCAGATAGAATTAGGATCAATAATATCACAAATCATGGCAATGGTTGAAGGTTCATGAGTTGGTGCTAATAAATTCTCAATGAGGAACTAATACTCTCTAGCTTTATCTATTTATCAAATTAGAGAGCTAATAGTAGCCATGACATCTACAATTATATTACTAGCCCTTGGTATGTGATCAAACTAAAATTTGGTAATTTGTTGCTTAAGAGTGCTGACCATGGCTTTATATGGAACCAACTTGTCATCTTTGGTTTGAAAATGATCTATGACTTGATTGATGATTAACTAAGAATCACCATAAAATTAGAGATGAAATATATTCCAATGTACTACTTTTCAAAGTCATGAAACAAGTGCTTTATACTTGGCCATGTTGTTTGTACAAGGAAAGTTGATTATGAATGATTTAGGGATTAGATCCCCTTATGGTGTAATAAACAATAGGCCTACCCCCGATCCATGTGTAGTAAATAAACCATCAAAATACAACTTCCAAGGATACTCCTCAAGGGGTGTGTCAATGATGGCCATTATAGATTCATCAAGAAATTGAAACATGAGTGCCTATGTGTCTATGAGAGGTGCTTCAATGATTTGATCTGCAAGAACTTATCCCTTGATTGCCTTCTGATTGACATACTCTATGTCAAACTCTATGAGAAGCATGATCAATTTAGCCATTCTACCTTATAAATATATTTTATATAGTAGATAATTGAGTGGATCTACTTTTAAAATGACCATGGTCTTATTTTTCAACATGTAATGACGTAGTTTTTGAGCTATAAAGACCATGTCTAGACAAGATTTTTTAATAGGTACATAGTTATGTTCATATGTAACCAAGGTATGACTTAGGTAGTATATGGGCATGCTCTTTCCATTTTCATCATGTTGAGCCAAAGTGCCCCTAGAGCATGGTCAGTAGCTAATAGGTATAAAAAGAATGGCTTTCTTGGCATAGGAGGTAATAGAATAGGTAGATTAACAAGATAGTCTTTGAGTTGTTGAAAAGCTATTTGGTAGTGATCATCCTAGTGAAATAAACTCCATTCTTCAAAAGGTGTGTAAATGGATGGAACTTATCTACTAATTGAGAGATGAAGTGTCAGATTGATTGGATCTTACCCTATAAACTATAGAGTTGCTTTAAATTAGTTGGTGGTGGCATCCTGGTTATAGCATGGACTTTAGTTGGATCAACTTCAATACCTCTATGAGACATGATGAAACCAAGTAATTTGCTTGAATTTACACCAAACACACATTTCTTTGGATTGAGTATAAATTTTTACTCCTGTAATCTTTCAAATATCTTACACAACACTATTGGATTGTCGACCTTAGTTTTGGACTTTCCTAATATGTCATCGATATAGTCTTCAATAATATCATGCATCATATCATGGAATATGATAGTCATGGCCCTTTGATATGTATCTCTAGCATTGTTAAGGCTAAATGGCATTATTTGATAACAAAATGTTCCCCATGGAGTGGTGAATGCTATTTTATGTTGGTCTTATGATGATATTATGATCTAGTTGTATCTTAAAAAGCCATCCATGAGTGAAAGCATTTCATAACCTGCCATGGAGTCAATGATCATGTTGATATTAGGCAAGGGAAAATTATCTTTAGGATAAGCTTTATTGATGTCTTGAAAATTGGTACAAATTTTGATCCCTTCAGGATTTTTACTAATAGGTACCACATTAGAGATCTATTTTGAGTAGTCAATGGATTAGATACATCCTACTTACAAGAATTTTTCCAAATATTTCTTTACCAATATAGTAATGCAAGGATGCATCTTACATAAATTTTATTTTACTGGTTTGGCATCATGATTAATCACAAGGTGGTGCAGAACTAAGGTGGGGTCTAAACTTGGCATGTCAGAATAGGCCCATGCAAAGATATCTACAAATTATCTCAATAAATTTGTAAAGATGTCACATTCCTCCTCAGTGAGGGATGCTCCTAATTTTATCCATTTTCAATCTGATGGAGTCTCGGTATTTACCTCTATTGTATCTTCAACTAGAAGGGTCAAATAGTCTTCAAGGATAGTAGGCAATGACTTGAACTATTAAATTATGTTACGGTCCTCTGTTAGGACTTTCTCTTCAACTTCTCCTAGGCATGATGAATCTGAGTCCCCTAATGGGATATCTGGCCACATGAAAAAAATAGTTAAAAATTCTTAAATAATTTGATCAAATACTTTTTGTTTCTCAAAGCTGAACTCAACTCCATAGGCAAGTTCATCGTTGGTGGTCTCCTGGTCTAAATTCAAAGAAGAATGGACACCCCCATTTAATGGTGCCTAAAATAGGTTTTCACCATTAGACTGGCCTTTATCTTTACTTTTTGCTTGGTTAAAAAGTGCCTCAAAGAGGTTTTAACTTTGGGACCTCAAAGTTTTACTTATTTGCTTTTGGCTAAGGGTGTTCACTCACTCTCCAAAACAAGCTGTAGGATCCAATGTAATTGAGAATCATGATTTGTGATCTCCCAATGGAACACTGTCTCTAAGGCCTAAAAATTCATATAACGACTCATAATTTTAGAAATCATCAATTGGTAGACTATATTCTTATTGGTCCAAATCTATTAGTTAGGGATAATATAATGGTAATGGGTTGCGATGAATGGCTAGGGTAAGGGTACAAATGGCATGGTTATCAAATAGGTTGGTTTTAGCTAGGTCATAAAAGGTGATGTAATTATAAGACTCTACTTCACTATCATCATCATCACTAGTTATTGGTGATGGAGTTTGAATAAGATATTGAAGGTCACCCCCAAGTAGTTTAAATCCAAGTCCATAAGGTCTTTCACACTTAGTCATGGAAATTGGCTCAATTGTTCCTCACTAATTTAGTTTGAGGCCTCTTCCTTCATAGTTGTGATGCTCCATGATCCTATTGGGAATATGATACTTTGCATTTTTATAACAATCAGCTTGGTTGTCATTGTATAACCATGATTCATCCCCTTTAAGAGGGTCATGTTCTAGACCAGATGCTGGTATAAATATGACAGGTCCCTTATCTTTTTTTTCATTACCAATGCATATGTGGAGTGACTTTATGTCACCCAAAGGTTTTTGGATTCTAAGGAAGATTGGTAATATGAAATGTATCATGGGTAACATACTCCCTTAATCTATTATCTAAAATGGTGAAATGATTAGAAGCTTCAGGAGGTGGCATGTGGAAAAGGAAATCCAAGGAATTAAGATCTATACAACTATCTAGTGAAGGATCAATAAGTATAGCCTTTCCTTTATGAACTTGGATTCATGTCATACTGATAATTGCAGCTTTGAAATTCAGCCTCAAGATGTTTGTAGTTTTCATATGGGTGTAAATCTCCTAAAATATTCACTTCCATCCCTGAGTGGGAAACTTGATAAATTCTTGCAACATTGATGGGACTGCATAAATCTCATGTAACCAAGGCCTGCCAAGAATTATATTATATGATAACTCAAGATCAAGCACATGGCAAAGTGTATCATGGGTCAAAGGCCCAATGATAACTGAAAAAATAATGGTGCTTGGTGATTTTGTTTCTTGATTATCATAGGCTTCGATTGTTATTATTTCTGGTTGAAGATCTGCCATTATGTATCCAAGAAGCTTGATGAGCTTTAGAGACACTATGTTGAGGCTGAATCCATTTTCTATAAGGACACATTTCACTTTATGCCATTTGATATAAAATTCTATGTATAATGGATTATTATGGAGTGGGCCAAGGGAAGACATATTGCTTTGGTTGAATGTGACTTATTGGGTTAGAGCTAGGTGTCCAACCAAAGCTTGAAATTTATCAGGGGATATGTCACTATCAATAGTAAATTGGGTCAAAAACTCATTTAAAATGTTTTTATGGATTATTGACATTCAAAATAAATCTAAAATAGAAATTTGTGCTAGTATCTTATGAAATTATTCCACAATATCAAAGTTCTTATCTTAGTCAGTAGTGAATGGTTATTCTGAGGTTAAACGGTTGGATGGATGATAGACATAGTGCTAGATGGTTGTGGGCTTGGGATAGTAATATTTGACCTCTAAGTTGTGATTTCATAACCAAGATTAAATATTGGACCATTATTACTAACCAATGTTGGGAATGGTGTGGGATCATACAGGATAAGTCTCTATTATCGGTGCACTCGCATGTGGTCACATGACAAGGATGAGTTGTCGATATAAGGTCTAAAAGTGGAAGTCTTAATTTGTTCATTTGCTTGTATGCATTCCTAGGTCAAAGAAGGATTATCTATGTAATTTGGCTAAATGTTATTGTTTAGCAATGGTCTAGGATGATTAATGCTTGGTCTAGGATTAATGGAGATGGTATTAACACTACCCCCTACAATATGACCTACAACCTTGTTATAGTCATGTGAAACTACATGGTAGGTTTATTGGTTATTACCATTCTAACCTTGGTTTAATCCATTATTTTATCATTATGGGTTCAACTATTGATTTTGTTGATTTTATTGGTTCGACTTTTGATTTTGATATTATTGATTTTGTTGCTACACTTGCCATTATTGTTGTTGCTAATTATTTTTCTACTACTGATTGTTATGTCAAGGAAAGGGGTTTTGATAAATATCAAGAGTTTGATTGGAAGTGAAAGCACCATTTTATAATGTTGTCTCTCCATTCTCCAACATATTCTTAATTAAATGCTTGATTTGGACACATCTTCATAAATTATGGCCATTGACCTGATGATAGTCACAAAATTCATTTTCATGGTACCAATCAAGATAAGGAATGCCTTGTGGATAATTATTTTGTATAGGCCAACTAATTAGATTAGTGGAATTAAGCATGTGAAATATAGACTCAATAGGTTCTTCTAGGTCACTAAAGACATGACATGCAGGCATGGTTCTCCTAGGAGGAGGAATTTGCAATGGTAAAGGCTACTATATTTATTATGTATGTCTTGGTTATTATGCTTGAAACATTGGTTGGAGAGGTTTCTAGGTAAGAGTAAGCTAAAAAGGTAGTGTATATGATGTTTGCACCATTTGGACATGATGGGATTTAGTTACTCTATTTCCCATAACATTCTTATTGTGGTTGAATTACTTCGGTCTTTCTTGGTTATTGGCCTATGCCGGTTGCAATACTGGCACTTAAATGGGATTTTGGTCATTTCCATGATTGGTACCTTGATTTTTAATAATTGAATTAAGCTTGATAACTCTTTTATTGATGAGTAATCACTCAATAAACAAGCCTTTATCTATGATTTCCTTGAAATTATGTGCATATTGTAGGTCTAAATGATAAGGTATCTCATTGTGTAAATTTTTTGGTAAACATAATGGCTAATTATTTATCTAATAAACTATAGGTGAAATATATTGCAAGGGATCTCCATCATTGTAAATAACTTGCAAAACTCTCACCAACTTTTTTCTTTGCTTGCATTAAGTCCACTAATGAAATTTCATGCTCGAGATTATAGGAAAAGTGCTGCACAAACTTATCAAAAAGATCATCAAAATTGATTACTAAATTTTTGGACAACTTTAAAAACCAATCCAAAGATTGTCTATCCAAGCTCCTTGGAAACAACAACAAAAATTAATTGTCACTATATGCCATTGGTTGACATGCGATAAAGAATTCGATCAAATGAGCCTTAGGGTCACCTTTCTCTTTGTATTTGTTAAATTTCATTGGTTCATAGCTTGGAGGAAATGGTATCTAAAAATACTCCATGTTGAATGGGTAAGAACACATGTCATATAATTTTAAATTTTTAGTCTATTTCCCAGTCTAAATGGTAGTAATTAAATCCTTCATTTTTTACAATTATTTGGATAGGAAACTAGAAGGAACATTGGTTTGAGGGAGAATATTATTTTGGGTAGATGATTAGGAGGTCACAAGTGGGACACTTTGACCAGGGTATGATGGAGATACCTATTAGGGTACATTGGTTTGGTTAGGGAATGGACTAAGAATATGCATATGTGGATTAGGATGTACTTGAAATTGCATACTTGGTTGTGTGATATTCTAGTTTGGGTTGCGATAAAGGTTTGACTTAGAGGATTTTATGGTTGGGATGGAGGGATATAACTATACTATGCCTACTATGGTTAAAAAAGGACATGCTGCTAGCTAATCAAACCTTGCTATTGAGTGAGAACTTGTGGTACAAGACCCTATCTATGAATTTGTGGCACATTTTGAACCAACAGTTATCTATTAGGTACTTGAGAAACATGGGGACCTTCTTGTTGTATGAATCCATCTAGAGAAGTGAAAACATGTTACAGATTTGACATCTATCATTGACCAATATTTGCACATTATTAACTAGTCATTAGTTGGTTTTGTATTGGTATATTAGTTTGTGACTGATGAGGTATGTTTGTCATTACTTGGTGAGGTGGAACATTTATTACCCCTAATTGAGGTGGAAATGTATTTGTCCTCTATTACATTGATACACTAGATTATGTCTGTTGTTGTGGAATACTACTTGTTACTTGTTGAGGAGTAGGATTTGTCATATTTTGTCATCGAGATGTGACATTGGCCATTGTTTGATTACCTAATCCCATAGGTTGTACACTTGAGGAAGTAGCTGATTGAGGTTGGGGTGTAGAAACTCCCATTCCTTGGTATGATGATCTACCCATGGGATTAACTACAGGCACATGTTTTTGGCTAGTTTTTAATGTGTTAGTACCACTTTGATCAAGATTGGATGCTTTTTACACATTGTTCACTATGTTTGGCTCACTATTATATATAGAGGCTGAAGAAATTTCTTCAATAATGGGCATATGCATCAATTTATCTATCAAAGTGGTTTCTACGAATGGGTCATAACTCAAATTCTCTTGTCTAGTTAACTTTATCAACACTCCTGTTGAAGGAACTAGGTCAATGAGAGGCTTACTCACCATGTTTATCTAATTAAAATCATGTGATAAATTTAGGTAGGTTTGATATGCTATCTATATTTGGTTAAAGTGATCTTTAATGATGTTTTCGCCTTGATTAGATATATTAGGATCTTGGTATATTGTTTGGACTAGAGCCATAGGATTGCTAGAAGAAGCCTATTGATCGTAAATGATATTGTGTGGCACTCTTACTAGACTTAGTAAATTTTCATGGGGAAAGTCTACTAAACACTTGGGCCCTACCTCTATGGCTCTAACCAAAATCTCATTTTTGTTCTCTAACAAATGTCACTAAAAAAATGGATGATACGTGGAAGTTGTATTAGTAGAATATGACTATTGAAGAATTGGCTCATCCATTATGGGTTTTGTAGCTAGGTATTGTGTAGTTTGTTCTTGGTCTTATTCTAAATAAGGTGGTGTGTTAACCATATAGTTAGCCAATAGATCTTGGCTTTGTACCCCTGATTGAGTATTATAAGAGGAATAAGAATCCATCTCATAAGCAATATTATCCACATAGGGGTCTTTCACCATTTCTTCCTGTGAAACTACATTACTAATCCTTGGATTGTAAATGAGTCCACTACAAGTGTAGGAATACATGTTGGGATCCATAGTCAATGCTTTATGATAAAAGGTCAAAGAGTTATTCAAAATCTAAAAAGGACAATGTCTAGAATAAATGATGTTCTAACTTGGTCTAGATTCATCAAAAAGGATCAAAATGTTTATGCAAATACTTGTGAGGAAATAATCTAGCATGAAGTATCTAATGTTTCACTGTTCACACAAAGATAAGCAAGTAAATGGACTAAAAAATCAAAATGCCAAACTCCAAGTTTGAAGTGTTTCAAATCAGTCTAATCTAGGAATTTAAAAGTTGCTAGGTCTTTTGGCCAAATGCAATGTCAAAATCTAGGCTCAAACAAGGTATGCGCTAGGACTCTTGGCCAAATAGTGTTAAAAGCTAGACTTTGAAAATATATGAAATTTTTAATCTAACAGATTTGAAACACTTCCAACAAACACTAGGCATTTGATTCTTGGACATGAACTTGATCAACTAGGTATAAGGTATGAAACAAAAGGTACTTTATAAATAGTTTATTTTCTCACAAAAAATGGTATAAAACCAACAAGCTAGACAAAAGTGAATAGTTTAACTGTGTTAGATAAAATATCACAAAAGTACACTTGGATTGGTTTAAAAATGTAGGAATAAATTTGAACTTTATGAAAGAGGGTCTATGAAATAATATTTAAAATATTTTGGGTAGCATAACGACACTATACTATCCAAAAGGTGTGACAAAAGGGTTTTTTTTTAAAACTCTCTAAGGCAAAGATATTTTCCTACAATTTTGATGGTATAACACTACCTTTCTTGACTCAAAATATTGTGGTGCATAGACTCAAAGTGTCACAAGGTTTTTTTTCAAAACTCTCTAAGGTAAAGATATTTTCCTACAATTTTGACAGTATAACACTACCTTTCTTTACTCAAAATATTGTGGTGCATAGACTCAAAGTGAAAGTGTTTAGCACAAAATGGCTTAAGTCTATCAAGTGATGACAATGATTATGAGTCTTGAACATCCTTCAACCCAAATTGGAAATTAAACCTACGTTCCCTCAAGTTTAGTAAAAATGGCAAAACCACTTAACACATCAACCTTATGAACTTGTAAAGGTGCAATTTTGAATTTAGATTATAAGTGAAGGACTTAAAATATTTTTAGTAAAGGTCTAGACTCAATCAGGCAACATAACTACACCTAAGTGGATGATATCACTCTCAGGATTTTGATGAACTTTGAACCAAGCAAATTGATGATCTCATACGAACAACATAACACCTCTTTATTAAAAATAAAATTAGGACTATGTGTTTGGTTTAAATTGTTTGTTTAAACCATGTTTTGACTTCAAACAAGACTCTAATATAGGATAATACCAACTAATTAATCACTCTTAGATCCTAAACTAACAAGGTTACTTTGTATTGTTGGAATACATCATTACACATCATTTGAGAGGATTTTAAGTGTTCATCCAAAAGTAAATGTGCATTATATAGTAGGGTTTTTACAACCCGCCTTCTCTCAAATGATAATACTATGTATGGACCTTGAGGTACACTTGGCACCAACAATACTTCTAGTCAAGTGGGGATTTGTCTAATATCTAACAAGTTTTTGCATGATCTAGGGGAATCAATTGCACAATGATTTTCATGCCAAATAATGCAAAATAAAAGCATGGATTTTGGGTTCATATCACTTGGATTATTACAAAAAGGTCTAGTCCTTTTTGTAACCACTAAATGTAGCTATTTACTTAGTGTAGTGTGATGTCCAAAGTGCCACTACATCCTATGTGCAACTCTAATTAGGAGCCAAATGAAGTCAATGCTAGAAGATGAAGCCCTGAGTCAAATCTTCTCTAAAGAACTCGTGGGAGGTGATGAAGTCCCCTCACAAGCCAAGTTTACATAAAAATAAAGAAATCATGAAATTAGAAAGACTTTAGGGTCATTTTCAAGGTCACCCAAACTTTGATGAGTTTTTGGGGAGTGCTTTTAGATGACTTTCTTTTTAAGCCTTAGACTAGGCTACTTTTAATAGGAATGGCACTTTTGATTCCAAGGGTTCCCTAAGGGGGACAAATGGAAGAGAATACATGCAACATCCCTCTTTTTCCCAAACAAAATTTAATCTAAACAAATAAGTAAATACATGAAGCTTTGAAAAGGTGAGTTCATTTTTAAGCCCAAATAGAAATTAAGGTGGTGTTCATTTGAGTCCTTGGTCTTATTTGCAAACTTTTAAAAAAATTCACCATAAACATCTAAATTCTTTTGTTAAACACCAAAACAAGATTCCAAATTGATTTTTAA
This sequence comes from Torreya grandis, assembly GCA_037957365.1. Taxonomy (NCBI): domain Eukaryota; kingdom Viridiplantae; phylum Streptophyta; class Pinopsida; order Cupressales; family Taxaceae; genus Torreya; species Torreya grandis. The sequence continues at coordinate 1,226,620 of JARHVA010002939.1, read as the reverse complement.
GAATGAAAAAGGTGATCTAAAACATGTTTTTAGAAAATGTCAAGCTTGGTCCTACAGAAAAAAATGTTAGCATGTCCTTTAACCTTGAAGCTCTTTTTAGTTTAAAATAATGAACTTTAGGAAAAGAGCTCTTGGGTCTGTGATTTAAGAAAAACATAGTGACTGATGTCAGTTTATATAATCGATGATGGTTACATTTTCTATCCAATGTCAAATATCCAACTGACATCAATTATACCAATGTGACTGATAGTAGGTATACAACTAATGTTAGTTTTGCTAATTGACATCGGTTAAGCTATGTAACTGATATTGGTTTTACTAGCCAATGCCAATTACTGTGTAATCTCATGGAAAACAAAAATTGTAGAATAAAGTTATAAAATCAATTTTCAAGAGTTTTAAGGGTCTAAATAAATATTTTGAAGCTAAAAAATGATCTTCTTCATGTGCGGGATGCATCTTGTCCCACCAAGTGTGCCATATGTGAATCTAGGAATTTGACTCAAGAGAGGATGGTTAGTATGGTGTTAGTTTCAAAATGAAAACAAAATGAAAGAAACACACTAATTAGAATAACATCTCTAAGCCTAGACACGAGGGAGAGTTTATTTAACAAACTTGAATAAAACACAAAACTAGAATACAAAATAAACCCTCTTTTACCTTTCTTGAATGCTCCAAAATGCTTGTTGTAGTGGCTTGCTCAATTTGTGCTCATGAAGTCCTTGGAAATGGAAGGTTGGCTACCTCCATCTCTCCTTGTCACCTTTGGCTTGTGGCTTGGATTGGATTGGAATAAATTTGGCATGATAAAATTAGTTTATTAAAGCTTTTGGAACCAATTTGTCATTATAACTTTGCATAATCATGTCTTAGAAATGATGTGGTAAGGCCTCCTATTTATAGATTTTTGCAAATGTCTAGAACCAACCTAAACCATCCATCCTGAGATTGAGATGTGTGGTTGAAGATTAATTAAATTTTTGGAATTAAGTTTTTAATTATCCTCATCATGACATTAGAAGAAGGGGAAATTAAAAGGCATGGAGGGCATGAATCCTAATATTTGTGGCATTTATGGCCTAGGGATGTCCTCTTAAGAAATTAGGTCCCATGATGATGTAGATACTAAATATTCATTTCCAAAAATAAATTTTCAAAAAATTTCCATGGAATTATTAAGTAGGCCTTAATTTAGGTTAATTATCTCTTAAGCATGATTAAGCGCTTTGTGCAAAAATTACTCAAATTGATCAGAATGCCTTGTTATTGGTCCAAAATTTGACTAGTGTGGAATTATAAGTCATTTTCAGATGCGTTAGAACTATATTCCTATTTAGGATGTTACCAACAAAAAATAATGAAGGCACACATCTTGTGCAAGAGATTTGATAGGAAAGATCAATCCAGAGCACCTAGGTGTAAAATTGGTATTTTGACTTAGAATGATCTGACCAAAGTTAGTTGGCCGATAAATTACATTTCCCCATTTAGGGATACCCTAGCCAAATCAGCACTTGAATATGTTAGGTTCAAATATTTTATCATTTTTTAGCATTTTTAGGCCAAATTGTGCATTTTGGGTAAAAATTGGTCAAAACCCTGATTAGAGGTTATCGATGGCCAGATTTAGGTGTCTACAATTAGTATGTATTATGTTATGAATTAAAAATGAAGAATTATTATTGTAACCATATGTATTAGACTCCTGGTATAATCCACCCTATTTCATAACAATGGTATCAAAGCAATTTATGATCCTACTTATCATGGAAGCATACTGATTTTTAAGGCATAGTTGCACTCTACATTGCCCATGTGAATGAAAATATAGTGTTGAGAAGATCTCCTAAGGTAGTGTGTTTGTATGAATTTTTCGTATAGTTAAGTTTTAGTTTCTAGTTTTTTGGTATTTTTTTTTTGCTTGGCATAGTGGCAAAGTGGTGAAATAAATCATTCTTAATTTATCTAGATGTACACATGCAAGTTTAAATTAAAAATACAATGTTATATGTGTATTAGTCTCATCTACTGAATATTAATATTTGACATTATTAATTTTTTTGTAACACTTAATTGGGTAGACCTACATATATTTAGTAAAATAGAGAAATTGTTGTTCATAGATTTGTTCATTCTACACTTGCTATTCAAATCTATGTCTATGAAGATCTAGAAGCTAGTTTGTGCATCCTCAAGCATGAATCTAAGAGAGAAGAATATTGGAAGGAAAACTAAATTCTTGCCAAACTCTAGATAAACCTTGAGTTCACCATTATTAACATGTATTATGAGTATTTGGACTAGTGTGACTCATTGACATATACCTTGGGAATGCTCGTTCAATATTCATTCACCTCCATGTTAAATATATTTAAACATATATGTGCATTGTAGTAAATTTCATCACCATTTTGATATGAGAATTCAATGATTCATGTATTACTTGTATGTGTATTCAAAGGTCTACCATTTTCATTAAAATTAATGCATGTAACTTATAAATTTATATCATATTCATTGAATTTAACTATGCACCATCTTCTCACTCTTAGGTTCTTTTATTCGAGCCCATCTACAGTGAAAAGATTGCCTCATGTCAAGCTCATCACTCTCACTTTCCATCTTATGCCATTAAAGATCCATAATGGTGATACTATACTTTATGTTTTTCCTCTTAATTACAGATTAGAGAAGCATGATTCTCAAGGTAATATTCACCCTTCACCAGGTATTCAACTATACAAATGTCATACCTCAAATATTATGTATTTAAATTTTCCAAGTTTTAATACTTTGGTGTTTGATGTTTTAGTATAAGCATTCTTAACATTTAAACTTGTATTAGTTTAATTGTGTTAGTTGGTTAATAAGGTTAGTTTTGATTTATAATATTATGGCTGTGAATAAGTTAGTCTTAAGGTCAAATTTTTAATAATGGCCTTTTCCTATATTGAAAATTGATGTTAACTTATTAGAGTCATAGTTAAATGTTATATAGTTTGGTCAATAGTCTAATTGAGTATTTGAGTTTATTAGTGTGTAATTATTTTTGTTGAGACATTAGTCATGTGTTATCAATTGTCAAAAGCCCTTTATGTATTTTGGTCATCAAAATCAAATTCATACCTTTTATTATAATAGATGCATTTTTGGGTGAACTTGATGTCCATGTTTAATTAGTGTTAAAATTAGTAGAGGTGTATTTTTCATTAAATAATGGAATAAAAATGAGTTTTAAGTTGCAATTTATTGAGTAAGAAATGACATGAAGGAGGTTGGAGACATTGGAGGAAGGAGGCTTTCTGTGCCTCTTGTTAGCCACTAATGATGGGGCTACTTCTACTTTAGTGGTGAATATGTTTTATTTTCAATATTGGTTTGTATGTGAGAAAATGAGAACATAAGTATGTATCTATTCACTTGTAATGTGTGAGTAATTCCAAATGTAATCCCCTGATGCAAAAATGTAGTGGAGTAATGAATCACAAAGTATTACAACATCATGATACTTATATGTTTAGGTGGTTGTTTAATTCTATGTAAAACCATAAGAGTATACATGTGTGGAGGATGAATAGGTTTATGGGTCTATATTCATACCTGGGTGGTTTTCGTATAAATCCATGAAAGCCTTATGTGAGAATATAACATGTTTTATGTCTTGTGTAAGACCAATGTTACACGGTTATACGCATAAATCCAGTGTAGTGCATCTGTGAGTCTAGATCATAAGGCAAGCTCTATAGTGACACATTGTAATTCTTGAGTCTGATGTTTTATCGTCATGCTTGCACTAAGGGGGGAATGTTAGGAATTTAGTGTTATCATGGTGATTGATAATTTACGGTATGGTAAAATAGTTCACAATATAATTGTTATGTAACAACTCATATGTATTAGAATTTTGGCATAATATTGTCATGAGAGTTTTGTACGTTAATTTTGATTTATTCAACCAACTCACTAATATAGGAAATTGAGATATTTTTGTGGGGAGAGTAGTTGGAGAAACCTCCTAATTTATATGAGTGGTTTTACCTATATATTAGTATGTATTATGTTATGAATTAACAACAAAGCATTATTATTATAAATTTATGTATTAGACTCCTAGTATAATCTAATCTATTTTATAATAGGATCTTGGTTGGATTGAGTCTTATCTTTCAAATGGTTGGAAGTGTTAAGCTCCTCATTTGCTTCAGAAGTATCCATAGAAACTACCATCTTTGCCATGCCCACCTTCATAATTTTCTCAAGCTCATTCATGGATTTAGTTATGCTTACAACATCTTCTTTCAATTTATGAAATGTTCCTTCATCATCTTCAACCATCCTCTCATCTTCAAAATCCATACTTCTCAAATCTCTCTACCACTTTTTTGTGGATATCCCTTGTTGTAAAGAGACCAAGTCAACTTTTACACTAACAATTTATCCTCTTGTAAATGGGCATATATCTACAAAATGAGCACCTACCAAACCACACACTATAGAACATTAACCAACTTTGATACCAAAATAATCCATAATCTAGGTGGATATTCCACACTAAGCTTCACTAATATGGATACTATATAGTTAGCTTACTAAAAATTGATTGTACGACTATTATGTGCTAATAAACATGACAATATAGAGATGCAAAAGTGTTTTAAAGGAAATGTAAAACCTAATTACAATTAAATTTAATCAAAGGAATGGTCAAAGCACATAATTAACACACAAATTATCTTGAAGAAACCCATTATGGGAAGAAATCTAGCGGATGAGGCAAATTACACTCCCCTTCCACTATGTAAAGTAATAGTATACAAGGTACTATCAAATTCAGCCTATATGGGATTTTTTTTTGATACCATCCTATCCAAAAGTCATATACCAATGTGATATGTACTTAAAAGACACTTATTTGTACCTATACACACCTGAAATAATCATATACAACTAACAGCAATGAGAATAAATAAAACCAAGACCCAAACTCACTAATCATGATGTGAATTTAATTTCCTTATCTCTCACTATCTTCTCCTCTATGTTATCTACCATGCTAAGGCATATATATAGGCCCTCTCAAAATTATCAAGTAAATTAGTTACTTATGATAAATAACCTACACAAATAGGTTCCACCTACAAAGAAACACAAAGTTTCTGTAAGGAATTTAGTTACTTATTATCAAGGAAATCAAACTATCAAGGATTCATTAATCCATTCAAGATGATCCATAAGTAGGAAGGACAAATCTAACCTTTGTAGAAATGAGTAAAATAAAATCACATTCCTCTCAAGGTTCTTAATCAACAAGGTTACCTTTAACTGATTATTGGTTTAATACAAGGGTGTTCTCTAATAGATACTTCAAGAATTGGGTTAAAAAACCCAAGGTAGTTTTTGACCAAAAAATTTATATATCATCATCTAAACTAGATCCATAGAATTTAGGTATCTAGTAAACATGCACTAGAGCTAAAATTACCACTCTAACATAGTCATCACATTAACTAGGTCAATGATTTCATGTACTTGGTGTCAATATGCCTCAAATAATTTCATGATTATTTATAACTAAAAATAACATCTGAATCCAATGGATAGTCTCTCAAATGTGTAGCTAAAATAAGGCATATATTACTATTAGGAAGGGATAAAATCTATTCACCATAAGGATAGGTAACATTTAAGTGATGCATAGGAGGATCCCTAACAAGGCCATCCACCTGGTATCACTGGTCTACCACACAAGTTGAAACAAATTCTAAAAACACTCAAATGTATACAGATAGGTTTTAAGTGAAAAACTATGTGAAATAAAGTGAGGCTCTCAGTCCCTCATACAGACCAAGTATGTCCCCAACTCTTTGTAGCTCTATGTGGTCTACAAATACAAGGCTTTCAGCTTAAGGATGTACTATGCCCAACTCTTCCTAGAACTAATTACAAGGCAAGAGTCAATAAATAAAGAATATTGGATGGATTATAATAGTACATCCTTATTCATTCCAATCTCATCACTCTAGGTGAGAGAAACATCAAGCAATCCTCTAGCACACTCCAATTGAGTGGCAAGATAAAACTTGATTGAAAGGGATCAATAGACCTAGAAAGGACCATCTAGACCCTAAATATATAATACATTATAATATCTAGATTTGATCAAACCTCATCTACTCAAATATATGGGTGGATGTCAAACAAATCCTAACATGGGTCTCTCAAATGCAGAGACTGCAACCAAAGGCCAAACATCTAACACTTGGTTAAATAATTCATGATCTTATAACTCTTCATGTGTAATATTTTTACCTCATTAATGAGGCATAATACCCAAAAATTAAATGCATTGGTTTGATATAGAGAAAGCAGTATTGAATAAATATCCATAGAGTTCTCAGTGTAGAAACCATGATTTGATAACAAAGTGTCATGCCCAAAAATTGACACAATAGAACACACAAAAAAATAGGCCAATTTGTTTTTGAGAAATGTGAAACACACATTTTTATTAAGTACATTTACCATTGGATATCAAACAACATGGTACAAGACACATAATGGATCCAAACAAAGTTTCATGCCTAATTGACATGTAAACTCAAATTTCAAGTGGTCACATAGTTGCTACACAACCACACTAGCCCCACTTACTCTAAATAACCTATAGGATAACACATAAGGATAAACATATTTAAACCAACATAGTAGGCCCCATGACTCCAATTCCTAAAAAGGACATTTAATTAAGTTGAGTTGGGTTGGAGTAAACACTGGCTCAAACTATACTATCTAAGTCTTTGTAGTGCTAAAAAATGTCTCTAGGTGAATTTGACCAATCAAAGGGCTCAATTCAAAATTAAGTCACAAATGAAGTCTAATTTACATTGCATTTAATTTAGGAAAATTTATATAATAAATATTAAATAAACCTTATAAGACCTCAATAATGCCTAAAATATGTAATTTAAGCCCATCACGGATGGAACATTGCACCTCAACCATTGGATCGATTCAACCTCGACTATAAAATTTGACCAAAGATGAGGAAGCCATAGAAATAATTATGGAAGTCAATAAATTCTTCCAAACAATCATTAAGTCATAAATACAAATTTTTTAATAGAGGGAGGAGGTGTTGGAGAATGACTTTTCCATAGCCATATCTCCTCTCCTTCCTTAACCTTGGATAACTACCATTAATGAAGTCACCAAGCCTTTGGTCCTTTTTGTAATTATTTATTTTTTAAATCTATTTCTATACATGTATACATGGTTTCACTCTATAGGTACCCATATTTTTGAAAAGGTTACAGGAGGTCTCAGTCTCCTATAGTTTCCAAAATGGTTTTGGGAGCTTCATGCTCCTCCATAGTCATTAATCATTGCCACCAAGGTTAAAGATAATTTTTTTTGAAATGTTTTAGTTTCGTGTTTCTAAATTAGTTTTAAATAGTTTGGGGCAAAAAAATAACAAGGGTCCCCTTTTGGGCCAACCTATTTTGGGGCTTCTAAGAGCATGTGATAGCTAACAATACCCAAATAAGACTCCTTATGACAAAAAGAAGCATAAGTTAAAAATTTTGAGGTTCCAAGTTATAAAAACTCTTCCATGTGGAACATGACAAAAAGTTGAGGGGGTCCCTTTTGGGTTACATCACCTCCAAGCCACCAAGTTTCCATAATCATGGTTACAAAACATGTATATTAAATGAAAATGGATTAATAACACACCCTTATGACAAATAGGTCATTTGTGAAAAAATACTATTTCTAGATTTGAAAATTATTCTGTGAAAAAGAGCATTAAAAATTGAGTGGGGTCCATTTTGGGGTCACCCCACATCCATGTCTTCAATTCTCCATAATCATCTAAATAAAAATAGGTATATAGGTTGATATTAGTTCTGGTTTGAATTAAATTTAAATACAAGTTTACAAATTTATAAAAGTTATATTACGCAAAATGATATTAAAATAAAATAAATTTTTAATAATACACTAACCATGTGGTTTTAAAATTGGTGGTGGTCAACATGGGTTTAGTTCCACCTACATAAAGGGTAAGTCTCAAACCCTATAAACCATTTGAAAACAAAAAGTCACATCATGTGAACAAGTAACATCAAAGTTTAGAGCTTTTACAAGGAAAAGAGCTATTTTAGTACTCTTGGCTTAAAAATTCATATCTTTTAAATAGTAACACAAATAAATATTCCATAAATTTTTACATAATCTTGAGAATGTCTAATTTTTAATAAAATTCATTTAATAAAAAACACATTACTTTAATATTGTGTAAAAGATATAAACACGCTATGTTCCTTCAGTGGACTCATCCATGAAATGAAAATAAAACAAATTGTATCATTTTATTTTATTTTTTCTATAGTAATAAATCATTTAAAATAGATATTTCATATTAAAATTTCATTTAAATAAAATTCCATGTGATATATTCATTTTCCTCATCTGTAATGAGGTTTACAAACTAAATTAAGCACTAATTAACACAATGCACATCATGATGATAAATTCATATTTCTTGGTAATTCAACAAAAATATTAGATATTCAAGGCTTTTAAATATCCAATACAATTTTCAAATTAATTACATTTTCCAAGTGATAAAAATTATCCAAGTATCCTTCAAAATGATTCCACGAGGCCAACTAAAGGATGGGCTCGCCTCTCATTCTTTTTACATCATTAGGCAGCTACCCTAAGTACCCTTGAGCCTAAGACTCCCAACTCTAGGTGGCTACACTAGGCACCCTTGATCTGAACACTCCCAAATCCAGGCATCACCATATCATGTTTTAAGTAAAAAAGTTGGTAAAAGATATTTAGCTAGTATCCATACTAGAAAAAAGAATGCTCACAAAGAAAAATACATCAAGGAACAACACTCATAAATTAAGTATTAACATTCAACAAAATCAATATGTTAAATATAACAAGTCCTTTACTTTCCTTTGTAGATGATAATTTACACTCTCTACACTTGGGTGGAAGGATGAGAAGCTCGAAAATATTATGTTTTCTATACCCACATAAGGATGCATGTATAAAGAATTTAATACAAGCCCAATTGGGTAGCATATCAATAGCATTTTCAGTCAAGATTAAGGTTATGAAAGCAACCAAAAAATATAGGGTGGGTGCTACATATCTAAGTCAAATGGAAATAAAAAATGTATGGTGGCCCTAGCACAATCCATGGAAAAAAATAAAAAGAGAAAAGGTAAACCAAATGGCCTTATCCCTCTTAAAAATTGCACTTAAGAGTAAAGAGAATACAATTTAAACAAGGTTACATTAAAATAATAATGGTTAATGGAAACTACCATGGCTCCACCTCTTGAATCCATTCAAGAACTATATTTACAACTATTAGACACTAGCAAACACCTCTTCTGCATGCTCCTCTTCCAAGCTTATCTTTTTCTCCTCCATTTATGGTTTTAACTAAAATTCAAAATGAGTAGAAGAGTTCTCACAAGGAAGGATTTCATTCCTCATATAGACTATAATATCCCCTCCAAAATATAATGGAAAGGTGACATGTGTCCCTTCCCATCCCTTGGCTTAAGTTCAAAAAGTCTCCCCCTTCATTAACTCCACTTATAATCCCATGTGGAAAAATAATCAAGACTATACTTTAATAAATGATCTCACTATCCCATGTCATAAATGGCACATGGACTACCTCAAAAGGATTATTGAAGACTCTCCTACCTTGTTATTTTCCCAATCGTAAAAATATCAGCCAAAATACCTAAAATTTAATTTAAGGCATTCTAAAAATCTAGATCTCTCAACCTGTCTGAGTTTTGAGTCAAAGGGGGCCACTTAAGTGGCTTAAAAATACTTTAAGAATGAAATACAACTTTTAAAAATAAATCTCAAGGTTAAAAGGAAAGGTGTTAATATAATCTAGGGAAGTGAATAGTGAAAACTAGTTTAAAGATATTTATGCTTCCAACTAGGTCCACAACAAGGTACAAAGATTGGTTAGGGTCAAGGTAAGGTCAATTAGATATGTCACAACTCTACCCATGATGTTCCCATGACTGACATAGTCCTAGTTACCTTGTTGGCCTCCCATGTCAGCTGCACAACATTACATGCCCTACCCTAGAAGCTAAAGATGCAAAATATAAGCAGTACAAGTGATCTCAATCAACAAAAGGTGCACATGACTTATCAAAGATAATAAAATTATACCATTTATCTAAACATAGACATAATCAAATACCTATTTAAGATCAAAATCTATAGTAATAAGAAAGTAATACTCATTAAAATGGGCAACCAAAATATCATAAGAAAACTAATATCATAATCATAAAATAATCATCTAATATAAGCATTAATGTTTTTGAATATGTAAAAAATAACATGTCATAACATATAAAATCTGTGTCTCAATCCCAAGTACTCAATAACATATCATGTATCAAAAACACATAAGGCATGTCTTAATAGGACATGTGCGTAATAAAAAAATTCTAATGGTAAACATTATGAAAGTTTTGAGTCTCACATCCCCTTCTCATTATGCAAACTTCATTTTAATTTAAATTACATTAGTGTTTAGAAGGCAAGGAATAATGGAAAACCATCACCAAACAAACTCAAGTAGGGCAAGCCAATTACAAAATTGACCTTTTTGTGGAACATAAAAGATTTTATTCATGACAATGAACATGGTAAGGCTCACATAAGATGTGCATAAGAGAATTGAAAAATTCCTCTAATGCACACTATATACTAAGATTGTCAAAAAAAACAAACTTCAAATGAGGGGTATGATGAGTCTAAACTATGACTCATTTTTACCAATAATTTCCTTCATCTTTCCTTAATACCTCTCCTTTGGATTGAACATTGTAAGGATATTAGACTTATATTTAACCTTAATGTAGTAAATAGATGATTTATCTTACTTAGTGCAACTAAAGTTTAAGTTACTAATTTTGTCACTTTATTCCAACTCTTTTCATGTTTAGTTTCTCAATTTTGTGTATATATGAAAAATATAACAATATATAAAGAATAGAGACCTCTTTGATTATTTTCAACTTCTCATGAGGTAACCCACATGAAGGATTTTGTTATATCTTGAAAGATATGAAATCATCTAGTAAGATAAAAAATCACTTAGTCTATTTTGGATCCAACTATGGACTAAACTAATAGCTATAGACTCACCCAGTCTGTAGCTATGGACTCACCCAATAGCTACAAAATCATTCACATGTAGCTATGTACTTGTTCAAATGACTTCACAACCTTTATTAAAGCATTTCATCAGCCTTACCAGTATGGTATCCTTAATATAGACTCTATCAACATTGAAGACCCCTAAAACATGACACTATAGACTCTACCAAACTTTCATAGATAAAAATATGAACTATGCCAGAGTTGTTATGGACTTTACCAGAATTTCTATGAATTCTCCTAGTTTGGATCCTAAACCTACATAATTAAATAAGGATAATTTCCTCTTTTGACAAAATACCTGAAGAACATTTTGGTCAATTGTTATTTATAATATTACTACAAATAGTAATCTATAAATAGATTTCCTATATTTCAATCATTGTATATATCATCAATATTTTATAGACAATCAATCTAATAGATCTAATAAGGTATTATTAGTAGATTCTTAGTGGATTTTATAATGGGTGGTTCTTTATGTTGTAACCATCAATTACCGATCTTAAGATCCACTAAAATTAGGAGATTAGTCTTTATAGAAAAAGATTAGTTGCCACGAACTAGGGATTTATAGTTGTAGCCTTAAATATAGGTAGATATCTAAGTCTTAGAAGAGAGTTGAATTATTGAATTATTTAGTTGATATTTCAAGACAATAATAAAAGTTCCAGTTAAATTCTTGTATCGTGTTTTTTTAATTTAATGAAGACATCTACAGTTTGAAAGTACTGAGTTTCTTTACGTTCCTATTCTCAAGGTGAGCAAGGGCCCACTTTCCTTAGGAATCATGAATGAGTTTTGTATAGTATTTTATTTTTTCAATGTGTTTATAGTTTTAGTAATTACAAGTATATCCACTTTTAAAACTTGTAAGAAATTATCTTTAAATTTTTTAGATTAAATTCAATTCTACAAAGTAGTGTGTTTTCCTTTCAGTAGTGTGTTTACTTTTTAGTAGTGTGTTTATATTTCAACAATGTTCTTATCTTTAAATAGTGTGCTTATCTTTCAATAACAAGTTTTATTTCAACAAGTTAGATTACTTTCATTTCTAGCATATAATGTTTCAATTTTGTATGTGTGCTTCCTTATTTCATATTCAAGTCTTTTTATTAGATTAGATTAGGATAAAACACTTAGAAGATCAACACCCCCCAAACCATTCATGTAGCCTATACCCTTAAACCTTACTGTAGATAGTTTTGGATGCCACCCCTAGTTTGAATAACAATAACAAAAAAGTTGATTAAACTAAGGGATCAATGACACCCATGATTTTTGGTGCCATTATTGGGGATAATTAGGTGTTAGTAAGGTAACCCTTATTGTTCTATAATACAAATAATAAAAAAATTATTTAAAAAACAAATAAAAACTAATTCTTTAGATTTATGAACTGATCCAGAGACATGAAAGGACTGTTCATCTCCAAAGATTATGAGTTAGGATCAGAGGAGGAAAGAATAAAATATTTGACTGAGAGATCTAAGAGCATAAGAAAAACACTTAAATCATGCTTAGATAATACTTTTGATTTGTCCCTAGAATTAGGGCCATCTTCACAGATAAACCTTAGAAGAAGAATCACATTTGGGAGATCTTGTCCTATAAGAAGAATTAACCTTGAGGATCCTTTATTTGGAATAGTAGGAACTAGACCTCAATCTCTATAAGATGAAGAAGAAGCAATAAATTAGAGATCTAACATAGGTTGGGAATAAGAATAAGAAACCATGATTGATAATCAAGTAAATGTGGAAAATATTGAAGAGAATAGGATGCAACAAGATAGAACCTTTGGCCAATTTGGGAATCAATCTCTTCCCTCTAAGGTGCTAGAGGAACTAAATAATCCGGCTACCAATGTTAGATATCACCTCCAATTGGAGGCCCAACCTCATTTAACCCAATGAACTATATAAAACATTATTGTTTATAATGTATTTTAATATATATTCTAATTAGGGGACCCATGATAGGTATTGGCCATGAAGAGAGGTGAACAAGAGTGGTCATCAATATGGGTAAGATATTGTATGAGTAAAATTTAATAGATAGGAGGTGCCACATCAGTGAAAGCTTGAGGCATCTACCTAGCTATCCCATGAGGCAACTCTAATTCTTGATGGCACATTCTTTAATTAATAGCCTGCACAAGTTTCACTATGCTCATAATTATTACTTGATTAACATGAATGATTTAAAGGATAAACATAGGTGTTCAAGTGGCCTTAAGCACTAGTTAAATGATGATAGCCACACCATTATTTCTAGATTATTCTACATCAAATTGCATTATCCTTGGGTGATGAGATTTTATTTAAGCAATCCTATCCTTAATATCACGTAAATCTTAACCATGGGTGGAGACAAGGTCCGAACTGAGATATTGTCCTATGCTAAGTCTAAAGTAGGTGCCAAGGAATTTCACCACTCCTAGAATGTCTTAATGGCTTTGATGAAAATATTTTAACCCAATCTACTATAACTTGGGATATGGATTGCAAGGTTTGAGTTGGTGGAATTTAATTCTAAGTAAGCAAAGATACTATTGTAAAGGCTATGGGTCTAAGATGTGAGGGAAAAATGCTAAAAAAATAAAACAAATTCTAGGACCCTAAAGGCATGGAAAGATTATTTAGAGAAGGTGAGTCATCGATATGACTATAAGGTGGATTCGATAGGGAGATCCTCATCAACCCTTAAGACAAGGTCTATTTTATTATTATGAAATACATTACCTTGGAGGTAGATTCAAGTGTTACTATCATTATCGCTTTATTTTTTTAAATCATTTTTGTCACAAGGTGCTTGTCAGTTTTCCATTCTACCTTTTGTCATCTCTTGATTCCTTTGTCAAAATTTCCAAGAATGCACATGAAAGAAACCCTACTATTACTTCTATCCCACTCCACCAAGGCCTAATTTTTAATCTCTATCATTTCCACCTAGTGTTTTACCCACCTAAATCCATTAAAGCACATCTAGTTGATGAGGTTGATAAAAGTGAGTTAGATGATAAAATTCCTTTGAATGTTAAGTTTGACATCCCTATTAAAAATAAGGCCTATAGTCATATTATGAAATATTCCCTAGGCCCCTTCAAATCTTCCCATAAGCTCAAGGATCTTGTCACTATTACCCCTGTTTCATGACCCCACATGAAGAAATGTTCCAAGTCCCTTCTTATGTAAGGACCTAATTTTTTAACTGTTGAGAGTGGTGCATCTAGGTCCCCTGGCCAATAAAAAAAGTAGTGACCAAGGGGTTATGTGAATTAAATAACAACTTCTCACACTCAGGTAATAAGAATAGGAAAGGAGACACTCAAAGAAAATTTTGTGCCTAAAAAGTTGGGTAAGAAAAAAAACTAAGAACACTACTAGGGTTGAGAAGTAAGCTAAATCAACTATGGACAAGGGGAAATTTGAACTCAAAGAGTAAGGGGAGGAGGTTATTAATAAATATATTGGAATTAAGGTTTAAGGGAGCATTATTAGGAGGTCGAGCATTAGGAAGTCTAGTAGATTAGTAGGTGGTAAAAACCTAGTGTTGAAAATTATTGACTACTCCACGGCCTTTGATTCGAAGGATGAAATGGTGATCATGAAGGTAAAAATGACTCTTGATCAATCGAGGGAAAAGGAGGGTACAATATAATTTGAGGATTTAAATAACTCTTATGATTATGACAAAGAGGATACTGAGTCCATGGATACTCCTGAGAAAGAAGCTACTAATGATAAAATTTATCATAATTATATTCAAATTAAAAAGGATTTAGAGGAGGTAAAGAATGGGCTATGCTATCTTGAGAACAAAATGAAAGTGTTTACCACCTTATGTGTGAAATGCATTCATCAGTTTTCTACTTCACTATCTATCCTACAGATTATTTTGGGAAAGAAAATGGTTAAGGATGGTAAGACTACCAGCAAGGAGGAACTCCTAGGTTTCCTCAAGGAAGATTGGAAATATTTGCTTAATTAGTATTAGTATTTTATGTTGTGTTTAGGTTTAGGTCTTTTTAATCTCTTTTGTTAATCTATTGTTTGTTTGTTGTTGCTTCACTATTTGTGGCCATTGGCCTATTTTGCTTCCCCTGGGTCATTTTGTAATAAGGATCTACACCTTTTTTTGTAGCTTATCAATACCAAAAATAAGATAGAACCTTTTTATTTCCTATAGTCATAGATAGATAAAACCTCTATGAAGAAAATTTCACCTTCAAATATACCCACTTTTAGGGCAAATCCTCAAAGGATCCAAATCAATTCCTATTTGAGTTCAAAGTGTTAAGTCAAACCTATGATTATACAACTAATAATCAAAAACTCAAATTGTTCCCTTCTACACTTAAGAAGGAAACCATGAGATGGTTCATGGGCCTTCCAGGTGAATTTATTAATACATGGAGAGACATGAAAATCACATTTATTAATAAGTATAAAAATTACTATAGATTAAAAGATAAGAAAGAATAATTCTTTAAGATTAAATAACATGAGGATGAAACTTTAGAGGATTGTTTGGATAGGTTCACATTTACTCACAAATGTAGTGGCTATCCACTTATAGAAGTAGTTAATATGGTATTAATTAAGGGACTAAATGATGAATCCAGAGATGATCTAAACTTAATGGGTAGAAGAGACACTCTGAAATCAACATTTCACCAGATCTCAAATTTGTGTACTAACTACTCTAGGACAAAACAAAAAATCAAGAAAGGAAAACTAATTAAGTCTAATGAAGTTCATCAATTGATGGATTTTTCCAATTTTAAAACCAACATTTTGGTCCAATTGATCTCTATATTAGATGGAATTCAATCCAAATCCAATTCTAACACAAAACCCTAACCATATACTACCCAAAATGTAAGTTAAAACATGCTCTTAGAGAATGTCCTCTGGATAAAACAAAGATATGTGGGATATGTGATAGTAAATACCATGAAACAACCCATTTCACTCATATCCCTATTTTAAAAATTCAATTGAAATAGAATACACAACCCATAAAAATCCTAAATTACATTTAAGGACAAAATCCGTTTCCACAAAACCAGACCCAAGGTCAATTTGGTCTGAAAAATCTAATTAATCCATGGATGCCACCTTGGTTTACTTAGGAAACTAAACTTATATGGAGACAAGTACATACACTATGGACTAATCAAAATGGATGATGCCTCAACTTTGGATGATCCCTCGAAAACCATGGATTCTCCAACCACAATCACGACCATGAAGAAATACACAGTGGAATGTCAATCCATAGCTTCACCCTAAAAAAGGTTTCCACCATAGCAAGCTTGATGGAACCTCCTATTGCTTAACCTACATAATAGGTTAATTATCCATAATTACCTTCTCAGTTGGTGGATAATCCCAAGAATAAACCATCAGCCCCTATTTATGTAAATGAACAAGGATAAACTATGAATGTAGGAGCTATTGAGTTTGCAAACATTCAACTTAGATCAGGTAGAATGTTGAGTTAGTAAAAGATTTATAAGGATCCACTAGCCTTATGAGGCTATCTATAGACTCTACTAGTCCATTAGCTACAAACTCTATCAATCTATGAACTATGGACTCTACTAGTCTATTAGTTATGGACTTAACTAACCTAGTTGCTAAAGACTCATTATTTGGGCATAATTTTCATCTTACCTATTCAACATATGACCATAGACCATTGCAATAAATTATTTATAATTAGGTAAGAGAAAAATTAATTAATTTTCTAACTACATTTCATTGTCCATTAGTAAAAATTATTCCTCTAGGAGATGGATTTGTAAAAAATGTAACTACATTTCATATGTTACTAACCCATCAATGTCATATTAAATTCATAATGCGTGAATTCAAATAAGTAGAGTCTATCCATCTTGACACCAAATAATTTAAGGTGTTACCAGGAAAAACATTGAACATAAACCGCTAGTTAACCCATGATCAAAAAGTAAAAGTTTTGATGTCTTATAAAAATATACCAAAGATTTTGCTTAGGATTACATAGACATGAAAGGAATTCATCCTAGTTTATATGTCCATCACATTTACACAAGTCAAGATAAACCAATTTGATAACTATAAAGACAGATAAACCCAATATTAAGGGATATAGTAAAAACTAAGATTAAGAATTTTTTAGATGTGGGATTCATTTATCCCATCTCAGATAGTCAATGGGTTTCTCCATTAGTAATTATACCCAATAAAAATGGGAAATAGAGTGTGTGTGTGTAGTTTACTAAGGACTAAACAAAGTCATTATGAGGGATTATTTTCCTCTTCCTTTTATTAAATAGGTGCTTGATAATCTAAGGAAAAAAATCTTTTTTTTCTTGGATGGAATTAGTGGATACAATCTAATAACAGTGGCATCTAAAGATCAACACAAAACTAATTTCACATGTCCATGGGTAATGTTTTCCTATAGAGTGTTACCATTTGGTCTTTGTAATGCTCTAACTACTTTTCAATGAGTAATTTTATCCATATTCTCTAATCTGACTAATGATTGTGTATAAGTTTACATGGATGACTTCACTACTCATTGAGACACATTTGATGAAGACTTACACAATCTTAATAAGATCCTAACTAGATGTGAAGAAAACAACACTAAGTCATGAGAAATGCCTAATGATGATGGATCAAGATATAGTACTAGGATACCACATCTCTGCCAAAGGAATCCAAATGGATACTAAGAAAACTTAAATAATATCCAACCTACCTACCCCTCAGAACCAAATTGATATTAAGAGATTCTTAGGTCATGTTGGTTTTTACAGATGTTTTATATAAGACTTCAATAAAATTGTTGATCCTATATTTGATTTGATGGCAAATGATAGTGAATTTGTGTGGAGTGATGACTGTCATAAAGCTTTTGAAACTAGTAAAAAGAAATTAAGTTCTGTACTAGTGTTGAGAGGAACCAATTAGGAAAAACCTTTTCATATCTACACTCATGCCTATAATTATGCAATGGGGTCAGTTCTAGGATAAAAGGATGAAAGTGACCATATATGTATACTATTTATTACATCAGTAAAAATCTCACACATATTGAAAGAAATTATACAACCACAAAAATAGAATTTCTTGTTGTGATTTATGCCATCAATAAATCTAGACACTATATTATGTGTTATATGGTCTTCATATACATAAACCATTTAGCCATAAGGTATTTAATGAATAAACCTATGGTAAGAGAAAGAATCATAAGATGGTTATTGCTTTTACATGAATTTGATATAACCATTATTGATAACATAGGTAAATTTAATGTGGTTGTATATTTTTTATCTAGAATAAACATTACAGGTGATGAGGAACTAATTAAAGACACCTATAAAAATTAAAAACTATCTTTTGTTTCATAAAAATCACCATGGTTTGTTGATATAACCAACTATTTGACCACAAGAAAGTTTCCTTCTAATTTCACTCATAAAGAAAGGAAATGTTTAAACAAAGAAAGCTCTTGTTTTAAGTGGATTAATGGCATGCTATTTAAGTATGGAATTGATCATGTGTTTCAGAGGTGTGTAATAGATAATAAATCCTATGATAATATTATAGCTTGTCATGATGAATTATAAGGAGGTCATTATTCATAAAAGAGAACTATGCATAAGATTTTGGGACTAAGATATTATTGGCCATCCCTTCACATGCAAGTAAAGAAGTACATCAGGCATTGTGATCCATGTCAAAGGATGGGATAGCCTACACTATCAATAGAGATGCCTCTTCATCCCCAAGTAATGTTAAAACCATTTAAGAAGTGGGGAATAGACTTTGTTGGTATTACAGATCCACCATGCCAAGATAATAAATACCTCCTAGTGTGTATAGACTATGCCACTAAGTGGGTTGAGGTCTAAGATTTCTTATTTTTACAAAGAAGAAATGGTAGTATATTTCTTTTATTTTAAGATCATGCAATGATTCTTTGCACCTAGAGAGATAGTCTCAGATCAAGGACCATAATTTATGTCTAATATGATCAAGCATTTCATAAAAGTCTACCAATTCAACCATATGAAATACTCCCCTTACCATCCATAGTATAATGGTCAATTAGAAGTTACCAAAAAGGATATGGAGAACATTCTAACCAAAATATTTAGTAGTATTATAAAGTATTGGGTAACTAAAGTACCAAAAGAAGTATGGGCCTATAATACTCCTTGGAAGACAACCACTAGTTTTTCAAATTTTGAGCTGGTGTATCATAATAAACTCTTACTTTCCATTGATTTTGAATTGTAAACTTTGAAAACAAAAATGGAAGTAGGCATTGATTTTAGATAAGGCACAACAAGATAAGATCCTCCAACTAAATGGGTTTATGAGATGAGGATAAAAGATTTACACTAGATAGAAATGATGTAGCATAAGAAAAAAGTATGGCATGAATCCCACATCAAAGAAATATTTTTTTAAAAAGTGCACTTGACACTCTTGTTTTGAATCCAAGTTTCAAAAAATTAAAATAAATTTGAGAACAAGATGGCTAGGCCCATATCAAATAAAAAAACGTCTTTGAGAATGGATCAATATAACCACTGCCAATAGATGGGAACCAGGAAACTTTGTTAGTAAATGGGCATAGACTTAAACTGTACCAAAAGCATGTCAATAAGGAGAAATTTGTTTACAACATCAAAAATTAAGTTATTTTCATCGAAGAACTTGGCTCTTCCATGATAACAAATCTTTGATTGTATAGTCTACAAAAAGAATAAGGAGAGCACTCCTTGGGTTCCTTCTTCTAAAAAACAATATATATATATATATATATATATATATATATATATATATATATATATATATATATATATATATAAAATATGAAATTAAAAAAAAAACCAATAATGAAAATCCTTTTTAGGATGCTATTGAAAATGCTAATAAAAAAACCAGTGTGCTGGTTGACATGAATTAAAGAAACAACCTTGACTTGAAAACCAACAATGATTGGTCAAGGGAAAAATAATTAAAAAACCCATAAAACAAAAAATATGATCAATTTTTTATCAAATTGTTCCAAGCAATAATTTCATTGTTGTGTTTGTACACATATTCTTAAGACTAACTCATGCATTTTTCTCTATTTAGAATTGGTGGTAGGAAAAGAGCAAGGACTATGAGTATGATTAGGTAATTTGAGTATTTTATTTATCTACATTAGGTTAGTATAAGTCATTTTGATTCATGCATATTCACTATGAGGAGGAGGTTTGAGTAAATTTAGCCCAAGGATGTCCTATCAAATGTCAAAATCATGGTCATGACATAAACACTTAAGTGACATGGAAAAGTAGTAAAAAAGGAGAAAAAATGTATCATATCAACTTTATCCACATACAAGAAATATCTATTGAACCAATACGTAGTGCTCCAAATCATGATGACATGGAAGTTGATGCATGTGTCTAATAAGAGTGAGAGAATATCAAATCTTTTCTAGTTAGTTTCACTAAATTTCCCATGCCATATCATCATTGCTCTAGATTGCATCAATATCTTCTAAGATAGTATTCATAACTAGATTATTTTTGGCTCTTTTTATTTTCACTATGAGATGAGTTTTCATTGCCATTGTTCTTCTTTCCTGTTAGACTAACTCTTACCTTTACAACCACCATGGGATAGAAAAAGAAGTTTGAACTAGACTCCTTAGAAGGGTTGATGAAGGATGAAATCTCTATAGTAGTCTTTGAGGAAGTTGGATGGCTCCATTTTCTACATAAATTTAAAAGATATGATGAAAATTTAGTTAGAGTTCAATACACACCTAAAATAAAACTCTACCACTATTCAGGTAGAAAAATTCTAGTTTCTAGTAGAATAATCAACAAAATCTCAAAAATCACTGAAGAAGGTAAGAGGTTATTAGGAATAAATCCTTTATTCTGATTTGATTACATAATTTAATGGTAATGAACAATTATCTATAACATGCATAAATTATTATCAAGGAAAATCCAAAGGAATCAGCAGGGAAACCCTACCAAAACCTTGGAAGTTTGTTGCTTTTAGGGTCATGAAATAATTTGTGTGAAGGATAATGTAGTATTTTGGGTTGTGAAGCCATGAGGATCATCCTTCACCTCAAATATGGAAAACAACAA
This sequence comes from Torreya grandis, assembly GCA_037957365.1. Taxonomy (NCBI): domain Eukaryota; kingdom Viridiplantae; phylum Streptophyta; class Pinopsida; order Cupressales; family Taxaceae; genus Torreya; species Torreya grandis. Next base: position 1,205,223 of record JARHVA010002939.1, on the reverse strand, counting down.
ACCCAACATAGATTCAACTTGGCATTGTACCTATATGGAGCCATTCAAGTTTTGGCTACCAATAGGTTAGCTCCAAATCACCACCATGGCCTCATTCACTTTATTATACAACATCATTTTCTACAACAATGTTAAACAACATGGAATTTTTTTTGGAAAGCTACAACTAATCAATCTTTAACACCTTTTCCAAAAGCCTCTAAACAAACACACAAAACAAAAGTAGAATCTTCTTCTTTAAGGGTTAGGGTTTTGTCTATTGAGAAAAGATAGACTAGATCACATGCCACACCTATGGCTAAATAAAGTTCTCAACAAATTCTATTTAAGAAGAAATTAAGACCTAGAGATTCACAATCTCACTTGACCCCTGAGGCTACAACCATTCCTTCAGCAAGCATAACACATGAACCTAAACCATCTGGTGATCCATAATCACAAGCAAAGAAGGGTACTCCTTTTAAGGAACCCAATTCTCCTATACAAACTAAAAAGAGGTAAATAAAGTTAATAATATAATATGATTATAAGGAGATAGAGGCATCTGTAACCCTTGATATCCTCCATCAAAAACCTCATTTTACTCCACCAATAATAGTGGACATAATAAAATTATAGAAAAATCCTATTACAATAGTAATTCCTAAATCAATAGAAGAAGTTCCTATTGAGAAAATGATTGAGGAATAAAAAACACCAATAAAAAATATTTTAGTACAAGAATCAATAGCCTCTCCCTCCTCTTCAACTCATGACCCTAGAACTGTACTAGACAATTGAAAGTCCCTTATGGTCTCTAAGGAGGGAAATATTCTAGTACTGCAAAGGATCCATAACTACACCTTACTCTTGCACTATCTAAAGCTAAGGGAATGATAAGATAATAAGTTGCATATATTGTTGACCTCCTAGCCCAATTAAAATGTGAAGACCTTCTTAATTATTCTTTAACTCAAGGTTTAGATAGTTTTAAGAATAAGGATCTAGATCATATAAATGAAATCAATATGCTTGAGGAAAAAGTCACTCAATTTTATGAGGAGATGGTAGACTCTTGGATATATATCACTGAGTTAGAATAAGAAAATTTATTTCTAAAAAATCAACTTTAGAACTCCCAACAACAAACCTTAATCCTCCAATAATAACTTTATGAGCAAGCTTTATCTCCCTCCAGACCTTTAGTTGATCAGGCCTACCAAACCATTGTCTCCTAGTCTGATTATTTAGACAACTAGAATCAATTTTATTTGGAGTTAAAGGAACTCAAGAAATAAAATAGAACATTAGTAAAATAAAAATACATATTGAAGGAATACTTAAAATAAGAAAAATAACAAATTCATAAAGTTGAAGTTAATCTCCAGGTTGCTTGTCAAATAGGGGAACATCTTCTAGCCTGTAGAGATCCTTCTCCTTCCTATAGTTTGTATCTAAATGAATAGTTCTATAGGTGGAAATTATTCATAATATCATGTGATCTATCCTATAACATTGAGGATCCCCCTATGTTTTTGAACATCTTTCATGATTATACTCTAAAATAATAGCATTTATTATGTGAATTCTTCTTATACAACATGATATTAGGGGATTATAATAAATTAATGGTTCACCTATATGTGGGAGAAGTCCAGTTGATATCTCTTCTCTCCATTTATAAAAATCAATTGGAATGGAAATTAAGGCATGATTAATATATATAAAAATCAAAGACCATATGACTATACATTAGACCTACTTTTACTAGTGAAATAATGTTACTGATTAACTTTAGATCAACCTATTTGATAAATCAAAATATCAAGGATCATTATTTGTAAGTTTTGTATAATTGCATTGTCTCTTTTGATTTGTATACTAGATAACATTTTGATTCAACATTTATTGTTAGAATCAAACATTGGAATACAATGACAATCTCACTAAAAATAAGGGAGGTCATGTCTCCAATTAATATGAGATGGAGTCTCTAGAGAGCACAAGAAATAATGGACATGATTATTGATGTCATCAACTCAAGAGGAGAAAAAATATGGATAGGTATGATATTTAGACCACCACTCATTCTTATTCCTATTCCACCCTGGCATAATTGGGCTCCTCAAATAGATGATCAATTTTAGATCTAGAAATAAATGATGTAAACTTATAATGGTTTTCATAGTACACAAGATAACCATTGGGCTGATGAATTCAATGTGTATGACCTTAGCCCGTAAATAGAAGACAAAGTTCATAATTATGAGGGGATAAGCAATTGAGTTTTCAAATGGACTTGCAAAAGGTAAAGTGTGGGGGAAATGATGAGTCCAAACTATGACTAATTTTTACCATTAGTAGCCTTCATCTTTCCTCAAATATCTCTCCTAGGGATTGAATATTAAAAGGATCTTAGGCTTATTTTTAATCATAATGTATTAAATGGATGCTTCATCTTGATTAGTGAAACTAAGTCTAAGTTAATGATTCTATCACTTTATTCTAACTCTTTGCATGTTTAGTTTCTTAATTTTATGTATATACAAATAATTTAATAATATATAGAGAATAAAAACCTTTTTTATGATTTTAAACTTCTCATGAGGAAACCCACATAAAGGATTGTTCTATATCTGGAGACCTACAAACTCATCTGGTAAGCTACAAACTCACCTAGTCTATTCTGGATCTAGCTATGGACTCAACTAGAAGCTACAAACTCACCCAATTTATAACTACAAACTCATCTAATAGCTATAAACTCACTCAAATATAGATATGGACTTGTTCATATGACCTTACAACCTTCACTAAATCATTCCATCATTCTTACTAGTATGGTGGCTTTTCTATAGACTCTCTCAGCATTAAAGACCCTTGAAGCATGCTACCATTGAAAGACAAAGTTACAAAATCTGATAGAATTGATATGGACTCTCCTAGTATGGATCTTGAAACTGTAAAATTAAATAAGGATACTTTCCTCTTTTGAAAAAATACCTAAATAATATTTTCATCAATTAATATTTATAATATTACTATAAATAAATCTATAAATAAATTTCCTATATTTTAGTCATTATATATATATATATATATCATCAATATTTATAGACAATCGATCCAATAGATCTAAGAAGGTATTTTTAGTATATTCTTAGTGGATTTTGTAATGGGTGGTTCTTTTTTTTGTAACTATCAATCACCTATTTTAAGATCCACTAAAATTAGGGGATTTGTCTTGATAGAAAAAAATTAGTTACTGAGATCTAAATATCTTCAGTTATAACATTATATATAGGTAGATATCCATTTCTTAGAAGAAATTTAATTATTAAATTATTCAGTTGATATTTCAAGATAGTAATAAAAGTTATAGTTACATTCATGTATCTTCTTTTGATCAATTAATGAAGACATCTATAGTTTGTAAGTATTGAGTTTCTTCACATTCCTATTCCTAAGGTGAGCAAGGGCCCACTCTCCTCAAGAGTCAAGAACATGTTTTATATGGTATTTTATGTTTTAATGTGTTTATAGTTTTAAAAATTACAAGATATAATCTTAAAACTTGAAAGAAATTATCTGTAAATTTTTTAGATTAAATTTAATTTTGAAAAGTAGTGTGTTTTTCTTTCAGCAGTGTGTTTACTTTTCAACAATGTGCTTATCTTTCAGTAGTGTGTTTACTTTTCAGTAGTGTGCTTATCTTTTATTAGTGTGTTTTAATTCATAAAGATATATTACTTTCATTTTTAGCATAAAGTGTTTCAATTATTTATGTGTGATTTAAATAATTACCAATGGGATTGCCCAATTTTTTCTACTTACATGTATTGTATGAAAGCACATAAAACTGAAGAGTGCCTAGGCCTCTCACAAATGATCATTATGAGGGAGAAAGTATATAAGGGCACATGAATTATATGAATTGGTTAGCATAATAATATGTGGTTTCCAAGGTAAATTTTTCATAAGTAATCTAGTGGCCCTAAGGTCATTATAAGAATGTATAGTGGAATCAACATGTAACCCAAGATGATAAAAATACCAAAAGAAAAGATCCAAAGAGGACATCCCATAAAATTAATAGACTATATTGATGGTCTAACACAAAAACTTATTTTTAATTATGCCACAAACATGATTTATAACCTTTATGGACAAGTATATGCCATGTGTGACATTGTGTCCAATATGAAATAAAATAAAAATAAGGGACCTAGCGCTAAAGAGCTTAAATAACTCTATGATATACTCAATTTATTGAAAATATAATGAATTTTACCAATACTTAAGAATTATATGAAATAAAATGTGGTTAGTGTAATATGATATCGGTGGGAGAAAAGTTATGAGATCAAAATGACACAACATTAGTTATGACTAGAAGGTTCTCATTGATGTCACTATCGATGGGTGGTCGGTTTGTGAAATTTTGGTCCATATAGCCACTAAATTCAACATCCTTACAAAGGATGATTGCAAGAAAATTAGAATCCATCCTTTATAACCTTCACCTCATATTTTGTTTATTTAAAATACGACATGTATGAAACCCATTGGTATATTTTTGAATGTCTCAGTAGATATAATGGGATCTAAGTCACTATAAAATTCTAAGATATTAAAGTTTATAAAGCTAAAAACTATCCATACTTAGGCCATGGTGTTGTGAAAATAATGAAAACATGTTATTTAATAAGATTTTCAAAAAAATTATAATAATGAACACTAGGTACTCATCTCTCTTGATAGTAGTTAAGGCCCTACCTATGTTGAAATTTTGGATGTATATGAGGATATCAATCATATCTACAATCTTTCTATGTAGAAAAAAAACATCTGTATCCTAGATATGATAGAGTTATTAGTTAGGAAAATGTCTTATCTACAGCAAATACCACAATAATTTATCATGAAATATGGGTACATTAAGTTATAAGTGCTTAAAGGGACACATGTTCATTCCTTGGCCATATAAGGTACCATCACAAGTTCATAAATAACTATGCAAAGATCATGGGGGAAATTTAATAACTCTCTTTGAAATGATAAAATTTTATTTGGATAGAAAAGAAACAAAAAGTGTTTGAATGCTTATGGAAAATATCACAAGCATGCCAATTTTGAAATTTATAGACTAGAAGACACCCTTACACATTCTCATAGATACATCAAGAAATCCATTTGGTGTTATCCTCATTAAACTAGGAGAAGGAAATATTAATCACTTGATCCAATTCATAAATAATAATCTCTCTTAAACAAAGCATAATTATATGACAATATAGTGAGAGTAATTAATTTATAGAACATGATCTATTAATTTATCACTACTATGATCATATTTTTTATATAACATGAGAAACTTAATAATTTGGTTAGTAAGCCAATGTTACACAAAAGGATTTGTGATGTAAATATACCTATTCAAGATATCTTACACTAGATATTCTAGGTATCTTTTAGGCTTTGTAGCCTTCTTAAATGGCTCATGGGATTCTTATAATGTATATTTATTATAAATTTTAATCACTTGAGACTATAATAAGACTCTACTAGAGATCTTTATCTCATAGCACCACTTTATATCTTGTCTTTGCCCAAATATTTCTCAAGAAATAAAAATATTATCTTAAACCTACCTTATAGGTCTGTAACCTTATCTCAAAAGTATATTTTATAAAGACCCAAACTCCTTATGACTTGAAAATGGTTTTCTTGCATCATGTTAGTGTTGTCCATCTTATGACAAGGACTAATCTTTAACTTGCTTATAAGGTCTGATGGTAAACAATATATAGACTTAATAATCTTTATTTACTAGGTATGAAACCTCCTTAAATTCAATCATTATTCCACTAGTACATCTGATACATTCATGTAATTATTATCCTTCTATTAGGGATCTCTCTCATTCTAAATATAACTTTCAACCTTGTTTATATATAAATATTTTATACGATTAAACACATATTGTTTCTGACCTTCCTCATAGGTCTATTAGCTATTATTTTAATTTTTTATTAAAAATAGGGAATAAATACACCTTAAATAGGGTTTTTATATCCAAATTTATGTGATTTAACCCATGCAATCAATTTCCATCCCTCATTAATCTGATTCTTTTTCTAAACAATGTAGATAGGGTTTTGAGACTCTTTTCACAAGTCTTCTTACTGATATTTGATCATAATTCATATTATAAGATATGGAAACACATGAAATATACTTTAAATCCTTTCATGGGTCTATTATTATCATCTTATAAAGTTTTGAGTAATTTATGTGATTAAATTACAAGTTATAAACCTTTAAATGGACTAAAACCTATCCTAGGGTTACTGGACTAAGTGCACACCAAGGGTTAACAAACATGGATAATTAAAATAATAAAAATGGATTGAATATTTATGAGTTTTATGATACCATTGTACACCCCCTTCAATCTATTAAATAGGTTTTTGGATATGACCACACTTAAAATATATAAAAACATACTTTTTTTTCCTGACTGTCATAAAACAGTCCTATAGTCTCAGAATCGAGAGATAACAATAAGGGAATATTAAACCTTTAAAGTATATTAATATATATTTTTTATGGTTAAATAATCTAACAAACATCATACTAACCTTCCCCAATCCTTTATTGAGCATTGAAAATCCTAAATTGTTAAAATAAACAACTTTTGTCTAGCTTTTACAGTTTAAACTATGTATGCAGACCCAAGAGCAGAAAAAAGGTTAATTATTATAATATAATGCATATAAAATATTAATTTTTATTATATTAATACTTACATATATTTTTAATAATCTATAAAGTCTCATTTTAGCTTTAATAATCACAAAAACATGTGGATAACACTTTTGTCTCTAGATTGTATTATGTGAAAATGTATTGTAGACCCTAAAAACTTAAGAATCATCACAAAAATGTGGAAGATAAGTAAATAAAAATTTAAAAAATTAAATTAATCATTAATTAAGTATGATAAACTCAATTATTATAGAAACATTAATTTATTCATGTATCTACTCATATACATCCTTGCAAACCCCTGTATACACCATAGGTTCTCCACACAGATCTACTACTTTTTGCCTTCCTCATTGTCATTTATCCTTTATTATTTGATTTATTGGATAATATTATTCATAATAAAAATACTATAACTTTTATAAACTTATTTTTTATTTATTATATCACCAATAATCTCTCTACTTCTATGACTTATCTTCAAACTTGCCTAATTTGAACTTCTCCTATGTTGCATATGATTTTAGATTAGTTTAAGATATATTTACATTTAATTGAGGGTTGAAATAAATTTAAAACATATGTATAGACCTAAATAAACTTTTAAAAAATTACCAATACCTTTAAAACATTTAAAATCACCCAAAAACTCTTACAATAATTCAAAATTTTGAATTCCTAGATTTAGCAGGAAAATGGAAAACTAAATATTTTGAGTAGATCATGAGAATTTGAGAACTCAAAATGACATAGACACACACCTTAGACATCCTAAACGTATAAAAAAAATAATTTCACATATTTAAATAATTAAATTTGATTACATCATGATAATATTGGATCAATTTGTAGGTAAATCTTTTTCTTCCATGAGTTTTATTTTTTAGTCGTATTAAAGCTCAATAAGTACAACATTGGATCAAATCACTTTTATATGATCATTATATGGGATATTTAATTATATAATGAGGATTCCATGACTAACACAAAAATATATAGGATTAAAAGGGTGCATAAATATTTAACCAAATTTTATATAATTTTAAATTTAGGGGTAGTACTTAGTGACTAGAAAGTCAAGGATAAAAAAGAACTAGTGATACATGTGACACCTTACCAATATTTTTGAGGAGAGTTGTATAAATTAGGAAGGGTTGAAGTGTTATTGAATATTTTTACTAGAAAATTAATGAGAATAAATATTGTGTGAATGACAATAATGAGATCTTGTTGGTCATTATGCTAATAAAGGCACCACATGCAATATTCTATTACTATAATGATGGTTGCTATAAATCTATCAATACATGAAGGGTTTTTTATAAAATGTAAAATTTGTCATGGAATTAGAACTAAATATGAAGGAATTAAATTATTTTGATTCTTTTTATGGAACAATAGCCATTATATAAATGGGCTATAAATGTTTTTGGGCTAATAAATCCAATAACATGATTTACTAGAGCTAGATATATCATTATAGGCAAAAACTATCTATTTAACGCTAAATTAGATTGAGGATTCATATACTTGGTGATAATAGGGTTAAGAGTATATAAATGATAATTAAAAAGGATGATAATTAGATCCACAATAGGCCAATTAAATTCTCAACTCAGATGCAAACATAAATTGAATTTATTATGCTGAGAATATTCTAAATATAGAAACTACAACTAAGCTATGTATGGAAATGATAAAGAAGTAATATAATTAGATAGTTATGATTTTAACATAATGATGGATATATAATATGTATAAATTAGGTTAAAATATGATTCTATAATAGTCATCATATTCTAGATCTAACACTTTTGAAGGTTTGGGCACTAACATCAACCTGAGATTATTGTATCGATGATATTGTTTGGGTTCGAAACAAGTGTCTAGTAAATAATACCTAACAGAAAAAGATGTGATCACTTAGATGATTGTAGGTTTAACTTCACCTTTGATCTATTGTATTCATATATAGGTCATGAATCATCATTTATGAATTTGTGAAAACCCTAGTTCTTCATCTTGATTATACCTTGGAGGAAAATGGGTTAGTTGGCACATGGTGTCCAGCTGACCCCAAAGACCCCTATGTTAGTGAGTGTTGCCTACATATCCAATACTATAAACAGGGCCTCAAAATGATGTAGTTTTCCCCTATGTGTTGGATTGAGTGTGAATCATGCAATATGTGTAAAATAAGTACAATAATGACCTAGCTTGTAGCTTGTAAAATCAAGTTTTTGGGACACTCCTTTAGTAATTAGACCCATAGATGTGTTATACCTATAATTGGTGTGGAAATAAGGAATCTTTTCTTAATTTAATTCTTGATATAGTGATTTTTATAAGTTACCTTGGTATATTTTGGTATTTTCTAGGTGAGGAATGGGTGAGGGTTGATATTCTATTTATATCAATCCCTTTGTATAAGAAAATCACATTAAATCACTTAGGAAAACCATTAAGATATTATCCATTTACAAAATAGATGAATTTCGGGTGCTAAACACTTGTGTTAGATTAAGGCACTAACATCAACACTAGTGTCTATCCTAGAAATTAGTGTCCAAGAAGTGAGAAAGTGGGTACAATTCAGAACTTGTAAAGATGGAAGATAAGTATATTTTAATAATTTTGGGAAAGATAAAAGGTTTGGGTCATCAATATAAGGCTAGTCAGATTAAGAGATATAGGCCAAGGGGTACAAGATAGAGTAGATGTGATATTTACAAAAGTGGGAAATGTCCATAACTAAGAGGAACAACCAAGGTCTTAGTTTGCCAAGTGTATAAAATTAAGGTGATATATAATCCACAAATATCATATATATTCCCCCCTTTAATCTAGTAATGAAATTACTAGTTTAAAAGAAAGGAATGTATACTTGGGTGTGTAGAACACACCTTGTATTTGTGTGTGCCCAATTTGAGTGCCTTGCTAGTGAATGATCTAAAACCAAGAGCATGTTATAGTATATAATTAGTGCATATAATATATAATTTAAACTACTTAAAATAGATTGAAATTGAAATATCAAGGCTTAGGAGTACACATGTGTGCCGATGTAAATGCCTTGCTTATTGACAAGTTGATTTGAAAAATATGTACCATTATAAGGATATAAAATTGATAAATATTTAAAGTGCACATATCCAAGGAGAGAGAGAGAGAGAGAGAGAGAGAGAGAGAGAGAGAGAGAGAGAGAGAGAGAGAGAGAGAGAGAGAGAGAGAGAGAGAGAGAGAGAGAGAGGGGGCAATGCCCGAAATCTTGGGATAAAAGTGATTTTCCACCTGGTAGTTGAGATGAGCTCAACTGTGTAACCTAATGATAGTTATAACCTAGTAAGTGTGAGTGAACCAAGTCACCCACACTATCAAATTAGTGAGGCTAGATCATAATATCAAGTTTAAACTAAAAATTTATCAAAATTGAGTTATTTGATCACCTCAAGCATACCAAAAGGTGACCTAACTACTGTAGTAAATTGGCATAATATAGTTCATAAAAATCTAATTGGTGGGTGGTGATAGTCCCTAATAATGTTCTAAAATGTAAAACTAATTTATATTTTGAAATATTAGGTAAACATTGCATAATATATACACCTTAGATATATCTCATATTGAATTTATGTATAACAATGGTATCGATGTATATAATTCTGCCACAACTATGTATCTAAATCATATAATTGTGTGATTTAGCCAATTCAAAAAAAATGTGTAAGTGTGGATAAAATGATTCCAAATCATGCCCCACTATATATGGATAAATATAAAAACTAATATAAGTATCAATATGGAGAACATATTACCAAAACATGTACTGAATAGGTGCCAAGAACATGCTTTCAAATCAAGCTCCCGCTAAATATGATAACTATGAATGTGTGGAAGCCATTCCTATATGACATGACCCCACTGAATATGAAAACTATTATAAGTACCATATGCTAAATAAAAGTGGAGAACATGCTTTCAAAGCATGACCCCACTAAATCTAGAAACTGTGCCAAGTGTGGAGACCATACCTATATGACATGCCCCTACTAATATGCCCCATTTTGAAGTGAGGGAAAGATAGGAATTGGTAGTTACCTCACATTAAAAGGATAATATAACTGTATAATTTTTAAATGGAACCATGTATCATATAGAAGGAACATATCTAGGTATATATAACATTAAAGCACATAGAACCAATGTGATCACATGAAGGCCTAATATGCATGATATATATATATATATCATGAATATTAGGCCTTCATGTGATCACACTAGTTCTATGTGCTTTAATGTTATATATGTGTGTGTGTGTGTGTGTATCCTTATCATGAATATTAGGCCTTCATGTGATCACATTGGTTCTATGTGCTTTAATGTTATTATACATTGGATATATATATATATATATATATATATATATATATATATATATATATATATATATGTATGTATGTATGTATGTCTACATACATATACATATACATATACATATACATATACATATACATATACATATACATATACATATATATATATATATATATATATATATATATATATATATATATATATATATATATATATATTATAACAATACAATCTCAACAAGTAAAAACACACACAAAAGATCACTCAAAATCAATTCAAAAGGTGATGGTCCAGTAAAACTAAAAACAAAGGGCATGTTCAAATGTTACACAAAAAAGCAACATGACTTAGTCAAATGTACACAAAATAAAGGATGACATATTCAAATATATATACAACAAACAATGATATATGAAAATGTCGATGAAAGCATACATAGGCATGAGGGAAAAAAATAAAGGATCATATTTAAATGACCAAACAAGAAAGACAATAGTAAGGTGATACACTCAAGGAAGTGCATAAAGTAAAGCATAAGTAACCAATATAAATATGTCATAGTATCCCATGGATCCAATGTGTTAGGAAAAAAATGTCATATATTGCATATCAAGTACCTTGTATAAGATATAATCATGGATAAAGGAATGTGTAAGTACATATGTAAGCTCAAACATGATAATGAAATGTTATCATCGAACCATATAACATGTGTGTATTAGGATAAAAAAGCAGATGCCCCTAATGTTTGTATGACATGAGTAGAGGGAAGACCCAACATCTAAAATAAGAATAGATCATGTATCCATGTATGTCTATATCACACTAAACTTCAAGTATAAGTGTGACACATATATGCATGTAAGAGTAACTGAGTATGCCATCCATTAACATAGAATTAACACATAGATGCCAAGGAGATAATAGAACATGTAGGTGAAAAATGTTTTTTTTAGATTTTTGAATGTTTTTGATTTTTTTTGGTATTTTGTAATATATGAAGAGGAAAGGTCATCTTATGATTCCATCCAATGGATGGTCATAGATATCTCCCCACTATGAACCTAGTGTAATAATCTTGTGACATTGTTGAGGATCACATATAGGTTCAATATCTATCATAGTAGTATCGATGATGCTCTACGGATGAAAAATAGGACTCTATGGTGTTAAAGTAGTAGTAGGAGTAATAAGAGTATGGGTTCATGGAACCCATCATTGAATTCTCTCTAGTATCATTGGATTGACAATAATATAAGCATGTTTAGGTGATCTTGATATTTGAATATGGTGTAGAGTAAATGGGGATTCTGTGAAATCCACCATATATCTTTGATGTAATGGTCTCTTAAGTACTAACCACATAATAAAGGGAATTTCCTCTCGCTTACCATTTTGTGTTGAATGAGCCTTAGTAGGATTGGCAATCGTTTGTGCATAAGTTTCTCTTGTTCAAGAGGATGTTCATATGGAATTATGGAAACTATAACTACCCAATTGACATGAATGTATTTAACACACCCATGAATTATATAAGGCACTGATCAAAGTGTATAGATCTAATGTATTGACAATAACATATCAAAGATGCCCATGAAAGGTATGACTGAAAATTTGTTAACCACATGGGTGGGACCGACTTGTAAAGGTAGGTTAATCTTGCCAAGAACCCTCTAGAAGCTCCCATCAAATACTTTAAATGATCTATTAGAAGGATGTAAATCATTATGAGTATAACACAAATGTGTAAGTATGTAATTTTATGCATATTTAATGTCATGGTACACCATTATCAATCATAAAACTATGTATAGGGTTTTTATCAAGTTATGCTCGAATGAAAAAATAATGAATATCAATATCATCATCCTTAATTTAATTATAATAAAAATTAATAGAGGGTCTCTAAACCATATGAGGTATATGTAATGTGTCAGTACCAATAATTCCATATAGTGGGTGCCCATTCTAAACAACTAATTCTTATCACCATTGTGTTGAACTTGTCAATCTTACTCAAAATTTGTGAAAATGCACAAGTTGGGCCAAAATCACTTAAACATGCTAAATGGTTCAATATTTTCATATACGAGTTCCAATTTAAGCTAATGTATCCCTAAATGGGGTTATACATTTTATGTGATTATTAACTTTGATCAATTCATTTCAAGTCAAAATGATGAAAATGCATTTTGGTGCTCTAGATCACTCTTTTCTTCTAATTTAGAAGCACACAACATGTGCATGTATTATTTTGTGTTGACAACATCCTAAATGGGATGATGGTCTATATGCAACTAAAATCACCTTCTAATTCCCCTCTAATCAAATTATGACCTAGTAATATGACTTTCTAACCATTTTGATTAAATGAAGTGCAACCAATTTCCAAATAATTGCTTAAATTTTGATTAATCTTACTTAGGAAAATTAAACAAAATTATGAGTTGAAGTAAGAATTCCATGAAATTTATTGAATATTTATTTATTGGAAATTGATTCCTATTAATCAAATCATCTAATGACATTATTTTTGGGGTGGCATCCATAAGCCATAAATGCAACAAATCTCAAGATCATGGCTTCAATGCCTCTTTAATGCCCCTTCGTCCCAAATATTTATGAGGATATTTATGGATATTATTTACATAATTGGATTAATTCATGGCCAAACATATTGATCTCAAGATGGATGGTCATAGTTGATCCTGATCAATTTATAAAATCTATAAATAGGAGGGCCAAGACCACCACTTAAAATTTTTATTTGTGTACACTTATAATACAAGATTCTCTCTACAAGCCATTTGAGTATAGTTTGATAATGCTTTATTTGTAATAGGATCGCTTCATTTATAGGCATAATATTGATTTCATATCATGAGCCTAGTTTAGTTGGTGTTCTTGAGATGATGGAGGAGCTTTGATTTGCATCATTATTGAAGACTTGAACCAAATCAAGGGGAAAATCATGTTTTGAGTTGCATTTGGGTGATGGGAAGCTCTTGGGAAGGTAATATGTATGTGCTTTCTTTCATTTGCTCTTAATTGTCATTTGCAAACCCCATTGAATAGATTAGATTAGTTTGTTAGTTCTTTATGCAGTTTTCTAGTTTGTTGACTAATGCTTGATCTAACCATCTTTATAATCCATATCTACATCTTGGCATGCCTGATGGGACCCACAACCCATTCAAGAAGGAAGACACTTTGACATTTCTATAAAATCTAAAAAGTGTTTAAAAATCCTTAAAATCAAAATTTTATGATCATTTTCTCATGTTCTCAACATTTTCTATTAATATACAGGTCACACAGTGATCAATGTCAGTTTTGTATAATTGACATTGGTCCAAGATAATTAGCATCAATTAGGTTGCTGGGAAAAACATGTTTAAAAATTGCATTTTAAAATCTTTATTCAAAGTTTTAGTTGTAAATTTGAGTTTTTAAGTCTCTATCTAAACTTTATTTTCATGATCTAGAAGTTTCTTTTGGATATTTTATCCTTAGGCTAACAAGAGTTTTTGTGAAAAATCATTTTTGCCTAAGGGTTCATAGGTGACTGTTATTGATCATTTTTGACTGGCTTCAATTTTTTATGACTAGTATCAGTCTTATTATAACTGACATCGATCACTATTGATTGACATCAGTTTCTGTGTGTAAAAAACATAGAACTTGAGAGCTAGTTTTTAAAACTTGCTTGTTTCATTATCAATTATGCTTTAAAGTAGGGGGAAAATCTCTAACCTTGTAGGACCCACATGGAAAAGTGATCAATTTGAGCATGATTTACGTCTTAAACCTTCCCTTTGGTTTTTAAAAGGAACTTAGATGGTTTGTTTAATTATTTTCTACAAATTTTCAAAGGTTTTCCAAACTAAGGCCAAGAGGCCAAGAATTTCACTCAAATTTTCAATTTAGTGCTTAAAACTTACACTCACTTAAATTTTAATATTTCAAAAGTTTGTTATTTTATGTAAAATCATTTATTGCTTGTATGTTCTTTGAGCAAAATGAAGAGTACATGTATGCTCTCCCCCCATCCCCTTTAGCAAACTCAAGTGATCAAAAATGCCTTTTAATTGTGATTTTGCCTTTGTCCAAGGTGTGAAAATGAAATTGTATAGGCTCTCCCCAAAACCTATATGGTTTGGATGATCTAAAAATAACCTCTAAAGCCTTTTCACTTACTTTTATTTTATGCAAATTGGCTTATAGAGAGGAGTTCATAGCCTCTTCATGAGTTATTTAGGGAAGCTTTAACTTGAGGTTTCATCTCCCAGCATTGTCTTGAACCCCACTCCATTTTGGGGTATAAAAATTAAGGTGACCCACTGGGACATTTACTTGAGCGGTTAAAGTAAACTCTGTTAGTGGCAATCTAGCTCAGAACTTATCATCTATCTAAACATCACAATATACTGAGTAATTGAAAAATATCATGTTTGTGAAAAATAAAATACATTTTCACAATAATAAAATTGATTCATATCTGATTGAGGCATATTGATGCATATCACCTCTAATATACTCTACCTATTCCCAACTCTGACACCTATCAACACCAACTCATACAATCAATCTTTATCTTGTTTGGCTTATCTATTAAATTTCTCATAAAATTTGAGGTCATCCTATTATAATATATTTAGAACCTATTTCCTACTAATTATTTATTCATATAACTCACTATCCATTCATCTACTCATTCATTTCACCATCTTACTACTTTGCATTCTCCTCACTCTCACTAGTCTTGGTCAAATCACCCCAACCTTGAATAGGGGCTTATGTAAATAATTTACCAATTGGGATGGCCTCACTCTATCTTTAATTTTTTTTCCCAACCTCACTAAGAACTTATATCAATCTCAAGTGATTTCTTAGATCTTCAAGCCCTCAACCTTCCTATATTACTACTAGCCTTTTTTCTAAGTCTTTTCTTTTATACAATCATGTAAAATTGATTTTTGGAAATATATTGACCTTTTTAGATACCCTCTATTTTTCTTCATATCCAAATGAAATTTAAACACCTAAGTCATATTATAGATACCTTTTCTAGCCTCTCTCTCCTTAAAATTAGCCCTTATAGGCCTAATTACCCCCATTTTGCTACATAGTCATCACCAATCTACATGTACAGTTTTGTACTAGTCCAAAAACTTGATAATATTATTCTCTACATTATAATACTTCAAACTACCAAAATTTGTCAAGTTTCATTGGTTAAATCTTTAAATATTTAGCTTTTTGTCTTTACGACCTAACCTAAGGTTTGCAGGGTTTGTGACAGACCCGAGAGGGTTCTAAATTGTATTAATTTAGTTTTACTTCATTTCAAATCTCAAATAAACCTTCATAAGGTCTATATCTTTGAAACACAACTTTTCCAAGATTTAAATTTACTTCATTATGTTTGAATTACCTTCCAAAACTAGATTTGGTAGAGTTTTGTGCCTAATGAGAGATTGTGTCAATTTAACATAAGGTCTTGAGTGCCTTTTGTATTACCTAAGTAACTTGAAAGGTTCTTCCAAGGGTTTTGTACCACAATCTGGACCTTATTATTTGTCTAAACACCAATGGAAAATCCATTTCCTTCATTCTCATTCATTCAACAAGGTATCTGTGACTAACTTACTCAAAATAGAGTACTCATATAGTATGCATATATCTACTTATCACATGGTTTTAAACTATATTCACTTACCTATAATGTTGTGACATTACTCCAAGACTCTCTTATGTCTTAGTTTTCCTTCACCACATCTCCATCCATCCACATTTTCTATCCTTTCATAGCTTTTTATCACAAGCATGTACATAGGTTACTTGGTTGTCTATTATAAATAGTGGATTTAACACTGTTAGTCTTGAGCCTAAAATATTTTCCAATAACCATGATTACCAATTATTTTACTCTTGGAACCACCTTCTCTTTTCACTTTAACATTCTTGATAGGTTTTTGGACACTAACTCTCAGATTCAATAATATATATTAAGGCAGTCCTACGAACACAAAATATTTCTCATCTACATAATAGGATACTCTTCTTGAAGGTGTAAAGACCATTTATCACATAAAATGCATTTATAAATAATGACATCAAAAATGCATAGTGCATAACTTCAATCATTTCTCTTTTATTAAATTTCTATTCATGTACATGGATTGTTTAGTCCTTAAGACAAAAAAATACAAAGTTTGTGCTTTCATGCCTTAGGATCCTCCACACCTCTACCTCTTTCAAACTTCAAAAATACATCATAACTTCCTTCTAACCCTCTAAACTACTTCTCTTATGAGACCATCTTCTAATTCAAAACCAAAACTCATTACATACACCTTACACATAATAGTAACTACCTTTTAAATAACCAACTCTTCATAACAACTACCTTGACATGGTAGTGAATTATACATGTAGGTTGTTATTTCACACACACACCTATCTAATAACCATACATGACCTTAAAAAATTTCACTAACATGACACTATTGATAACTACTCAAAAGACCTTAGACTCACTAGACAAAACTCAAATATTTGAAATGGGGTTTTGACAAGAAACTCTCCCAAGCCAAGAACACCCAACCAAGACACCTAATAACTCATATTTGGGCTCAAATATCTTCTAAGGCATGTTATAAGAATAAATACACCTAATTATGACCAAATTTACATTTATTTCATGATGCCCTTACATCATACTCCTAGGGAAGAAGAAATGGAACTCTAATTCTTATTTTATGCCTTCCAATTCATGCTTCTTGGATCATCCTTGTCTACTGTTGCTCCTACCTATTTCATTTGCTCACTTTTCCTCTCATGTTTGCCTCAGTCAAATACTATTCTACCTATTTGCCTATATTTCTTCCTTACATCATATTATACATTCATTCCTTGACTTTTTCCTCTAATATATGGGTTATATACACCCAAAAACACCACTATTGTACCTACATTCTCACCTATATGATTTCAATAAAAACATAGACAACTTCTTGCCAACCTGCTTCAATTTGGCACACTGCTATCATCTCTGATTCCTTTCCACACTCTTTTTATTCACTCATGTGATGCTCAACTACTGCAACCTATTCTTCTTCTTCATTTACCCTCATCTCACCATGCAATGATTCTTCTAAGACTATCATCTCCCTCTCTAACTGATCAACACTGTCATAAACAAACATATGGTCAACTATCATGCTTCCTTCATGGGATTGTAACTCCTTTTCTTATCCTTTAATGAGGTCTTCAAGATGATCCAGTTCATCTTTATCATTCTCTTCACCCAATTGGCCACCACTACCTTCCTTTGCTTCAATCACAGTTATCTCATCCACTTCTAGGTGTTATTCATCTTCATTCCCTTGACCATTTGGCTATTTACTCATCCTATGCCCCTTGATCTCACCTTTGAGTTACTTGCAAAACAAACTCTTTTGCCTTTTTTCCTCTCTCATGGATTCCACTTGCCTTCTCTTTACATATTCCCTTCTTGGCCAATTGCATGTCTTATTTTTCATCACCCATCCAAAATATGGGTCTTCACTTTCACTTAGCTACTCTATCTTGACCAGCAAATCATCTAGTTGCTACTTCATCTCTTATATTTATTTCTACATCTCTCACTTCTTCTTCTCCTTATGGTAGCTCTTCTCTCTCATGTCTTGTTTCCTCTTTTCTCTATCTCTTTAATCATATCATTAAATATGTCTATCAATCTCTTGGTCGTATTTGGACCTATAATCTTTGACAAGTCTTCTCTCACTTTTGCATCATGACCTCTCTCTTGGGTCTATAACTCTCTCTTGACCTCAACTGGGTCTCTCTTCTTAACCTTTCACTAGGACTCTTTCTATCTCTCAAGATGAATTTTGAGTTCCTCTCTTGAACTTATCATCAGATCTCACTCTCAACAAGCCTTCACTGGCTTAGAGCTGCTACCAATCTCACAACTTACTATTACACCTCAACACTCTTTACATGACCAAATAAAAACATGAATGAAAAACTAAAATAAACATGTACCTTTTAATTTTTGTCTATCTTTGTAATCTTCCCAAATAATCTTTGTGTCTATAATACCAAATGATGCATAACACCTCTAATATACTATGTCTATTCCTAACTTTTACACCTATCAACACCAACTCATACAATTAGTCTTTATCTTCATTATCTTATCTATTAAATATCTCATAAAATATGAGGTCATTCTATTATAATATCTTTAGTCCCTCTATTATAATCATTATTTATTCATACAACTCATTGTCCATTCATCTACTCATTACTTTCACCATCTCACTACTTTGCATTCTCCTCACTCTCACTAGTCTTGGTCAAATCACCCCAACCTTGAACATGGGCTTATGTAAATAATTTACCAACTAATATTGGCTCAATATATCACAACAAAATTTTCCCAACCTCACTAAGAGCTTCTGTCAATATTAAGTGCCTTCTTGGCTCTTTAAGCCCTCAACTTAGCTCTATTGCTACTAGCCTTTTTTTTGGGTTTTTTATTCTATATGGTCATGTACAATTGAGTTTTGAAAATATATTGAACTTTGTAGATACCCTCTATAATTTTTCTTCTCCACAGGTAATTTCAAGACCCAAGTCATAATTTAAATACCTTTTCTAGGATCTCTCCTTCAAGTTAGCCCTCGTAGGCCTAATTACCTCCATCTTAAAACACAATCATCAATAACCTACACGTAAAATGTTGTACTACTCCAAAAAAATTATAATCCTCTTCTCTACACCAAAATCCTTCAAACTACCAAAATTTGTTAAGTTTCATTAGTTAAATATTTAAATATTCACCTTTTTGTCTTTATGCCCTAATTTAGGGTTTATAGGGTCTGTGAAAGACCTGAGAGGGTTTTAAATTATGATGATACAATTTTATTTCATTTAAAATCTCGTAATAACCTTAATAATCTATATCTCTTTGAAATACAACTTTTTCAAGCTTCAAATGTAGTTGGTTACATTTGAATTACCTTCTAATACTAGATTTGGTAGAGTTTTGTGCCTACTGAGAGACTATGTCAAATTAACATAAGGTCTTGAGTGCCTTTTGAATTAATTGAGTAACATGAAAGGTTTCTCCAAGGATTTTTTACCATCATGTGGACATTATGCTTTATCTAAACACCAATGCAAAATCTATTTCCTTCATTCTCAGTCATTAAAAAAGGTCTCTTTAACTGACTTACTTAGAATAGAATACACATATAATTGCATATGTCTGATTATCACATGGTTTTGAACTATATTTAATTACCTATAGTTTGTAACATTCTATTTTAGTATTTTTTTTTCATTTTTTCAATGTGGACTAATTAGCTACTAACAACAAAGTAAATGCAAGGTTTTGAAGATTACCTAGAGATGAAGGTTGGTTGCACACTATTGATCAAGATTTGTGGGAAATCCTCTTTGTTTAGGGAGGAATGACCTAAAAATCACACTAACTCATAAAAAAATGGATTAATATAAAAATAATTGGGCTGCCTGGTAAGAAACTAGTCCCAAGAAGTGATACGCTTCCTTAGATGGATGTTAGCCCATGTTTAACATTCAAGTTTATAAATAAACATGAAATTAAAAATATATATGGATAAGATATAAATATACAATGCCAAATATATCTAATCTATATCAATATTAATATGATCAAAGTAATTGTCCCAGAATTTAGTAGCAATATTAATGTCCTCTTGAATTATAACCAATTATTCATTAATGCTTTCCTGATTAGGTGTGAAAACCATAGTACAAAGACCTAATTTGAATGCAATATCACTTTGATCAATGAAAAATGGTTGTTAAACAATGGGAAGTACAAATATGCTAATAATATCAGGTGCTAATCTAGGTAGAGTCATCTACATATAAAAGATAGGTTTTCAAAAAATAGAATGTAGGTTTTTGATAGGTCTTTAAGACTGAGAATGTTATGAAAATAGATTACAATAATGTTTTTAAAAGTTTAACAAGGATCGATGATGATCATAAAGGATCAATTTTGATTCATATGGATTGATGTTGATTCTATGTAAAATGATAAAATCTAAAAATAAACTATAATAACAGCTTATATTATTGATAAAATAATTAAAATTGAATGTAAAATAGTGACAGATAAATGTTGAAGACTATATATTTGAAATGTGAATAAATTAAAGTGAAATAATGAAATTTATGGCTAAAAAAAACTTGGGAAGATGAGTTAAAGAACCTTTAAAAATCCTTTGATGATTTCTCAAACAGAGGTTCTACAAGATAACAAGATATTGACAACATCTGTACATAGGTTGTAATGAGATTTCGATAAAGTTTCAAAGTCTAAAGCACAGTCACCATCCTCCTCAAGCCATGGAGGTTCATTATATATATATGGATCAATGTTGATCTAGGAGAATTAGTTTGATCATGGAGGATCAATGTTGATTAGCCTAATTTGGTCAAAATTTGGCTTGGGTTGTTTTGAACCGGATGCCAAACTAAGTGAATATAACACTAAGTTATTTGCATGGGTTTTTGATGAGGGTAAGTTGTTGGGAGATTGAATAGGTGTATTTTTATTTATTTATTTATTTTTTTTTTAATTTTAGGATTTTATGGCTATAAATGATAAAAAAGAGGTTAATTACTATTTAACTTTAGTAATTAAGTTTAATTAACCTATGTGGTAAAGGTAAATGGGTGAGGTGAATGTAATTATTTCAAATAATTATGAATGGGGGAAATTATGTTAGAAATAACATGATAATGTGATGATGCACAAAATTAATACACAAGGGTGTATAAAAATAGTATCTACATTTACCCTTTTTTATGGATTGGTATGCAATAGCGGGTCACGAGAAAAAACTACAAGGTGTCTAATGCCCCAAGTTTATTGTGAGAAGGTATTCCCCCTCAAATTGGGTGCCAAGAATTGAGATGAAAAAGATGATAGGTTTGAAAAAGATAAAAGGTAAAAACACAATGGGGTGAGTGGAAAGAGATAAGTAGATGATAGCAAAGGACAATCAAAAGAATAGATGATGTAAAGAATCTCCAAAATTACACTTAATGAGATAAAAAGTAATGTAGGTCGTAATGATCCAAAGACCGAATCAAGTAACAAAATGCCATAGCTAAAATAGGTGGGTGAAAGTAAAGTCTATCAAGAGAAAAAAAGATAGGAATGGTGGACCATAGCATCCAATGTGCATATGGAGTATGCATAACTTATAGATGAACGTTTTTGAGACAAAATATACCCTTAAAATCTTACAATAGGAAGATACCAAAAAAAGGGGTATACCTTAAGGAGATTGGGGAACTAACAAGGGGTAAAAATCCTCAAATATAAAAGGTAATATTACATAAAAGTGAGATAGCTAAAACAAAGGCAATAAGATGGGGCTTGGGAGCTAAACTGAAAGCATGTGAAATGGTCCATAAGTGCAAAAATTTCAACAAGCCAAGACAATAGACATCGATCTACAAGGGATCGATATTGATTCAGGGGATTGGCATCGACTAAAGTAATTGATGTCAATCATGAGACAGGATATATATAGGTATCCAATGTGGCATAAGACTCATTTAGCTATTGACGTGAACAAGAATCTAAGAGCAAAATTTGATGTGTGTCAACCTTACAAGTAGATGTGAGAGACAATGGAGGCAAATAGGAGTGGATGAAAATGACTATAGTATAAGGTAGGGGTTTATGTATTTTTGGCTAAAGTTATTACTTTATTTATTATTATTTTTAGTTTTACATAATAAATTTGGTTATTTAAGAAATTTGTGGGGGAAAAAGGGGGTAGATATGTAGATTTTTATTATTTTAGGAATGTACAAACTAGGGGAAATTTTATTTGGGTTGAGTGAATCAACGTCAATCTATTAGGATTGACACAGTTTAAATGGATCAAGCATGATCCATAAGGATCACTATCGATTGGGGTCAAATTGGCATTGATCCTTAGAAGATCAATAGAAAGCACAAAACTTAGGCTTTTGATTAACTTAAAATATGTTTCTGACAAGCACAAGAGCTACTAACAATGAGGGATAAAGCCCTCCATTATTAGAGTAGTTATGTGAGTTTATGGGAGATGAGGACTAGGCTCATCTAGAGGTGATTGGCTTTAGAGGGATTCACCATTATTGCTATTTCCATCAGGATATCGGTATGATAATGGCATTGATAGAGCAATGGGATTATACCACCAATACTTTTTGGTTATCGACTAGTGAGATGATAATCACCACAAAAGACATCCACCATATTATTTAACTAATAATTATAGGTGCTCCTGTATATAATATTGATGAAGTTGGGTGAGTGATGGTGATAACATGATTATATGACAAGGATTCATTAGACATTAGATTCTTTTTTGGGGGTTTCTCATTCCAGCCATTAAATGACCAAGATCCTGTGGAGAGACTAGTGTTGACAATGATGATGCTGGTATTGACCTGCTATGTGCTACCTAATTTTGGATGAGGATGACTACCATGGAGTTTTATTGGTGTTATAGTAGACATGGTAGATTTATAGACTATTTTTGCTTAGGTACCCACACTATTGGGGCAGATATATAGGGAGTTGTGAAGCTAGCATACTGGGCATTGATTAGGGCTTGACATCACATTTATATTACATTGTTGGGTGTATGAGCACATCCATGTGATTTATCGCATGGGGACCCCATGGACTGGATTTAAAGAGATGGTATATAACATAAGCTTCCTTCGATAAAAGGAAGATCTAGTCATTCTATATGTATATAGGGTAGTGCATGATCTAAGACACTATAGATAGGTGTTTAGTAGCTTACAAATAGGAGATGTTATTTGGAGGCCTTATGTGCACTTCCCAATGTGGCCTAGTTTAGTGGTGGAGATAGGTGATGTTGCCTGAGAGATATGGGTACATGGATGATGGTTGGATCACCTCAAATTATTTTATTTTGATAGGGTTCATTGGTAGTTTGGATTTTTATAAGATGTTCCCTTAGCCCCATGTTTGTATAGGTGAGAGGATATAGAGCTGGACTGGCCTGCACTTGACACTACAATTTTTTTGATGGGGCCACAAGAGGAGCCCATGATGAGTGAACTGATGACATCAGGTATATGGATGATTATGTAGTTTGGTTTATATTTAAGATAGCAAGGAGATAGGAAAGATTAGTGGACCATGATAGGAAGGGTTATTTAAGAGGTGAGAGAGGTTGAACAAGATTCCCCAGATGCACACATGAAAGATTAAGAGGCTCCTAATGCATACATGGAGGATGTATTATTATAGGATTCCCTCACCCATGAGAATATAGATATAGCTATAGTTATTATAGAGATGGAGATACTAAGGGCTGAGCTATAACAGGTATAGATAGCCCATGATATATTATAAGATCAAGTTTACACATTATAGGGTGATCTAGATAGCATGAAAGGTTAGTGTGACTAGGCCATATAGGAGCAAGATAAGTACCGAGAAAATCTAGAGTAGATGAGGTCTAATTTGGTAGAGAGACTAGCTCTAGATATTATAGGATCTAGTGTTACACCTCTAGATATGGTACCACTCTAGAGATAAATGGATTTACTTATTGAGATGGCATATTATGAGAGGATAGAATAGAGATGGATACCAAAGGTGGCTCAATCTTCTTCATATGTTGGCTAGCCTAAATAGATCATGAAGGAATCTTAGGGGGTCTACTAGTATAGGGAGTGTAGCGAGTTGAGGAGGAGATGATGAGGGAGGTGATAAGATTCACCTTAGTAGGATTGATTTTATTGAGTAGATCACATTGTATGGGTTGAGAGCCCCATTTTATTTGTATTATGACATTTGTACAAACTCTTAGTGTATATATAGACACTTTTTATGTTTATGGATGGATCATGTGTGTTTTTATGGATTTACTAATGGATATGGATATGTTATGATTTTATTGATGATGTGAGGTGATGGATTATAGATAAAATTTTATGTTTTTAATTTTGATCATTGCTATCATATATGCTATGGATGGATTATATATTTGACATGATATGTCATGAGATGCATGTTTACTAATGAATTATGCTATTTTTTGATATAGATCATTATTAACCTTATAGATGTTTATGGTTTTTAGATGATTGAATGTAAATAAATTATGGATTCTAGATTTATGCTTAATGATGACTATGGATTATAGATAGATTTTAATGATTTAATGTGATGGATTTATGGATTTTGGTGTTTATAGATTATGGATTTGCATATCATTAACTTGGACCATAACCAAAAGAGAACCTCTCCTATGCATGGCCTATGAATTTTTAGCTAGGTGATAAAAGATATTGACTCAACCTTGGTTAGCTAGAGCTTTAACCTTAGGCAAGGACAATATTCTTTTGGTAGGATGGGGGATGGATTGATTTAGAGATAAATTTCTTCACCTCATATTTTAAAATTAGGATTTATCTTTCAAAAATCACTTTTATGCCAATGGGTAGACTGATCAATATGAGAAGCCTACAATTAGAAAGCTGATCAATATGGGAAGCTTTCATGGGATAATTCTTTTGAAAATTTATTTTATTGCTTTTGTTGATTTTGTTAGGCTTTTAAGTGGCATTATTTTGAAAACTTATCAATGCGAGTTTTTTTTCTTGGTAGCCATCTTTCAAGAGAGTGCTCTACATTTTGACATTTTTACATAGCTATACTTTAAGGGATCACTTTGTTATTTGTTATTATATTTGATTATATCTATCCTTTAAGGGATCAGTTTGTTTAATTAACCCATTTTAAAACTTTTGATTTTCATTACTTACTTGATTTTGAATCCCAAAGATAATAATGCAAGGCTTGACATAAAAAGATAACTTAGCTTAATTTCCATGAATTCAAGACATGAGATGATTATGTTATCTTAGAAAATTAATGGTCTTTAAGAAATAAGGGAAACAATTATCTTTAAGAAATAAAGGAAATAATCATCTAGGGTTTCTCCCATTATGGTGAAACTTATCCATGAGAGAATGCTATGTGTAGAGTTGGGGTATACATATTCAAGGTTGAGGTTATAGTGACTACCAGATAATCACATAACTCTCATCATTATTTGGTATTTTGGGATAAAAGAGATATGATAGTATTTGAGATAAACTAACCCAAAATGAGCCAAGATATATACACTATATAAAAGGTGCAAATGCAATGCATTAAGAGGTTCTCATTCTGGTTTACCATTAAGAGAGGCCAAATGACATGCTCCAGATCCATATCTATGGGTTATGATGTATGGTCCAAGCCAATTAGGATAAAATTTACCCATTTTAGTTCATTCTATATTAGTGACATGTTGATTTTATTTAAGTAAAAGGTCTTCAATATTAAATTCTCATTCTCTTACATGTTGATTATATGCTCATTTTAGTCATTCTTGATATATATAAAGGTGATCAAGGGCTGTTGCATGATGATCATCTAAGAGTTTAAGTTGGGATATATGTTCCTGATGAAAATCCTCATTAGAAATGATTTCTTTGAGAAAGACACAAAGAGAGGGAATTTGGGCTTCTAGAGGAAGTACAACTTTCATACCATAGACTAAGGAAAAAGGAGTAGCACTTGTAGGGGTTTGAATACTAGTTTGATATGCCCATAAGGAAAAGGGTATGTGAAGATGAAAATCTTTCCCAGCTTTATTGACAACTTTGCTTAGGATTTTGAATAGGGTTTTATTAGATGCTTATGCTTGACCATTAGCCTGGGGATAGTAAGGTGAGGAAAAACTTAATTTGATTTTAAATGAGTCACATAGTGCCTAGACTTTCTTATGATTGAAAGATTTATAATTATCTATTATTATTTTATATGGAATTCCAAAATGATAGATAATTTGATGGTAGATAAACTCCATAATAATTTTTGCCTTTGTTGAGATAAGTGGTACAACTTCTACCCACTTGGTGAAGTATTCTATAATGGTAATGATGAAACTATGATGCCGAGATGACTTAGGGTTGATTTGCCTTATAAGATCGAGCCCCCATTGGGAGAATGGCCAGAAGTCCCTTGATACTTGCAAGGCTTTACTAGGGACATGGGATAAATTTGTATGCTACTCACATTTTACACACTTCTTAACATATGCATAATAGTCTTGATTTAGAGTGGGCCAATAGTAACCTAGACATAAGATTTTTTTAGCAATTATGTGGCTACTAAAGTGTCCACCACATGACCAATTATGTAATTATTGGATAGCTAAGGCAGCTTCATGTTTATGAAGACAATGAAGAAGAATTCCATTGAAACCACTCTTATAGAGAACACCCCAAATATAGTATAACAGGTAGCTTTCTATTGGAAGACATGCTTAACACCTTTGGATAGATGGGGAGAAGATAATACTATAGAAAAATAAGTAAATATTTGTGCATACCATGGCTCCTATGGGTTTTCAACAATATTATTAATAGATGGAAGATCAATTCTCATGTAAAAAGGTTGGTTAACTTGATAGATAAGGACAAATAGCTTGGAGTCTCAGGATGAGGATGGGATAAAAGAGGTAAGCGATGCCATAGTATCAATGAACTTATTAGTAAATCTAGGAGTAGTTTGGATGGTATAAAATTCAAAAGTGGATAAGAGATTCAAAAGTGGATAAGAGCTAACCAGCTAAGGTCTTATATCTTTTGAGGATATCAGTCTTGTATTTATATAGACCAATAATTTGATTGACCACCAATTGAGAATCACCATCGATATTAAGGGATCTAACTCCTAATGCAAGGGTAGTTTGGAGGCCTATGATCAATTCTTTGTATTCAAACATGTTATTGGTGAAATCAAAGTCTAATTTAAAAATTAAAGGCATAGGAATGCCTTGAGGAGGGACTAATATAATTCTTGCACTACTTCCCCACTCACATTTAGACCCATCAAAGAATAGAGTCATTTGATATTCTAGGACTAATTAGGAAGTAGATGCAATAGATTCATCAGGAAATTCATAATTGATTGGTCAGTTATCACTAAGAGGTGCTTTGACTAGTTGATCAACAATAATTTGACCTTTAATAGATTTTTGATGGAGAAATTCTAGGTCAAAGTTAGCTAGAAGCATAATCCATCAGGGCATTCATTGATTTTGATAAGGTTTAGAATGCATAAAATTAAGGGGGTCGGTACTCATAATTACATACATCTTGTTGTTAAGCAACTAGTGATGAAGATTAGAGGCTACAAGGACCAATGCTAGGTATAGTTTTTTAGCATGTGGATAACTTGTTTTATATTTAATGAGGGTATGACTTATATAATAAACAAATTATTATTTATGATGCTCATTTATATGAGCAAGCATAACACCTAGAGCATGATCTATAACTGAGATATAAAGGAAGAAAGGTTGCCCTTCCTTAGGTGGAGTGAGGAATGGAGGTGATAGAAGATAACTTTTGTGTGAGTTAAAGGCTTCTTGATAATTAAGATCCCACACAAAGTGACTATCCTTTTTTAATAGATGGTGGAAAGGTTGGCACCGATCAAAAAGTTGTGAGATAAAATTATGGATAGACTAGAGCTTGACCTATAAACTACGCAACTACTTAAGGTTGGATGGAGGAGGAATTTCTAAAATAGCCTTGATTTTAGTGGGATCAACTTCTATTCCTTGAATAAAAACAATAAAACCTAGGAGTTTACCCATCAAGAAACCAAAAATGAACTTTTTTAGATTTAGATGCACATAATATGAAAGTATATTATCAAAAATAACCTTAAGTATGGATAGGTGGTCCTTACAGAATTTTGACTTCCCAAGGAGGTCATATACATAGTCTTCAATGATTTTATGGATTATGTCATGAAATATATAAGTCATGACCCATTGATAAGTGGATCCTACATTATTTAGGCCAAAGGGTATAACACGGTAGTAGAAGGCCCCCCAAAGAGTAATGAATGTAATATTATGTTGATCTTTTGGTGTAACAAGTATTTGATTGTAACCAAAAAAACCATCCATAAGGTATAACATTTCATGACCAGCTATCAGGTCCACTAATTGGTCGATATTAGGGAGAGGGAAATAATCTTTTAGACAAGTAAGATTTAAATCATGAAAGTTAGTATAGATATGAAGTCCCCCTATAAGCTTACTAATTGGAATAATGTTGGAAATCCATTGAGGATAATCAACGGGTTGAATAAAGTTAATAGATAAAAGGCATTGCAGTTCCTCTTTTACTAGGAGTGCGATAAGAGGATGCATTTTGTGGAACTTTTATTATACTGACTTAGCATGAGGAAAAGTGATGATATTATGGATAATGATTTTAGGGTCAATACTAGGTATATCACTATAAGACCAGGCAAAGGCCTTGTTATGGTCTGATAAAAAATTAGTAAAATCTTGGTTTTCTCGAGGAGTTAAGGATTTGCTAATTTTAATAATTCTTAGGGTTTCTTGAGACCCAATATTAATATCACCAGTGGCTTAATTTAATAAGCTAAATGTTTCAGATGGAAAACAATTGTGTAAATAAGATTTTTTAGCACCCAAATGAGTTAAGATTGACTCATCATCTTGACACTAAAGAATAGGGATAGTTGGCATATCAGGGCATATTAAGATATGATATGCTAAAGGGATGGTTTAGGTCTTTCCATTATGATGAAAGATGAGGGGTTATTTGGAGATCATATTGACTAAAAAAAATTTAGAAGTGATGGATACAGTGTCACTGGTCAAGGAAGATGTATCAGATGATGAGGATTGTAATACTTCTTCCAAGAATGGTAGAAGAATGGGTTTGAGAGAAGATTTAGAATCTTTTTCAAATCCTAAGCAATGCTTTTCATTTGGTTTTTTGAAATATCCTAATGTGATGTCATGGGGACCCTACTCATATCTACCCATGCTAAAGCCTTTTTGAGCACAACGATAAAGGTAGGTTTGTGTGAACTAGGGTTTATTAAGAAATGAGAAATTAGATGTGAAGGGTTTGGCATGGGTGTCAATGTTAGGTCCTAGGGTAGTTTGATTGATTCCACCATACAATAACTGAGTATGTAATAAAGGTGGCCCAAATGGGATGAGCTCACCTAGGCTAGGTGAATACATGGGTTGTTTTTTAGGAAAACCATATTCCCTAGGAGTGGGTAATGTGTTAAGGGTTAATAACTAATATTCCCCCATTGAAAGATGTTGTATCATGGAATCAATGGACTCCTAAGCTAATAGTTTTAAAGCAAAAATAGTTATGCTAGTTGAGGCTTGATTAGAAGATGAAGATGGAATTGTATCAGGTCAGGGTATTATGACATCACTTGGTCAAAAAGTGAATTTTCATGATTTGAAGGGATGAGGATCAACAGGGATGATGTGTACATGGGCTTCATGTTCATACTTAAGGCATCGATGGAATTTGAAGGGGACACATCACATCGTATGGATCCATAGACGTCTTAATAAAATATTATATTAAAAAGTCCCCTCTATTACATAAAAGAGTTCATGGAGGGTGTAATAACCGATGCAAATGGGGATGATGACCGTTCCTACTATGGGTGCTACCATGTCATTAAACACATGGCAAATTTTTGAGGATTGGGAATAATGGTTTTTGGTAGTTGTAACTATTATAAATTGTGTGAAGAAATAATATTTATATTGGCCCCATTATCAATCATAACTCTTTTAATTTAAGTTATGTTGAAAAGTGGAGTATCTTGATCTTTACGTGATAAAGGAGTGACCCCAGAATAAATGAAGCTAACAGCTGACACCATTTGGAAGGCCCTTCTAAATGATGATAATAGTTGAGGTTCATATAGATGGACCTCAATAACCTGGAGAGATTCTATCATTGCTTGTCAATGGTTTAGAGAGTTTTATACAATGACATTTTTATAGGCATTTAGTGGAGTTGTTTTAATATGGAGATTTGTATTAGCTCCTTGGATTTGACTGGGGTATTTCCTATAATAGAGACTTTAGAATTTTGTCTAGATGGTTTAGGCATATTATGGGTAGAGGATCCTATAATTGAAACCTTATCTTTATTAGGATTCTAATTTTTAGAATGGGTGGTTACATGGACAACATCGATGTGTAATAATGGAGGGTCCTAGAAGCTACCGACTCTTTATTACTTATAGGACTAGCATGATTATGGGAAAGTGAAATATTTAGAATGGTGAATTTTTGCTTAGGAGTATTATAATTTAGATTTTCAATTAATAGATCATCATCCTATACTAACTATTAGATTATAGCCTTGAGGGATTTACAAATTTTTATATCATGTCCAGGTTCTCTATGATATGTACATATTTCCTAATTTTTATACTAGGCAGGTCTTTGGGGGTAAAGATTAACACATTGTATAGGTGGTAGAATAATGAGGGATGTATCCAAAAATTATTTTAAGATTACATCATAAGATCCTTTCAAAGGGTCGTGTTATGGTTTTACAGTAGGTTGTGCAATCTCTTTTGGCAAAGTATTGATTATTTGGTTTTGACGTTTAGCTTTTATAGTAGGGATGACCTTAGGAACCTTTTCTTCAAATTGGCCTTTAATAAAATATGGTGGATATTGAGATATAGGTGTGACTAATAATGGAGGGAGACTATGCATTTTCCCATGTGTTTGAATAGAAGAACCTATGACAGGGATAAAAGTCTAATGGGGACCTAAAATACATGACAAAGATGATACAAAAGGGGTTGGCCCTTTGTTATTTTGTGTGTTAAAATAAGAGTGGGTATTTATACTAAGGTTTTTGTCTTTTGATGTTTGAAAAAGATCAACTTTGATTTGAGGATGATCTAAGGCTTTCTTTGTGGAATACCAAGACAATTGTCCTAGTTATTGATGATAGGAGATTTACCCTTTCCCTTAGTATTTTTGGGGTAAGGAGGTGTTGTGATAGAGGATGATTTAGAAGGGTCTTGATTTTGGGCAAAATGATAGGATCCCATTATATTTTGATTACATTGTATACTATGAAGAAGTTCACCAGGGACCATAGGGGTGGAATGTTTGACTCTAGAAGTATCAAGATATTTATCTATGACATCCTGAGGAGTAGTTTCATTTTCCACTTTAGGAGATTCAATGGGAGAAAATGAAGGGGATGGTTCATGTAAATGATCCCATGTAATGAGATCAGGGAGCTTTATAGAGGTTTTGGGAGTTATTTTGATAGTTTCAGGTTGATTGATATTGAAATCATCTCCCATAAGGAGATCCAAGATCGAAGATTTCTCTAGAACTTCTTTAGGCAGTAACTGATCATAGATTATATCAACATATGTGTAGCCTAATTTTATGTTTCTCCAATTTAGCTTGGACTGTGTTTGATGTGGATGGATGGTTTGGAAATGGCTATCTAAAAATATCTAAAGATTGATTAGGAGGAGCATTTGGATTGTCCAAATGGAGGTCCCCCTTGTAAATGAGATTTTTTACCAACCGTTTAAAGGATTTCCATCATTATATGTCATGTCCTTTTACCCTGTGATAAGCAAAAAAATCATCCACTTTATACCATGTGGGTTTAGCATGCATATCATTGAATGGTTTAATTAGAGGAAGCTTAAGAATATCCACTTGTATGGTTTTATCCAATACAAAAGCTTAAGGCTCTCCTAAAGGGGTATATTTTCTAGGGGGAAAATAAGTAAGGCCCCTAGGTGGATGTGTTTGAGAAGTGAATGGTCCTAATTGATTGGGTGTTAGAGGTGATAAGTTCTTAAAATAATAGAATTTGCTACCCCTTTTGGTTTAAGAATATTTTTATTACTTTTATATGGGTTAGGGTTGAAGTTTTTATTGCGAAATTAACTTTTCCTTCTTCAATGCCACAAATTTTGAGTTTTTGTGACATGGTAAAGTCTTCATCAAAAGTCTTAAAAGTTTAAACTTGTAACATGGATGAGATATGTTTTGCACAAGAGCATGAAAACAATTCAATTAATTTAGGCTGTGGAAAAGAAAAGGTTAACTGGTTGATTAGGCTACCCTAACAAGCCACAAAGTTTGATATAGATTCATCTTCAAATTGTCAAATGACATATAAATCCATGATAGTCACTTTTCAAGCAATGTTGATCGAGAATTTTTCTGAAAAAATTTGGGCCAATTACTTAAAGGAAAAGAGAAAATGTTGAGGAATGGAGTTGTACCAATCTAATTCCACCCCTACTAATGACATGAGAAATGTCCTAAGTAATAATGCATCACCATGTGCTATAAGGTAACATGTGTGTTGAAAGGCTCTAAGATGTTTCTAGGGATCTTCCTTGTTCTAAAACTTAGTAAACTTGGGAAGTTCCCATTATGAGGGATATGGTTGGATAGGAATAAACAAGTGAATAAGCTCATTACAAATTTTATCATATGTAAGCATATTATTGTGTCTAGAGATGAAGGCTTCCAATTTAGCCATCTTATTCATATGGATGTTTATGAGGTCTTCTTGGGTGTTATTTTGAGGTACGTTCCCTAAGATACCTTACTAAAGAGTTTGATAATTTGGCATGGGAGCAGATAGGGGTTGTGAAGAAGAGTATCCAACTATAGTAAACATAATGGGTTGGGATTCCACCACGTATTGTGGGATTTATAGTGAAATATTCTACTACGTAGAATATTGGAAGTAAGTGGGTACCAATGGTTGTGATGAATCCATATACTAGGTAGTCGAGGAGACATACTGTTGGGTAGGTTGTGTTAGAGGGATATGTTGTGTATGAGGGATTTCTTGTGTGTGTGGGAGTTCTTGTGTGTGTGGCAGAGCTTGAGAACTATATGCTAGAGATATTTTAATGGGTGGGAGACTTACAAGGATTGATACTACTAATGTTTGAGGAGGAATAATGGATATAGGCTAAGTGGTATAAGTATTTTGAGTCTGAGTAATGGGGGTTAGAGAATTGGTTGATACTACGGGTGGTTGGTTTTCTAAAGTTTATGTCACTTGGGTATTATAACTAGATGGAAAAGATTTGGTGGAAAAAGATACCATGGACATGGTAAATTATTTAGTTTTCTTAGTTCCTTTGAAAGGCATCCTGTATATATATCAAGAATCTTGGGTATGGGGGAAAGGAGAAATATCTATTACTCGATTATTAAGATAGTAATTGAGATCAATGGGGTTATTATCCAATATTTATATAAAGGAAAGATCTCCTTAAGAATAAAAGTGTGGGAACATAGGATTCTCAAAGGACTCAGGGGTAGAGGAGGGACTAGGTGTATGTTCCATAAGAGAGGATGTGACACCCTCCTTGGATTCTTTCTTTGATTGTTGCCTAGTCAAAACCATGAGATGGAAAAGAAATAAAAATAAAAATAGAGAAACAATCTCTTTTTGAATTATCTTGCTTTTAATTATGGATGAAAGATACACAAACTAAAGTCATTCTAAAAAGTTTTTCCTTTTTCTTTTTAACTTTAAGATGTGAGAAGAAATAAAGAAAAAGGATAGCAAGGGTCCTAATAAATGGTAATATAAGAATGGTTTTGGGTATTTTGTTTTAGTGCTCAAAGGAAATATATATTGGTATTTGTACATGGCTTGGTACTTGGGGTTTGATCCCCTCACATCATAATCCCTTAGCCAGTGTAGGTGCTCAGCCAAGATATATCGATAATCCAACTATTATACTCAGCTAGAGAACTGAGTTGTTTCTCCCCTTGGTGGTGAAATCCAAGTGGGATCATCGAGAAAAAGGTTGCCACAAAGTGATGAAATGCTCATCAATTTCCTTATGTCAATTTTTTAGATGTGTTAATTTATGTCAGTGATTTAGATTGTGTGTGGGTAAAGTGATGACTATGATAGATTGCTTCCTAGATTATTCTATGTGAAAGAACCTAAGTAGGAAAGATGGATGCAATGTATTTTAACTTTAAAAGGAAAAAAATGCAAATTTAATGTTCTTTGGATGAATTCACACAAAGAAAGGGAAAGAGAGCAAATTCAATAATTTTTAATTTTAAAACAAAAAATGAAAGTGAGGTCCCACTGAGTGTGCCAAAATGTTTTAGTATTTTTTTTCACTTTTTTAATGTGGACTAATTAGCTACTAAAAAACAAAGTAAATGCAAGGTTTTGAAGACTACCTAGAGATGAAGGTTGGTTGTGCACCATTGATCAAGATTTTTGAAACTCCTCTTTTTCTAGGGATGAATGACCTAAAAATCACACTAACTCACAAAAAAAAGGATTAATAGAAAAATAACTAGCATGCCTGGTAAGAAACCAGTTTGAAGAGGCAATACACTTCCTTAAATAGATGCTATCCCATGTTTAACATTCAAGTTTATA
Source organism: Torreya grandis (assembly GCA_037957365.1). Taxonomy (NCBI): domain Eukaryota; kingdom Viridiplantae; phylum Streptophyta; class Pinopsida; order Cupressales; family Taxaceae; genus Torreya; species Torreya grandis. The sequence goes on along the minus strand of JARHVA010002939.1, from coordinate 1,169,709 downwards.
AATAAATATGAAATTATCAAGATATATATGGATAAGATATAAATAGACAATGCCAAAGATATATAATCTATAACAAGATTAATATGATTAAAGTAATTATCCTAAAATTTAATAGCAATACTAATGTCCTATTGAATTACAACCAATTATTCATTAATGCTTTCATGATTAGGTGTGAAAACCATCGTACAAAGACCTAATTTGAATGAAATATCACTTTGATAAATGAAAAATGGTTGTTGAACAATGGGAAGATGAAATATTCTAACAATATCCTACGCTAATCTAGGTGGAATCATCTACATGTAAAAGATAGGTTTTTATAAAACAAAATGTAGGTTTTTGATAGTTCTTTAAGACTGAGAATGTTATGAAACTAAATTACAATAATGTTTTTAAAATTTTAGAAGGGATAGATGATGATCCTATAATATTGACATTGATTTAGATGGATTGACATCGATTCTATGTAAAACACTAAATTTTGAAAATAGACTATAGTAATAGCTTATATTATTAATAAAATAATTAAAACTGAATGTAAAATAGTGACAAATAGATGTTAAAGACTGTAGATTTGAAATGTGAATAAATTAAAGTGTAATAATAACCTTTATGTCTAAAAAATAAGTTGGAAAGATGAGTTAAAGAACTTTTAAAAATCCTTTGATAATTTATCAAACAAAGGTTCTACAAGATAACATGATATTGACAACATCTGTACATAGGTTGCAATGAGATTTTGGCAGAGTTTCGAAGTCCAAAAGCACAATCACCATCCTCCTCAAGCCATGGAGATTCACTGTATATATGGATTGACATCAATCATGGAGGATCGATGTTTATTAGCCCAATTTGGTCAAAATTTGGCTTGGTTTGTTTCGAATCGTATGCCAAACTAAGTGAATGTAACACTAAGATTTTTTTATGGGTTTTTGACAAGGGTAAGTTGTTGGAAGGGTTGTTGGGAGATTTAATAGGTTTTGTTTTCATTTATTTTTAGGATTTTATGGTTATAAATGGTAAAAAAGGGGTTAATTACTATTTAAATATAGTAATTAAGTTTAATTAACCTATGTGGTAAAGGTAAATGGGTGAGGCGAATGTAATTATTTCAAATAATTATGAATGGGGGCCATTATGTTAGAAATAACATGTTAATGTGAAGATGCACCATGTTAATACACAAGGGTGTATAAAAAAAGAATCTACATATTCCTCAAAGAATCTCCTCCATATTAGTGTTTCTTAACCACATCTCCATCCATCCACTTTCTCTATCCTTTCATAACTCATTATCACAAGCATGTACATAGGTTACTTGGTTGTTTGTTATTAATAGTGGATTTAACACTATTAGTCTTGAACCTATAATATTTTGGATAAAAAACACATTATATATGTGAAAATACCCATGATTACCAATGGATCTACTCCTATAACCACCTTCTCTTTGTACTTTTACAAACTTGACAGGTTCTTGGACACTAACTCTCAGATTCAATTCTATATATTAAGACAGTCATGCAAACATAGAATATTTATAATATACATAACATGATACTCTTATTGAATGTGTAAAGACATTTTCTCACATAAAATGCATATAATAAATAATGATAACACAAAGGCACAGTGCATAACTTTAATCATTTCTCTTCTATTGAATTTCTATTCATGTACATGGACTGTTCAGTCCTTAAGACAAAAAATATAGATTTTGTGCTTTCATGCCTAAGGCTCCTCCATACCTCTACCTATTAAAAAATTCAAAACTACTTCTTAAATTCATTATACCCCTATAACCTACTTCTCTTATGAGACTATCTTCTAATTCAAAACCTAAACTCATTACATACACCTTACACATAATAGTAACTACCTTTTGAATAAACAACTCTTCACATCAATTACCTTGACATGGTAGAGCATTATACATGTACATTTTTATTTCACTCACACACTTATCTAAGAACCATACATGACCTTAAAAAATTTAAATAACATGATATTATTGATAACTACTCAAAAAAACCTTAGACTCACTAGACAAAATTCAAATATTTGAAATGGGGTTTTGGCGGGAAACTCTCCCAAGCCAACACCTAACCAAGACTTCTACTAACTCTTATATGGACTCAAATATCTTCTAAGACATGTTATAATACTAAATAAACCTACCTATTACCAACTTTACATTTATTTCATGATGCCCCTACATCACATCTCTAGCATTATCCACGCTTGGGAACATCTAGATGGTTGGAAATTTATGTTTTAGACAAACCCCACTTGTTAGAGATATATTGTTGATGTAGGGTGATTAACCCAAAGGTCCATGTCACCATGAAATTTCTTGGGATAAGGTGGGGTGTAAAATAATCTACCAATTTATATTCTTGTATTTTTAGATTAATAATTAAAATCCTTCCAAGAGCACATATATAGACAGATTTCAATAATATGATGCAACCTTGTCAGTTTAGGGCTTAGGATGATTTAATTAGTTGTATTTTTATTTTCATTACTTTTTTGGTCATTTCTTTAAGTCTAAAACTTGTTTTTAAATAAAACACGTCATAACCAATAACATTTATTGTCCACCATTTCTTGAACATGGAGGTATTACGCTAGTCAAATCCAAATCATCTTTGCCTTATTCAAACCCTCATCTTAAACATTTGTGTTTGTATTGTCTAAAAAAAATAGTTATGATTCCATTTTGAGTCTAAACCACTTTCCAAAAATATTTAAGTCCTTCATTGATAATTCAAATTAAAAATTGCACATTTCTAAGTCAATGTGTTAATTGGTTTTACCATTTGCACTTGGTTTGAGTTAACTTGGGTTCAATTTCCCATTTGGGTTGAAGGTATTTTATAGACTCATCATCATTTGATCATTGTGAACTTAGGTCATCTAGTATATCTATCACACTCTAAGTTATATAACACATTTTATTCAATCTCCTATTACCATATGGTGGCATTGTGTTGCCCATTTGGTCTTAGTTTAATACTTAGGAGTTCTTGCATGTTTTCACATATTGAGTTTCTTATTTTGCATTGTCACCTTCATAATACGAAGGGATTTATTCTAATTTCCTAGTATAAACTCATCAAATTTAAACTAGATTTTACATTATTAACATATCTCTCAACCTATGTTTGGTGTACTAGTTTACACTTAGGTTTTTGAGTTATCATACCCTCTTATATATTTATATGATTTAAACCCTACCCATGGTTGAGTACTTTCATGAACATATTATTCTAATAGTGTGGTACTATGCCACCTTCTCTTTTATTATAGTCTCTTTATTACTTTGTCACTTGTTTAGATAAATTCAAAACACACACCTTGTTTAAACATTTTCCAAATCTTTCCAAGCATAGAGAACAATATTTTAGACATGACTCAAAGGTAAACTTGTAGTGGGGTCTCTTATGGTTGTATTTATGATGAGTAGCACTTTTATGATGGTCAAGATAATTATATGGTCTTTGAAGACATTCCCACAATTTTAGGATTTGAGGAAGATTGTTTGGAATATCAACCCCAAGAGGACAAGGATGAATTACTCCTAAGGTTGATACAATTTGGTGCTAGATTACCCTCAAATTTTATTATGGAACAATTACATACCTTGGTTAGAGAAGGAGAGAAATAGTGATAAAAATACTTCATGAATATTAAAAAAAAAAAATACCTTCTTATAGCAAAGGGAAGGAAATACTTATAGAGCTTAAACCCACTGATCTGTTAGGGTGTGGAGCTAAAAGCTTCACTGATGTGAACATGGAGGAGGTTACAGAGGTTTTTGAGTTACAGAGCGAGTTGTAGGGCAACCAACGTTGATCTGATCAACTGACATCAATCAGATTATAGTGCAGAAGAAATCGACGTTGGTTATTAGTTGGCCGACATTGGTCAGGTAGGAGCCGATGTCGGCGACCTGTGTGTGCATGCAGTTTGCATGCGGGTTCTAGACTGGTCTATTTTTGGACAAGTAGTTTACATGTAAAGACTATTTTTGGTCTTGAGTTGTGAGTTTAATTATTGTAATTAAGAAAGTCCAATTATTTTATGCATGAGATCTATATAATAGACTCATGGGATGTATTGTAAAAGTGTGCTAGAAAGCCATTGTGCTTGTAGAGAGAGCAAGAGTAGCTCCTCCTAGTTCCAAAGGGGTGCTGAGTGTGTATGATCAGGGAGAGTTGCAGGTTGTGCAAGTTTTGGTAGAAGATCCACCGGGTACTGGTTAAATAATCATAAGGACTTGATGAGGCAAGGACAAGGGTTCTTTAGGGTGTAGAGACATCTATATGGTAAGTAAGGTCTGGTGATTTTCAGGTTGTTGTACGAGCAGGGAGATCTACTTGGAGTACAGTTGTGTACTTGGTGTATTGGCAGCATTGTTACTGACTGGTGGAGGTGAACAACAACTCTGTGTTTGAGTTGATTGTTGTGATCGTAATTGAGAGAGTGAACTATTGAAGGAGAATTACTAGTGAACCCTAGAAGTGTGGGAGCTCTAGAGGTGTGGGAAGAAGAAGTGTGGCATCTTCTTTATTGTATTTTCTTCTGAATGAGTATTAATACAATTGGGTATTGTCTCTCATATCCTGTGTTGTTTCATATTTCTAGTTACTTATTCATTCTGGTTAAATTTCGTGTTTAGTTGCTAATACAAAGGTAATCAAGTGTGCCCTTAGTGGGTAGTAGGATCCTGACAGTTGGTATTAGAGCCAGGTTGTAGGGAGCAGGTTATTATTTGATTACAGGTCATTCTTAGGGGTTTTTGATTGAGTGGGAGTATAGAAATGGCAGAAGAAAGTAAGCTACGAATGGAGAAACTAAATAGCACAAATGGTCAGATTGATGGAAAGAAAGAGTAGGTAAAGAAAGATTATTGGTTGGTAGCAGATCAGCATGAAGAAGCAGATGTTGCAGGTGTTGTTGTACAGGATGCTCTGGATAAAGTAGAATCTTGGTTTATAGATTCTATTGCCTCTTTCCATGTAGCCTGAAATAGAGCATCTTTTCATGGGTATGTCCAGGGAGAATTTGGAAAGATTTATTTAGGGGTTGGTGAGCCTTGTTAGATTGTTGGCGAAGGGGAAGTGAAGCTGAAATTGTAGATGGGTAACACACGGGTGTTGAAGGAGGTTATGTAGGTCCTAGTCTTAGAGATGAGTCTAATTTATTTAGGAAAGTTAGGTGATGAGAGATGCATAGTAACTCTCATAGTGGATGCACTTGAATTAGATGGTGGTAAGAAAGTAGGTATCCTTTATTTATCTACTTATATTACTGATTCACCTTCTGTTGTAGAGATGTGGCTTTGTAGGCTTGGTCACATATGTAAGAAGGGAATGCATGTTCTTAAGCAAAAAATAAATATCTTTGACAAACTTAAGAACTAAAAAGCCTTGGTGTTCATGGAGGAGATGATGGAAAGAGATCAGCTAAGGGGACTGAATTATTCTGAGAAGGGTTGTGTTGATTTGGACAGGGTTTTGATCCAAGGGAGCTCACGGGTAAAAAGATCATCACTCACAAGGGAACATAGGTACCGACATCGATCAAGAGAAATCGATGTCAAACAGACAAGTATTGATGTCATTCATGTGCAGACCAGTAGATTCGGTGGTGTCAAGTAGGTGGCGACCGATGTCAATCAAGGGGAATCGACATTGACAGTCAGGGTCAGTCGCAGGGTACCAACGTCAGTCGAGTGCAGATTGGGAGATGGCCAAGATCAGTCACTGGAACAGATGTTGGGTGGACAACAAGCTATCAAGGAGTCTCAAATGCCCATGTGGAGGATTGAAAGTGTAGGTGAGCCTCATATTCATTCTTCACCTTCTTTATACTACTTGTTTCTCACTGATGGTCAAGAACTAGGAAGACGTGAAGAGGCAATGCAAGTAGAATCTAGGAAATAGTGGGAGCATGGCATGAATTCTTTGGAAGAGAACCAAGCAAGAGATTTGGTAGATTTGCCAGTCAGGATAAAAGCACTGACAGATGAATGGATTTCTAGGTTAGAGAAGAGAGTGAATGGACACGTGAGACAGAAGGCCAGGGTATATGGTCTTGAGGAAGCTGTACGATAGTGGTACAGGTTTGACAGGTGTATGACAGAGGATGGCTTTAGTCAAGGTCAATGTAACCCATTGTGTTTTCTTTACCAGGTGGATGATGATTGCAACATTATCCTATTGCTGTATGTTGTGTGGTTACTTGTTGCAGAGTTATACATGCAGTGAGTTTCTGTGCTAAAGGTAAATTTAGTTCAAAGGTATGTCATAAAGAATTTGAGAATAGTGAAATTCTTTGGCATGAGAGACATGGAAGATCACAGGTTGATTTTGTCTCTAGTGGGAGCTGATGTGAAGAAGGTGTTGGCGGGGTTCAATATGCAGGATGCAGAACCGGTAAGCACACTAAGGGCTGGACTATTCAAGCTGAGCTTAGAATAGTGTTCAAAATCACATGAGGTCTAGTGTAGACCTAAGTTTTCCCAAGCAGTGGGAGTTGTTAGAGATTTTGGCACCAATTTAGGGAAGGTGAATTCTTAGGTATCTGAGAAGGACTAGCAGTAGGTTAACATGTTATGCAGGGTCAAGGACTTCACTACATGGATATGTAGGTTCGAATGTGGTAGGTTACTTGGATGACAGGGGGTGCACCACAGGGTGTGTGGTGGTTGGTCTTCAAGATTGAGCTTGAAGAGGGATACAAGCTAGGAAATAAATTAGATGGTGTACAAGTACAGGTACAGGTGTAGTTGTTTATCTCTAAGTGGGAGATTGTTAGGGTGTGGAGCTAAAAGCTTCACTGATGCTGACATGGAGGAGGTTGCAGAGGTTGCTGATTTGTAGAGTGAGTTGCAGGGAAACCAATGTCGGTCTGATCAATTGACGTCAGCCAGATTATAGTGCAGAAGAAACTGACATCAATTATTAGTCAGCCAACATCGGTCAAGTAGGAGCTCACATTGGCAACCTGTGTGCATGTAGTTTGCATGCGAGTTCCAGACTGATCTATTTTTGGATAGATAGTTTGCATGTAAAGACTATTTTTGGTCTTGAGTTGCAAGTCTAATTATTGTAATTAAGAAAGTCTAATTATTGTATGCATGAGATCTATATAATAGACTCATGGGATGTATTGTAAAAGTGTGCTAAAAAGCCATTGTGCTTGTAGAGAGAGCAAGAGTAGCTCCTCCTAGTTCTAAAGGGGTGCTGAGTGTGTATGATTAGGGAGAGTTTCAGGTTGTGCAAGTTCTGGTAGAAGATCCACTGGGGTACTAGTTGAAGAATCATAAGGACTTGGTGAGGCAAGGACAAGGGTTCTTCAGGGTGTAGAGACATCTACATGGTAAGTAAGGTCTGGTGATTTGCAGGTTGTTGCAAGAGCAGGAAGATCTACTTGGAGTACGGTTGTGTACTTGGTGTACTAGCAGTGTTGTTACTGACTGGTGGAGGTTAACAACAACTCTGTGTTTGAGTTGATTGTTGTGATCGTAATTGAGAGAGTGAACTATTGAAGGAGAATTACTGGTGAACCCTAGAAGTGTGGGAGCTCTAGAGGTGTGGGAAGAAGTGTGGCATCTTCTTTATTGTATTTTCTTCTGAATGAGTATTAAATACAATTGGGTATTGTCTCTCATATCCTGTGTTGTTTCATATTTCTAGTTACTTATTCATTCTAGTTAAATTTTGTGTTTAGTTGCTAATACAAAGGTAATCAAGTGTGCCCTTAGTGGGCAGTAGGATCCTGACAGTTGGTATCAGAGCCAAGTTGTAGGGAGTAGGTTATTTTTTGATTACAGGTCATTCTCAGGGGTTTCTGATTGAGTGGGAGTATAGCAATGGCAGAAGAAAGTAAGCTATGAATAGAGAAACTGAATAGCACAAATGGTTAGATTGATGGAAAAAAAGAGCAGGTAAAGAAAGATTATTGGTTGGTAGCAGATCAGCATGAAGAAGTAGATGTTGCAGGTGTTGTTGCACAGGATGCTCTAGATAAAGTAGAATCTTGGTTTATAGATTCTATTGCCTCTTTCCATGCAGCCTGAAATAGAGAATCTTTTCATGGGTATGTCCAGGGAGACTTTGGAAAGATTTATTTAGGGGTTGGTGAGCCTTGTTAGATTGTTGGCGAAGGGGAAGTGAAGCTAAAATTGTAAATGGGTAACACATGGGTGTTGAAGGAGGTCATGTAGGTCTTAGTCTTGGAGATGAGTCTAATTTCTTTAGGAAAGTTGGGTGATGAGAGATGCATAGTAACTCTCACAGTGGATGCACTTGAATTAGACGGTGGTAATAAAGTATGTATCCTTTATCTATCTACTTATATTACTGATTCACCTTCTGTTGCATAGATGTGGCTTTGTAGGCTTGGTCACATATGTAAGAAGGGAATACATGTTCTTAAGCGGAAGATAGGTATCTTTGACAAACTTAAGAACTGAAAAGCCTTGGTGTTCATGGAGGGGATGATGGAAAGAGATCAGCTAAGGGGATTGAATTATTTTGAGCAGGGTTGTGTTGATTTGGATAGGGTTTTGATCTAAGGGAGCTCATCGGTAAAAAGATCATCACTCACAGGGGAACATAGGTACTGACGTCGGTCAAGAGAAATCAACATCAAATAGACAAGTACCGACGTTGGTCATGTGCAAACTAGCAGAGTCAATGGTGTCAAGCAGGTGGCAATTGACGTCAATCAAGGGGAATCGACATCGATAGTCAGGGTCAGTCGTAGGGAATTGACGTCAGTCAAGTGTAGATTGGGAGATGGCCAAGATCAGTCACTAGAATGGATGTTGGGTGGACAACAAGCTGTCAAGGAGTCTCAAATGCCCATGTGGAGGACTGAAAGTGTAGGTGAGCCTCATATTCATTATTCACCTTCTTTATACTACTTATTGCTCACTGATGGTCAAGAACTAGGAAGACGTGAAGAGGCAATGCAGGTAGAATCCAAGAAATAGTGGGAAAATGGCATGAATTCTTCAGAAGATAACCAAGTAGGAGATTTGGTAGATTTGTCAGTCGAGATAAAAACACTGATAGATGAATGGATTCCCAGGTTAGAGAAGAGAGTGAATGGACATGTGAGACAGAAGGCCAGGGTATATGGTCTTGAGAAAGCTGTAGGACAGTGGTATAGGTTTGACAGGTGTATGACAGAGGATGGCTTTAGTCAAGGTCAATGTAACCCATTGTGTTTTCTTTACTAGGTGGATGATGATTGCAACAGTATCCTATTGCTATATGTTGTGTGGTTGCTTTTTGCAGAGTTACACATGTAGGGAGTTTCTGAGCTAAAGGTAAAGTTAGTTCAAAGGTATGTCATGAAGAATTTGAGAACAACAAAATTCTTTGGCATGAGAGACATGGAAGATCACAGGTTGATTTTGTCTCCAGTGGGAGTTGATGTGAAGAAGGTGTTGGCGGGGTTCAATACGCAGGATGTAGAACTGGTAAGCACACTAAGGGCTAGATAGTTCAAGCTAAGCTTAGAACAGTGTTCAAAATCACATGAGGTCTGGTGTAGACCTGAGTTTTCCCAAGCAGTGGGAGTTGTTAGAGATTTTGGACCCAATTCAGGGAAGGTGGATTCTCAGGTATCTGAGAGGGACTAGCAGTAGGTTAACATGTTATGCAGGGTCAAGGACTTCACTACATGGATATGTAGGTTTGGATGTGGTAGGTTACTTGGATGACAGGGGGTGCACCACAGGGTGTGTGGTGGTTGGTCTTCAAGATTGAGCTTGAAGAGGGATACAAGCCAGGAAATAAATTAGACAGTGTACAAGTACAGGTATAGGTGAAGCTGTTTATCTCTAAGTGGGAGATTGTTAGGGTGTGGAGCTAAAAGCTTCACTGATGCAGACATGGAGGAGGTTACTAAGTTGTAGAGCAAGTTGCAGGGCAATTGATGTCAGTCTGATGAACTGAAGTTAGTCAGATTATAGTGCAGAAGAAATTGACATCATTTATTAGTCGGCCAACATCGGTCAGGTAGGAGTTGACATTGGCAACCTGTGTGTGCATGTAGTTTGCATGCGAGTTCTAGACTGGTCTATTTTTAGATAGATAGTTTGCATGTAAAGACTATTTTTGGTCTTGAGTTACGAGTCTAATTATTGTAATTAAGAAAGACTAATTATTGTATTCATGAGATCTATATAATAGATTGATGGGATGTATTATAAAAGTGTGCTAGAAAGCCATTGTGCTTGTAGAGAGTGCAAGAGTAGCTCCTCCTAGTTCCAAAGGGGTACTGAGTGTGTATGATTAGGGAGAGTTACAGGTTGTGCAAGTTCTAGTAGAAGATCCACTGGGGTACTGGTTGAAGAATCATAAGGACTTGGTGAGGCAAGGACAAGGGTTCTTTAGGGTGTAGAGACATCTACATGGTAAGTAAGGTCTGGTGATTTGCAAGTTGTTGCAAGAGCAGGGAGATCTACTTGGAGTACGATTGTGTACTTGGTGTACTGGCAGCATTGTTACTGACTGGTGGAGGTGAACAACAACTCTATGTTTGAGTTGATTGTTGTGACCATAATTGAGAGAGTGAACTATTGAAGGAGAATTACTGGTGAACCCTGGAAGTGTGGGAGCTCTAGAGGTGTGGGAAGAAGAAGTGTGGCATCTTCTTTATTGTATTTTCTTCTGAATGAGTATTAATACAATTGGGTATTGTCTCTCATATCCTGTGTTGTTTCATATTTCTAGTTACTTATTCATTCTAGTTAAATTTCATGTTTAGTTGCTAATACAAAGGTAATCAAGTGTGCCCTTAGTGGGCAGTAGGATCCTGATAGTTGGTATCAAAGCCAGGTTGTAGGGAGCAGGTTATTGTTTGATTACAAGTCATTCTCAGGGGTTTCTGATTGAGTGGGAGTATAGCAATGGTAGAAGAAAGTAAGCTATGAATGGAGAAATTGAATAACACAAATGGTCAGATTTATGGAAAGAAAGAGTAGGTAAAGAAAGATTATTGGTTGGTAGCAGATTAGCATGAAGAAGTAGATGTTGCAGGTGTTATTGCATAGGATGCTCTGGATAAAGTAGAATCTTGGTTTATAGATTCTATTGCCTCTTTCCATGCAGCCTGAAATAGAGCATCTTTTCATGGGTATGTCCAGGGAGACTTTGAAAAGATTTGTTTAGGGGTTGGTGAGCCTTGTCAGATTTTTGGTGAAGGGGAAGTGAAGCTGAAATTTTAGATGGATAACACACGGGTGTTGAAGGAGGTCATGTAGGTCCTAGTCTTGGAGATGAGTCTAATTTCTTTAGGAAAGTTGGGTGATGAGAGATGCACAGTAACTCTCACAGTGGATGCACTTGAATTAGATGGTGGTAAGAAAGTAGGTATCCTTTATCTATCTACTTATATTATTGATTCACCTTCTGTTGGAGAGATGTGGCTTTGTAGGCTTGGTCACATATGTAAGAAGGGAATGCATGTTCTTAAGCGGAAGATAGATATCTTTGACAAACTTAAGAACTAAAAAGCCTTGGTGTTCATGGAGGAGATGATGAAAAGAGATCAGCTGAGGGGACTGAATTATTCTGAGTAGGGTTGTGTTGATTTGGATAGGTTTTGATCCAAAGGAGCTCACAGGTAAAAAGACCATCACTCATAAGGGAACACAGGTACCGATGTCGATCAAGAGAAATTGACGTCAAATAGACAAGTACCAATGTCGATCATGTGTAGACCAGTAGAGTCGGTGGTGTCAAGAAAGTGGCGACCGATGTTAATCAAGGCGAATCAACATCAACAGTCAGGGTCAGTCACAGGGAACTGACGTCAGTCGGGTGCAGATTGGGAGATGGCTGAGATCAGTCACTGGAACAGATGTTGGGCAGACAACAAACTATCAAGGAGTCTCAAATGCCCATGTGGAGGACTGAAAGTGTAGGTGAGCCTCATATTCATTATTCACCTTCTTTATACTACTTGTTGCTCACTGATGGTCAAGAACTAGGAAGACGTGAAGAGGTAATGCAGGTAGAATCCAGGAAATAATGGGAGCATGGCATGAATTCTTCAAAAGAGAACCAAGTAGGAGATTTGGTAGATTTTCCAATCAAGATAAAAGCACTGATAGACAAATGGATTCCTAGGTTAGAGAAGAGAGTGATTGGACACGTGAGACAGAAGGCCAGGGCATATGGTCTTGAGGAAGCTGTAGGACAGTGGTACAGGTTTGACAGATGTATGACATAGGATGGCTTTAGTCAAGGTCAATGTAACCCATTGTGTTTTCTTTACCAGGTGGATGATGATTGCAACATTATCCTATTGCTGTATGTTGTGTGGTTGCTTGTTGCAGAGTTACACATGCAGGGAGTTTCTAAGCTAAAGGCAAAGTTAGTTCAAAGGTATGTCATGAAGAATTTGAGAACAACGAAATTCTTTGGCATGAGAGACATGGAATATCACAGGTTGATTTTGTCTCCAGTGGGAGTTGATGTGAAGAAGGTGTTGGTGGGGTTCAATAGGCAGGATGCAAAATCGGTAAGCACACTAAGGGCTGGACAGTTCAAGCTGAGCTTAGAACAGTGTTCAAAATCACATGAGGTCTGGTGTAGACCTGAGTGTTCCCAAGCAATGGGAGTTATCAGAGAGTTTGGAGCCAATTCAGGGAAGGTGGATTCTCAGGTATCTGAGAGGGACTAGTAATAGGTTAACATGTTATGCAGGGTCAAGGACTTCACTACATGGATATGTAGGTTCGGATGTGGCAGGTTACTTAGATGACAGGGGGTGCACCACATGGTGTGTGGTGGTTGGTCTTCAAGATTGAGCTTGAAGAGGGATACAAGCCAAGAAATAAATTAGACGGTGTACAAGTATAGGTACAGGTGCAGCTATTTATCTCTATGTGGGAGATTGTTAGGGTGTGGAGCTAAAAGCTTCACTGATGCAGACATGGAGGAGGTTGCAGAGGTTGCTGAGTTGCAGAGCAAGTTGTAGAGCAACTGATGTCGGTCTGATCAACCGACGTCAGTTAGATTATAGTGCAGAAGAAATTGATGTCAGTTATTAGTCGGCCAACATCAGTCAGGTAGGAGCTGATGTTGGCAACCTGTGTGTGCATGCAGTTTGCATGCGAGTTCTAGACTGGTCTATTTTTAGACAGATAGTTTGTATGTAAAGACTATTTTTGGTCTTGAGTTGCGAGTCTAATTATTTTAATTAAGAAAGTCTAATTATTGTATGCATGAGATCTATATAATAAACTCATGGGATGTATTGTAAAAGTGTGCTAGAAAGCCATTGTGCTTGTAGAGAGAGCAAGAGTAGCTCCTCCTAGTTCCAAAGGGGTGCTGAGTGTGTATGATTAGGGAGAGTTGCAGGTTGTGTAAGTTCTGGTAGAAGATCCACCGGGGTACTGGTTGAAGAATCATAAGGACTTGGTGAGGCAAGGACAAGGGTTCTTCAGGGTGTAGAGACATCTACATGGTAAGTAAGGTCTGGTGATTTGTAGGTTGTTGCAAGAGCAGGGAGATCTACTTGGAGTATGGTTGTGTACTTGGTGTATTGGCAGCATTGTTACTGACTGGTGGAGGTGAACAACAACTCTGTGTTTGAGTTGATTATTGTGATCATAATTGAGAGAGTGAAATATTGAAGGAGAATTACCGGTGAACCCTAGAAGTGTGGGATCTCTAGAGGTGTGGGAAGAAGAAGTGTGGCATCTTCTTTATTGTATTTTCTTCTGAATGAGTATTAATACAATTGGGTATTGTCTCTCATATCCTGTGTTATTTCATATTTCTAGTTACTTATTCATTCTAGTTAAATTCCGTGTTTAGTTGCTAATACAAAGGTAATCAAGTGTGCCCTTAGTGGGCAGTAGGATCTTGACATGATCAAGATCTTGTCAACAAGATCAAGAAGATAAGTCAACTATATGCAAAACAACTTATCACATGATAGACTATTTAGTTGCTACTTCAATCCATAATGATGCTTCCAAGGAATAAGGGAATGTGGTTGAACCAATGAAAACTCTAGTTGAGAACATAATAATGGTGGATCAAGATGTCTCAATTAAACAACTTAAGTCCCAAGAGGTTCTACAATATGTTTTGCTAGACATAGAGCATGCATTTTTCAATCATCAAGAACCTCTTATTCTTTCACAAAACTAGAGACAAAACATTTATTATGCATTGAATAAATCATACAAAATAATTTTCCTTGTTCATCTCAACCAACACATATTTTTGATAATAGACCATGGACTCCCCAAAATCAATATAACACATATAATTCAAGGCAGTAGATTCCAAAGAATCAATGGCTCACTTACTCGACTCAAGGAGAAAACCAATACAAATTTGTGGACTATAATGTGTATATCCCTAGAAAATACACATAATAGGGTCACATACCACCTCAATAGAATTATGTTTCACCCATGAATGCACCAAACATTCAAGAGTGGAATTCCATGAAAGAGATTGTGTCATGATTAGAGACAGGAAATAGAATCAAGAAGTATAAATTCAATGAGATATGTCCATATTAATTTGATTTAATTATTATTCAATTCCCCTTTCCACCTCATTTTGAGGCACCCAAATTTGAAAAATACAAAATAAAGGGTGACCCTCGTGAACACATTCAAGATTTTTTATATTATGCTAAGAGGTAACTTATAGTAACATATTCTTTCTTCTGTTGTTCTCACTAAGTTTATCAGGAAAAGATTTAGATAGGATTTTTAATTTACCCAAGGGGTCAGTTGCATATTGTAATGACCTATCTAAAAATTTCATCAATCACTTTTAGTATAACATTAAACATGAATTGACCATTGTTGACTTGTGAAAATCAAAACAATATGATGGGGAAAGATTCACATCATATCTACAAAGGTGGAGAGCATTATTTGGTCACTTTCAAAATAATTTTCTAGAAAAATAGTTGGTAGACATATTTTCATAGAATTTACACCCTGAGGTCATGCACAATATATGGCTTGCTTGTGCGAACACACTTGAAGAAATTATAGACAAACATATTTAGATTGAGAAGGTGCTTATTGCAAAAGGCCTTGTCAATATTTATTCATAAGGTCAAATGTCAAATCAAATCCAATCTCCTAATTAAATAGTTGAAATAGAGAAACCCAAGGGTTTCAATAAGAACAAGAACATAGTTTGGAATGGAGTAACTAAAACACGACATGTACAAATGGTGCAGGCCCTACTAGCTCCACATGTACAATTAGCTCCACCCAATCCACTAGCTAATTCACAAAGAGTCCTCCTTGAAGGACATTCCACAATAAATTCAAAACCTTTATAAAATTATGAGAGCCTATTAAGATAGTGTTCCAAAATCTCCTAGCAGCTAACTTGATTGTATGGCTTGTACCAAGGCCATTTCCTACAGATAAACCAAAGCTAGATTGGTACAAGGAAAATATATTTTTTCAAATTCCATCATGTTATTGGTCATGGTACTGATCATTACATCCAATTATGGCACATAATTGAATATTTTTTTGAGAGTGGAAAAGTTGAGATTAAACTAGGTCCACAAGGCACTAATAAGGATATGGGTATCTACCAAGATCCATTTCCTCAACATAGTCAACAACCACCAAGGAACAATCAGAACCAAGGATATAATCAGTGGCAAAATAAAAATCAACATCAAGGATAAAATGACAATTAACATGATCATAATCAAGATCATAATACCCATGCTAATAACTTGGGTTACAACAACATGCCTTACTACTATAACAACACTATTGGATGCATTTATGTAACCCACATTACCACTATTATTGTTAAATCCCATGAACCATACCATACTCCTCATAGTACTAGACCCATTGTTATAGGGTCAACACTCTCTCCCTCTAGTAATTCCATGTCAAGTTCACATAATTTATTTGTACCTCAATTTGCATGGGTTACTAATTCTAGATCAGATCTTTCCTCTAATTATAATGGCTCCTTATCAACTCAAAATTACTCCAATGCAACTAAGTGCCTATGAGTCACCTTCTAAGTCACTTTGCTTTCATCTTCTAATTATAATGGCTCATTTTCACCTCTAGATTGCATAATCGCAACTAAATTCTCATGAGCTACCCTTCAAGGCCCTTTGCCCTCTTCTTTCAACACTGAACCCAACATGAACATTGTGCTCTGGGTCTAAATTTGAACATTGTGCCAACCAAGGCTAAACCATCTCATCCTAATTTTGAAAATCCTTATAGTCTATCAGACTAAATGAGTAAAACTCTTGCATAGATTTCCATTTTTGATTTCTTATGTATGTCTGAAGTCCATAGAAATATTTTGAATAGCCTTTTACAAGAATTAATTACTCCCAAAGATATTAATCCTGAACAATTTCAAACACTAGTTAGACACTTGTATTCATTTTGGTAACTCATGTTTGATCAAAAAGACATGTCCACCCTAGGACCAAGCCATAACAACCCACTATATATTGAGGTCATCAATGAAAGCTATAAGATTAAGTGGGTTCTTATAGACAATGGTTTGGAGTTGAACATATTGTCCCTCAAATTGGTATAGAGATTGGGATACACTAAAAAGGATATTCAACTAGAGATGATCACCATAACGGCTTAGGATAATTTTGAGAGGGAGTCTTCTAGTACCATTTATTTGATGGTCATTATTGGGTCTATTTCCCATCACACATTATTACATATTATGGATATTGAGTTGCCTTATAGCATACTTCTTGGTCATCTTTGGATCCATGAAGTACAATCCATTCCATCCACCTTGCACTAGTGCCTTAAATTTATCCATGATGGGATCAAGGTCGCTATCCCTACCTATCTATAGCCTTATCAGTATTGCAAACATTTAAAGGCTGAGTTTCATAATTATAAATATTGTCCTGGTTTTGAATTCATTGTAAATAATAACAAGGATATAGCTTTGCATCCATCAACATCTAATTATATCAAACCTAGTGAACTTGCAACCAATTCAATTGATCTATTTCCCACAAATCTTAAAAAATAGGTTGTTATAGAACACAGAGGTATTTACATGTACCTTCTTAAGGATAGCTTCCATGTTTCTAAGTTATTGAAGTCTCCCAAAACATTTGGTAAACCCAAACCTTTTAAAAGCTATAATAGACCCAACTTGATCTAGAAATAGAATAAATAATAATGGAAACCACCTATGATATTTATACCTTATACTTTGCCAAAATAGGATCAAGAGACTTTCATTAAAGGAGACTAGTTATATTCTAATGTCATTGTTGATTATTTTTAGAATCCAAAATATCCTACTCTTAATTATATCATGGATAATTTTTATTATATAGGAAAAGTCCTTAGCCCATGAGTGTAAGGAATCCTAGAACCTTTATCAGTTGGTGTACCTAATTTAAATCATGGTCTTGGATTTATACTGCCTGGGGGTGACCTCATGACTTTTGATAGTGATTCTTCTAAATTGACTAGTGATGAAACTCATGATAGTGATGTAGTGTCCCATTATAGCCTTTTTGATGAGATTTCTTACTCAAATTTATTCGATCAAAATGCCATTATGATGATAACACCCCTAAGTTCCCTATGCCTTTATCATCCTAAACTTATTGATTAGGACCAAAAAAATATAGTCATATGCTTGAATGAATTCCAAAATGAAGAATCAATTACATAATACATGGGCCTAAGAGATGTATTTCCCATTGGTGATCACAAATAAGGCTTTGGTTTGTCATTGGATCCTTCTACTTAGTTTAGAGAGCAGGCAAACTTTCTTGGTCATAAAAAAGATAAAACATTGAGATCTTTAGGTGAAAACCTCTTTGAGGTGCTCATTGATCATGGAAAAAGTAAAGATAAAGACAAGCCCTTGAGTGAAAACCTCTTTTAGGGGCTCTTTGATGGGAAAGTTATCTCATCTCCAAAGGATGCTCAAGGTCTATTAAGTATTCTAGACATCCTCACATTCGATGAAGAATCTTTGAGAGGCTTCATGAATATAAAGTCTGCCTAAATCTTAAGAAGTGTGTCTTTGGCATCACTTTAGGGAAATTACTAGTTTTCATTATATCACAAAGATGGAATTAAGTTGACCTTGATAAGGTTAAGGCCATTGTTTAATCCATCTTCAAATCTTAAACAACCTTGAAGCCTGCAAGGAAAGATCCAGTCTATACACAAGTTCATTTCTCAATTGGTAGATAAGTGCCACCCATTTAATCATCTCTTGAAGAAAGGGGTCACATTTAAATGGGATAAAGAGTGTCAATTATAATTTTACAATATCATAACATATTTGGCCAACCCACCAATTTTGAGACTGCCAACACTTGGACAACCATTACTTCTTTACATTTTAGCAACTGAGCATGCATTAGGGACACTTTTGGCCCAACATAATGATCAAGGTAAATAAGATGTAATATATTATTTAAGCCATATACTAGTGGTTTATAAACACAATTATATTCCTATTGAGAAGGCATGTTTAACTATGGTGTTCACGTCCCAAAAGTTATGACATTATATGTTAAACAATAAAACAATTGTCATCACTAAGGTGGATCCTCTCAAATTTTTATTATCAAAAGAAGCTTTCATAGGCCATATGGCCAAGTGGATCATGATCCTAATTGAATTTGATGTTGAGTATCAAAATTAGAAAGATATAAAGGGGAAGGTTATTTATGATCAACTTACAAAGGACCCTATTAAAGACACTCAACCACTCAGATTTGAATTTCCAAATAACTTTATCATGATAGTAGAAGTGCAATAGTAACCTGAATAGTGAAAACTATATTTTGATGGTTCCTTCCCTTCTCTTAGATTTGGAGTAGGCATATTTTTTATTACAATACAATGGGATCTGATTCCCAAAATGTTCCACATCAATTTTAATTATAGCAACAATATGGCTGAGTATGAGGTACTTATTATAGGACTACATATTGTATAACACTGGGACATTTAATAGTTTTAGATTATGGTAAAAGAAGGTTTTGAAGGGACCCTGAAACCCTTTAATAGAATCAAAAAAGATAAATCATTAACAACCACCAGGAAAGGCAGTCCTGAAACCTACTAAAGAGCAGCATCAAAATCAAGTTTTACAAGGACAACATCAATATCTAGATTATGAATACTATTCAGCCCCCTAATATTCCAATTAATGATTTTCTATCTATTTTTTAGGGTTAAAATCTATAATAGTTGCCTGCCTACCATCAGCAATATTCTGCATACTTTCTAACTCTCTAGTTTTCTTAGTGGATCTTCTTCCAAGTTTGTCCGAGGAACCAACATCTGGTTTCACCTTAGAATGTTGTTCAGCTCTTTTTCCAGATTTATTCAGAGTTGAAGCAAGAGGTTTCATCTTAGTTAGCTGATTTTTTTGCTACTTCTACTTTCTACCCCCTTAGTATTGATCTTTTTTTCAGCCCTTTTTCTTTGGTTTAGTTTATGCTTTGAGTTTTCTCCATTATCTTTCACAACTTCTAGGGGAGGAGGCTCATCCAAAGGAAAATCATTATCAGCCTAAGATAACACCTGGATCTCCCTAGACCGAGAAAAAATATCTCCCTCCTCTGATTTATTTCTAGCTTCAGCCAAGAATTCACCTTCCTCTAGCACAATTTTGTCATCTACATCTCTCCATCAATCTTCTATCCTTTGATAGAAAATGATTTGTTTTGATAGATCTGTCAAATCATCTATTCTTTGTTCAGGTATTATGGTATCTGATTGCAAACCATGTCCTTCTTTCTTATAATTTACTTTCTCAAAAGAAATCTCTTTATCCGACTCAGCATGTGGAGCTTTAGGATCTTCAAAAGAAGGCTCTTTATCCACCTCAGCATGTGGAGCTTTAGAATCTTCATTATTTTTTTGTTCTTGGATATAATAGTTAATGATATATGGTGATTCCAAATTAATCATTAATCAAAAGACTGATTAGTATAAAAATAGAGATGATAATCTTGTTCCCTATAAGAAAATTATGGATAATCTCAAGGTTAATTTTAAATATCTATAGTTTAAACAAGCACCAATGCCCACAATAGATCTACTGATGCAATGACAATAATTAGGTCCATGATATAGATTGATAGCAGTGCTAAAGAGTATCAATTTATAATTGAAAATCTTATACAACCTACACATATAATTATATATTCATAAAGGGTATGCACCATTATTGGTCCCAATCCCCTACCTAAACTACCTTGGTATTAATATTATTATAATTATTTATATGACCATGTTTTTCCACCTGACTTATCTAATAATGAATAGAAACTATTCCTTAACCATCTATCCTATTATACCCTAATTAGAAACATGCTTTATCATAAATGTTATGATGGAATGGTAATTTATTGTTTATATTTGGGAGAATCTAATCTAGCACTGAAGGAGATTCATGATGGAATATGTGGGACCGACACCAATGATGTAGTCTTAGTTAAAAATCTTCTCAAAATAGGTTATTATTGGCATAAAATGGAGATTGATGCTTGTAATTATTTGAGGAAGTGTGTTCCTTATCAATAATATGGAAATTTGATACATGCACCTTCCTTACCACTACAGTTGATCACAACACCATGGTCATTTTCTACTTGGAGCCTTGATCTCATCAAAAAAATTAGCCCCACATATTTAGATGGCCATAAACACATTTTAACTACTACCGAGTATTTTACTAAGTGGATTGAGGCCATTCCTTTCACTTATGTTATCGATAAGTAGATTGCCAAATTTATTCATTACCATATCATTTATCAATATGGCATCCCAACTCACATTATATCTGATAATGGTGGATCTTTTGTAAATAGAGATATTAAAGACTTTTGTGCAAAATTCAAAATCAAGCACACGAAATCCACAAAATATAAACCACAAGGCAATGAACTAGCTAAGGCATCAAATAAGACCATTATAGCCATTTTAAAGAAGATTTTCAAAGACACTAGCCATAATTGGTACTTGTAAATCTTTCCTACCTTTTGGGCTTATCATTCTAATCATTGAATCCCTACAAGAGCCACATCATACTCCCTTATTTATGGCACATAAGCTATTATCTTGATTGAGATCAAATTTCCTTCATTGTGAGTTTCCTTGGAGCATATTGAAGATGATGAAGAATATAGAGTTTCAAGGCTACAAGAGCTAGAACTTCTTGATGGTAAGCATTTGGCTGCCTTAGAAAACTTGCAAGCCTATCATAACAAATTTTAGAGAATATTAAACAAACACAATATCCCTCAGGAGTTTGAGTTTGGTGATTTGGTTTTGAAAGAGAACTAGAAGAAAATAAATGTAGAATGCAAGAAAAAGGTAAATTTCAACCTAATTAGTTGGGACCATATGTTATCACAACACACTATTTCTCAAGGTCATACATTGGCTACTTTAAATGGTGAAATACTTCTAGAGCCCATGAACGTTATACACCTCAAGGGGTTCTATGTTTGATAGACTTGAAACATTGTTTACAAGACCCCTTACTTGGGGGAAACTTGTGCTGAAGTTATTTTATCCTACACATTACATCCTGGACCATCCCACAATGGACAATATTATTTGTTTTGAACTACCCTAAACCATTCTTTCAAGAACCATATTATTTTTATGAATCTAGATAGTGAAGCTTTAGACCATTGGCACTCTAAACATATTTTATACCACCTTGAACCGTTCCCTTTTGGACCATATTCATTATGGACCATTCTCTTTGAGAATAGCATTCTTTTCATATCTAAGGCTATTGTAACTTAGACACTTTTATCCCTTGACCAACCATGATCCTGATTATGACTCATAGTCACTATGGACATAATCAATGCCAATTCCATAAATCAATTAAGCCTAAATAGTATTTTATAGCTTCTTTTATAGACAAGTGAACAAGGACACCTTTTTAGCTCAAGATCTTTGCCTATTGTATGATTCTTTAAAGTTATCAAATGCTACATATTGCTCTATTATTTGGATACTATTTGGTAGGCATCATTGCCTTAATAGGACCTTGCCTCATTGATTTACAAGCATGTGCTTTTGCAATCAGCTTTATCTATTATTTGAATTCTTACTTGTGGATATGCATCTCCTAAGCTAGGTTTTTCCCATAAACATTTTTAAATATTTTATCCCAAAATCACAAAAACATTATCAAATGATCCACAAAAGAACAAAAAACATTGTCTTGTATTTTTGTATATCTTGATCTCCACACTCTTAGCATTTTACAAGTAATTATCCCATGCACTTGCCATTTTGCAAAACCATTCTCATTTGTCCCACTAGCTTATTTTTTTACAAGACCATTCCCATATTCCTATTTCTTCTACAACATTAATAAAGCTTTTCTAGTCATTACTTCTTCTTCTATCCCACTTCCAGGGAGAACTACATTTATCCTAAAGTTCATGTTGGACCATACACCTATGAAACTATGTAGGTAACATCCACTTGTATTGTACATCTGGAGTCAACTCGGCCATCCCCTTCTTTTTCTTCTCTTTCCCCCATTTTTCTTCTATGTTTTTTCCTATCACCTGGGGGGAATTTTGTGTCCTTGTTCTTGTTATGTTGTAGAAATTAATGCCTTTACTACACATATCTAAATAATTATTTTCAAGCTAGACTAAAATTTTGTTTGTGTGTTTTTATTTGATTTTTATTGGTGTTTTATTGTGCTTTCTTGTCTCTTCATTTATTTCTTTTTCTTTCCTTTGGTTATTTCCTTTTATTTCTTCTTGGTCTTTTGTTTTACTATTTGGTCTTGCTATTTTGTTTTATTTTCTAAGTACTTATTAATAGCACACATGGAGCTTGATTATTCATATCTTGATTTCATGTTATTTATTAAGTTATTCTTTCTTTTTTTAAACATTCTTGTTCTTACTTAAGTCCTGATTGTTCATATCTGTATTTTAAGTTAGGCTCATTTATGTTTTGTTTTCTTTATTTTTCCTTATTTTTATTTAAATATAAATAGTTATAACTCTAGTTTTGGTAGTATTATCATTATCCTTAGTTTTAAATATTCACATTTGAATTAGTTCATTTCAATTTAAATGAAATTTCATTATAAGTTACTCATACTTATGATGCATAATTTCATTTTCTATGTGCTTTGGATCCAAGTCTCAAGATTGATGCATCTCCAATGAAAAAATATCAAGTGCACTCATGAAAATAGGTACCAATGGTTTATCTTGCACCTAAATTTATGCAAGACGTACATCTCTTGGCATACATCATGAGTATAATAAAAGAAGTGGTCAATTTTATTAATTCTTCATTCCATTTCTCCTGCTTCTGGGTGAACTACATTAGTTTGAGGTATTTTGGAATATGTAAGAAGCACTTGGATACATGATGTATATTGGGTCATCTCAGCCACCTTTATTCTTCTATTCATCTCTTTCATCACTTTGCACATCCTCGTATGCCTAGTTTTCTATGACTATTTTAGTCATTAGACCATCGCATCTACATTTGCACCTACTCATCTTTAATATATGCATTAGGTTATATCCTTGATTTTTTGATTTCCAATTCACCCTATAGGGGCACACAATTTTATCCAATCACAAATATAAATCAACCTTATAGGGGCAAACCATTCTTTATTAGTGATCAAAATTTTCCTTATTGGGGCAAAATTGTTTTATCAACTAATCAAATTCACTCTAATAGATAAAATTATTATTTCCTCTCTTTGGATACATATCTTATAATTCCAATATCTATATACTTTTTGCCTCATTTTGGAAATATTTTAGTGTGCAACTTTTCTCAAGTTGATCATTTTGTGAGCAGCAACTTGCACCCTAGCGTTGGGTGTGTTCAAAGTGTGTTACTTATATTTTTGGATGGTATGATTCCCCTTCCCCATATATTTGAGGCCAATTATATTCTAATTATATTTTGATAATTCATGGAATCAAAGTATGAAAGCATTATCTCATCTATATTTACTCTATTCCATGGGTTAATATCACTTTCTCTCTCTTTTCAAGAGTCCATCCTTCTCTTTCATCCTTGTATATCCTCTCAAGGGGTAATCAATCATGGGTAATTTCATTCCCAATTTTTTATTTACAACTCTTTTTTTTGAAAATATGTTACTTCACCTAAATGTCTCGCTATGCCTTCTCAAAAAAGGGCAAAATGTAAACATCTAATTCCTAACACCATTGTGTTGAAATTGTCAATCTTACTCAAAATTTTGTGAAAATGCACAAATTGGGCCAAAATCACTTAAATGCACTAAATGGTTTGACAGATTATCATATACAAGTGCCAATTTAGGCTAATGTATCCCTAAATGGGGTAATGCATTTTATGTGATTATTAACATTGATCAAATCATTTTGAGTCAAAATGACAAAAATGCATTTTAGTGCTCTAGATCACTCTTTTCTTATAATTCAAAATGGCATGACACATGAATGTGTTATTTTATGTTGACAAAGTCATAAATGGGATAACAGTTCATACACAACTAACATTACCTTCTAATTCCTCTCCAATCAAATTATGACCCAGTGATTTGACTTCTTGACTAATTTTAATAAATGAAGTGCAACCAATTTTCAAATAATTGCTTAAAATTTGATTAATCTTACTTATGAAAATTAAACCAAAGTATGAGAATAAGTAATAATTACATGAAATTTATTGAACATTTCTTTATTGTAAATGATTCCTGTTAACTACATCATCGAATGACAATTTGTGGGGTGGCATCCATAAGCCATAAATATAAAAAATATCAAGATTATGGATTATAATGCTTCTTTAATGCCATATCCTCCCAAATATTTATGAGGATATTTATGGATATTATTTACATAATTGGATTAATTCATGGACACACATCTTGAGCTCAAGATGGATGGTCATGGTTAACCCCAATCAATTAAGAAAATCTACAAATAGGAGGTCCAAGACCACCATTTTAAAGATTCTTTTTTGTAAAATTATAAAACAAGATTCTCTCTAAAATCCATTTGAGTGTATTTTAATAATGGTTTATTTGAAATAAGATATCTTCATTGATAGGCATAATCTTGATTTCATATCATGAGCCTAGTTTAGTTGGTGTTTTTGAGATGATAGAGGATCTTTGCTTTGCATCGTTGTTGAATACTTGAGCACTAAATCAAGGGTAAAATAAAGTTTTGAGCCACATTTTTGTGATATAAAGATCTTGGGAAGGTAATATGTATGTGCTTTCCTTTATTTTCTCTTAATTGTCATTTGCAAATCCCATTGAATATGTTAACGTAGCTTGTTAGTTATTTATGCATTTTTATTAGTTTCTTGACTAATTCTTGATCTAACCATATTTTTAATACATCTCCACACCCATAATGTGATGGAGGAGGATGTACATTATATTAAATTTTCACTTTTAGTTCCTTTTTATAGTGTTTTTACAAAGAATTATTAAATATTTTACGTTTATGGTGATAGCTAGGTTGTGAGCCTAGTTCATTTGGTCATTGATAATAACTTAAACCTTGTGATTCATGGTAAATCATCTAATTTTATAATTCTTTGATCCTTTATGATAATCATAATAAGCATATGTATCATATCCTTTGGGTATAGGTCGACTCATATCAACCTTGATAAGATGAGAGATATATATAAGCTGACACTAAAGTAATTATAGGAGTAATGAAGCTGAGGACTCAAGTAAATGTGTAAATTGTCTTCTTGGTACATTAGATAGGATAAGATGATTAGGATTCTATGAAACTATGTTAACTATAGTGGTTATTTCCTTTTTAGGCTCAAGAGGTTTTACCTTATAACTTGGTTTAATTGTAAATTTGGTACTATATGTAGATGCAACATATTTGAGCTTATTCAATGAAATAATATTAATTTCATGGTCCTATACAAAATTGTATAAGTCATTAAAATATTTTAACTTATTAAAAATAATGGACTCATGTAAAGGAGCAAGTAAACTTTACTTGAATATGTCTTGTAACTATTTATCTACCATAGGATTAGTCATTTTAGATAGTATTGTCTTATATCTCAAGACATATTCATTTATAGGTTCATTAGTTCCTTATTTTATTTTGGTAATTTGAGCATAAGAAACCTTTTTAGAAATATCAATGGAAAATTTTACTAAAAACTAGTCTGTAAGAGGTTTGAGTGCTTTTATGGATTGGAGAGGTAAATAATATAACCACCTTATAACATAGTCCTTGAGGCTTCTTGGAAATAATTTGGTCAAAATTTTATCATTAGAGGTATAATAAAGGCATCCCATATAAAAAGATCAAATATGCCATTCAATATCACCTTTGACATCATAAAATCTGAACTGAAGTACAACAAAATTAGTTGGCAAAGGGTGTAAAGATATCTCAAGTGCAAGAGGGTTATGTAACACATCTTGTGAATTAATAGCATGAGAAGATGTTAAAGCATTTTGTTCAATATTTTTAACCTTTTACTCCAAGGTCTTTATAACTTAAATGAGTGAATGAACTGTAGGCACAATGGGATTTAGATTAACAAGTTGAGTAGTCACCAAAGGGGATTTAAACATGGTTTGAGTAACAATAAGTATTTAAAATGTTATTTGTGTTTATATGATTATTAATTCCATGATAGATGTAACAAAAATAGTTTTAAGAAACAAATATTGGAAGACACTATCTATGCCTCCACTAGATGTAGGTGGATTGATGAGTGTGGACTCATTTATAATACCTTTTAAGGATTCTCCATCACTAGGTGAGGTAGCCTTAGTTTTATCTTGTTTAATTATTTCATCTCTTGTATCCTAAAAAAATGCATCCATTAAGCTCTTATTATTATTGAGATGAGTAATAAAGTGATTCTTTATCTTCCATTTGGAATCAGGTTTTTGAACTAACAATTTCCATTGCTTCAGAATGATATTTGAAACAAATTACAACAATCAATAAAAAATAGAAAAACCTAATTGACTTAGGGTTTTATGTTCAAAGATCAGGTTTACCAAATGTTTAACCCTAAATTGGATTGAGTAATCCTATACTTGGTGTTAATAGGGTTAAGAATATATAAATTATAATGCATAAGGGTGATAATTAAATCTACAATAGGCTAATTAAATGCTAAACTCAAATATAAACATACACTAAATTTTTTATGCTGAGAATAGGCTAAATATATAAATTACAACTAAGCTATGTATGTATATGGTAAAGAAGTAATATAATTATTTGGTTTTACTAATAATATAATGTTAGATCTAGAACAAGCAAAAAGTAGGATAGAAGATGATTCTATAACAATCATCAGATTTTGGATCTGATGTTTCTAGAGCTCTAGACACTAATGTTAACCTTGGATGGTTACATCGACACTATTATTTGGGTTTGACATAAGTGTACTATATGAAATACCTATTGGAAAAGGATGCAACCACTTTGATGATTTTGGGTTTGACTTTTCCTTCACTCTAGTATATTCATATCTAGGTCATGGACTATCACTCCTCATGAATTTAAAAAAACCCTAGTTCTTCATCTTCATTATGACCTTGGGGGAAAATGGGTTAATGGGCACATGGTGTCAAGTTGACCCCAAAGACCCCTCTATTAGTGCAAAATACCCACATATCCAATACTCTAAAGAAGGACTCAGATTGATGTAGTTTTCCCCTTTGTGTTGGATTGTGTGTGAATCATGCAATATGTGTAAAGCAAGTACAACAATGAACTAGCTTGTATCTTACCAAATCAAGATCTTGGGTTGATCCTTTGGTAATTTAGACCTGCAGATGTGATGTACCTATGACTGGTATGGAAATAGGGAAAGTTTATTCAATTTAATACTTGATAGAGTGATTTTGATAAGTTACCTTAGTCAATTTTGATCTTTGTTAGGTGAAGAATGAATGAGGGTTGATTTTATATTTATATCAATCCCTTTGGAGAATGAACTTGCGCTAAATCACTTAAGCCAACCATTATGATACATTTCATTTGAAGAATGGATGAATTTATAGTAATGGAAACTTACATTAGGTTAGGGATCTAACATCGATGCTAGTGTTTGTCGTGAACTCTAATGTCCAGGGAGAAAAAAGTAGGTATATGTTTAAAACTTGTAGAGATGGAAGATAGGTACATTTTAAGCATTTTTGGGAAAGATAGAAGCATGGGTCATCAACATAATACTAGTTAGACTAAGATATATAATCCAAGGGGCACAAGATAGAGTAGATGAAAGACTTGAAAAAGTGAAAAAGGTCTAGAACTGAGAGGAACAACCAAGTTATGAGTTTACCAAGTGTACAAGGTTAAGGTGATATATAATCCATAAATATCATCTTCACTATCTAATGAGATGGGTATAAATAATAACTATTGATGATTGCACTGTGATAATAGCTACAATATTATTGTGGGATTATCATAAGCATTTATGGTATCCAATAAATTTAATAAGTGACATGGGTAATCATTTTATGGTAGAAATAATGAGCATGCTTCTCATTGAGTTCATGACTTCACACCCTAAAAATACTCCTTATAACCTATAGGAAAATGAGATGGTGGAAGAAATTAAGAATATATTAGGGATAAATATTTCTAATATTTGTGTAGGTAAAAAGGATTAGTATGATAGAATTTTATTATGTTATGGGCCTATAAAACTACTTATAAGAGGTCAAACAAGTATACTTCATTTTAGCTATTATTCAAAAAAGTAATCTTGTGAGTGGAATTCAATTTGCCATAATTATGCATGGCATGAAAAATGATCCTAGATGATAAGGATTAATTGGATATTTAGAAAGAGGAAATAATGAAGCTAGATAAGAATCACATTATAGTTAGATGGAGCCACAGTGTGGAGAGGTCAAGAAAAATTATATTACATAACAAAAACATCAAATAAAATATATTTTTCAAGGCCACACATGTATTTCTATATGATTTAATATTTTCCAAACCCCTATGCAAGTTTTACATAAAGTGGATAGGTCTATACATCATCCACGATATAATATAGGTAGGTGTATGCAAGATGTGCACCTTAGATGGAGAAATGGTACCTGGTCATTTCAATATAATTAATTTTGAATCATAATATTTATAATCACTATAAAATTACTATAAATAAGGTTGTATGCTAAAGAAAATGTCCTACAAATTAATATACTTTTTCGTCATTTATTTTAGCAGCTTTGATTTCATAATAGTTTATTATCATAATAAGAGGCATTTGTTTCCCAACTATGGTTGTGCACGTTTTTATGTGTACAATTATATTAGTTCATAATATTTGTAGTTTACTCAGTATGTATATTTCATGTTAATTTTTTTTTTATAAAGGTAAAACAAAGTAATTACGCATAGTGTACAACATGTGATAAAAGAAAAAATTTCATTAGGAATGTAACATGTATAAGATTAAATAGGATAATACAATTAAAATGTGGGTATATAATCACTAGAGTAACACAAATTATATATGCACTATAGGACATGCACATAATTAGAGTGGGGAAAGTTGGAAAAAGAGAAAAAAAAGATAAAAATACCATCTAATGAAAAAATAAAGAATTAGGTGGATGATTGTGAAAAAATAATAAAGCATCTAGATATGTGAGGTCTATAGAGCCATAAGGTGAAAAAAATATAATAGTTCCCAAATCCTAGGAATAAAAGAAATGGAAATGACATAGGTCATGCATAATGGAAGCAACACAAGATATGTCATCACCATAATGGAAAATATAGATGTATGTATGAAATGGAAGAGTTATTGTAGAGGAAAAAAAGGTAGATGTTGTTAGGGAAATTAACACTATTAGAGTATATATATGTGGTTTCCTTTCCTTCAAGTCTTTCTTCCACTTTCACTCTTCAAATTCACAAATAGCATAGTGACCTTTAGGGCCCCCCAAAGGTTTTATGTGTGTGTGTGTGTGTGTGTGTCTATATATATATATATATATATATATATATGTATATATATATAACCTTTGGGGGCCCCTAAAGGTCACTATGCTATTTGTGAATTTGAAGAGTGAAAGTGGAAGGAAGACTTGAAGGAAAGGAAACCAAAATTTTCAACTAGGGCACTAAAGTTTCAAGTGAATTATGGATATCCATATGGATTTGAGACAAAAATTTAACCAATAGTGATTGGGTGCACCACAGATAGGGAAATTAAAGCTGAGGAGAGCCATTTTCAACTGTGTATAAGGAAGAATGTTAGTAAAGAATTTGTGACTTCTATTAAATCATTATTGAATCTCAAGATCTGAGTGAGTAATGAAGGATAATTGAGTAGATTTTAATGAAAAATAACTAAATATAAATACATTTATACATCAAATTAGGAAAGGAGAAAAAAGAAAAAAAAATTGAGACACATTTACATTGGGAGGAAATACTAGAATAAAGGGATTTAATCAAAGCCAAAACTATAATAGAGGAACCCTCTCTTGAGATCCCAATGATAAAATTATCAGATATGGTTTTGCATGGTGAAACATTGACATCTTTGTGGGATATTACACAATTTAAGACTTCAATCATAGAATGCCTAAGTATGAGAGATTTCTCAAAGATGATTGCTATATCAAGATGAGGAAGACCTAGCTAGATAGAATAACATTTAAGGATACATTTATAAATCACACATTAGATTTTAATGGCATCTTAAAACTATTTAAATTACCATTATTTTGGAAACCAAATAAATTTTAAGTTATTGATATCACATGTACATGAAGGTATGTTATACTTATAAGGATAAAGGATGAAGTTGAAACCCATGAATATAAAAAAGATATTTGGATTAAGTGATAAGGGACATAATATGAATCTTTCCATGAAAAAAACATGTAGTTAAATTTCCAAAACATTATCAAAAAATAGGCTACACAATGCCCATTAAGAAGTTGAAAGATTGCACAACACACATAGGGACCTATTTGATCAAAACAAAATTGTTTATAGTATTGTGTTGAGTATTAAAAAATAAATAAATATTATAAATAGCACACCAAATTGTGGTGTAAAATTTTCAATTTAATTTCACATAGTACATTTGTGAGGATTAATTTTGGGTGTGGAAGATGCACACCTAAAAGGATGTTCATTCAGGTGATAATAAATTATGGTCTTATTTCTATAGATGAGAGTTGTATCCTAAGCGGGTACCATGAAGCAACATTCACACATTTTGTCTAGAATGATCCCATCTATATAGATACAAAGAAAACACATTCCACACACAAATAAAAATGACACATAAAATCAATATAGAATATTGGTATGATAAATTTATTTTCTCGATTTTTAAGAAGAGAGAACCCAAGTGGTTACAAAAAGTATATAGAGACCACCCTAATTTCATGTGATGATTAATCATTCATTAATCAAAGTAAAATTGAAGGAAATATATGGAGTCATAGGATGGATCAATATGCCATATGAAATACTAGCCTAGTATGTTTAGAGATGCCTAAACAATTTTTATTAATTTTTTAAAATTATAGCAAGCAAATTAATATCAAAGTACTTGATGAAGATAACTTTGTAGTTAGGTATACCTTTAAGTATTACACCAAGGAAATTATCGAGTATGATGCCAATATGGGAGATTGATTATTAATATTATAGTTATTTTATTTGGTGTTTTATTAGTTTATGAAGTTTATGTAATTAAATTATTTCATAGATTAGTTGTTTGGTCAATTACAAACACTTTTGGGGAACTTCCTAAAAAAATAGCTAGTTAGAGTGTAGTTCACTAGATGTGTACCTAACTAAGATAAAAAACTTATCCATTCATATCCAATAGGTGGGGAATTTTTTATTTATTTATTTAACTGAAATTAAAATGTATTTAATCAATTTATTTTCTAGGGATTTGGGGCTCGTAGCTTGACTAGGTTGTATGAGTTGATTATTTGCTAAGCAAGGTTTCTTACATGTTGGCCTTGTATTTCAATAATTCAACCTTGTTTTCATGAGTTTAATTTCATTTATATTTTAGTATATTTTTAGTTTACTTAGTTTTTAAGTAAATTTATTTATTTATTTTTAACTTTATAGACACAACTTGCCATACAAGTTATCTTGTAATAGGCATGTTTTAACTTTATTTATTAATAAAAAATTATCCACAAGGAAGTGTGGTGCAATATTTTTTATCGGAATTATTTTTTCATGTGTTTATCTCTAATTTTTATTTTAGGTATTCATAAAGGAAAATTAATGATAGTATCCAATTTGAAGTTATTCGGGTAATTTTTGTTAACAATCACACTTACAACACTAATAGATTAACAACTAGTAATTTTGGGACAAATTGGTTGACATATAAATTCAATTTTAGAGTAAATAAAATATGATTTACACTCCCTCCATACATGTAAACCTTAAGAAATTATTTCAAAGGATGAGGACTCTGAAGATGATACAATGATGATTTTCCTTGGGCTAGTTGAGACTATGAATAGGAAAGTATGTCACTTAACTTATGACCTAAAAATATCTAATATAAATACTAAATTTTTAGAAATGATCTCAAAATAAAGATAAAAAAGGAATAATAAGAAAAATAATATGAGACTACCCAAGGAGAAGGAGAGAAAACACATGGGGAAAAGGTGGAAGAAAAATTGTATATGTTTGAGGTATATTTGGAAGATGCACCATTTCAATTTCAATAATAATGTCTAAACCCCAAAGAAACCATCTCCAAAGAAGCTAAAATAATGGAGTGGCAGTATAACCACACCCATTTAATTAATAACAAGTTGGTTTGGCCTTAATTAAATTAGCAACACACAAAACTATTATTCCCATGTTTTATTCCCAATTTAATATATTTGGAAAACTTGTACATTTTAACCCATTTCTAGGATGGAATTAACCTCACACAAGCATATATATAGTCCATAAAGATTTAAATCATATTATCACTTATTATAAATGTATATATAGTATAATTGGATTAAAATTATCCATTAGCCAATCCCACCTTGAAAAAAGAGATTGATTTATCTCCTGGACAAAGTTATAGTTGTACAAACCTATCCAAGACAAACCCATACCTATATGAGTTTGTCTAATTTTTTATTTATGGGTCCATCTCTTTATTATCATTGGTCATTGGATTTAACCCTTCCCATTTATATTTTCTAAACTTAGCTGACACACATTCATTATTCTAATTAATCTTATAAACATAAGTTATTTTAAATCCATTTGACAATGAGAAATAATAATTAAGAATAACGATAAATTTTTTGAAACTTCAATACTCCTAAGGTATATCATAGAACCAAGCTTATTCATTCAAATGGTACTCCATTGAAACAAATCCTACACAATTGAAACTATTATTTATATTAATCTCTCTTTAACTTCCCTTGTGCCAAAGAAGTGTAATTAGAATTTAGTAATTGCATTGATCAGTTCTAAGGAAGAGGAGATTGAAACCCTTACTTGAGATATTACATTCAAACAATACAATAAATATACAGAGTTTTGATTTTTAACATGTGGGATATGTAGTTTTCAATTCTGCTTTGAATGTTTATTGACTCTATTACTTTTTTTGGGAGTGTGCAAGCTAGGTATAAGTGAATATTCAAAAATACAAAATATTATGCATTATACATATATTAGGTGAAGGTACAATCACAATCAATAAGATACAATGCATATGAACTAGAAAATATATACTATGAAACCCTATAGTGACACACTTGGATACATAGAGACACTTGGGGACATACAGGTAGGAATGAAACACTTAGGATTATTGTAGCTAAACTTATATAGACCAAACCTATACATGTATTGATTCATCTTAGAGTAGTGCACAAGTCCAAAACATAAGATTAGTTATAGTACAATAATCAGATTCAAAATATAGACTTTGATTTATAAAATAATTAAGGTGTGATAGTCTCATAACTTCTTTTTTAATTCATTGATTTGATTTAGATCTCATTTGTGACACTTAAAATTGTTTATATTACTTAGCCTCTAATATAAATATGATTTTTTTATTTAAATATTAAATGTTTACATTTGTATAATTGTATCTTTTTTATGCCTATGTTTTGTAAACCATAGAATTAGGATAAACATAATTGGTGAAACCCAACTCTTTCCAAGACTCAACCTAGGGTTTCATACAACCTCTCTTCCTACACTTTCATGGATGATTTCATATTTTATTTTTAAATATGAATTATTTTTATGCATGCTTTTCAAAACCCAAATTTATATTGAGGTACCTAATTCATGCCAAACTCACCTAGGGTTTTATCATTTTTTGAATGCAACTTAGGGTTTTATAAACATGCATCCTCTTAGTGTTTGTCCAATCATTTTAAAATCTGATTTTCATATTTTCACTCTAGTTTTACATATCCCTTTCATATAGTAATGACCTCATAACCTTTGAATTTTAATTACTTAATGTTAATCATGTGTAAATTTTGGAAATAGATGAGTGCTATATCTTTTATAGATGCTAAATTGTAAAAAGTCACATTTTCAAAGAATAAAAGGATTAAATATTTAATTGTTCAAGATTTTAGAGATAGTATTCTTACAAACCTAATTCATGCATGAATTTTTATAAAAGGCTAAAGAGGTATTGAATATAAAAACCTTTGATAATAACATACCTAGGGTGTGCTATTATAATCCCAAAAACATTTATGCTTTGTGACAAATGTTTGAATCCTATGTTTATGAAAAACAATATGCCTACATACATTAGCAATGATTAGGCTCAAACCTTGAACAAAACTATTGAGAATATAACCATTTTTAAACATGAGGCACTCACCATGATGCATATTATAAGAGATTAATAAAGCAATGTACATAATCTATCACTTTATCAAAAAACATATGAAGCCAACATTAGGGATAATATTGTGTATTATCATTCTACATACTCCTTTCTTTATTTTCTACATGATTCATTTTTTATTTAAATTAAATTCTATCATACAAAAGTATTGATTAAAATATAAAAAATGTTTAGTGATCATCATCAGTACATGTTTATTGTACCATAGTCTAGTACGTACCTTCTTCCTCCTATATTTTGTGTCTTACATGTGCCTTCTTTCTAATGTTTAGTTTATAAAATTTTCAAAATCCAGAAATATTTGTAAATGAAAAAAATAAAAAATAAAAGTTTTCCTTTATCTTGGTCATTGGATACACATCATACCTATCACTATAGAGTTCACACACCATATTTTCATACCTAGTTTTTAATGGTATACCTTGATTAGGTGAGAGGTTGGACAATTTGGGTATATTTTTAATGGTGTACATCTCTCTTGTGGGGGGACATTGCTTACTCATCTAAACAATAACATTTTCTATAAACCATGATTTCATTAAATCTATACATATTCCAGTCCATATTAAAACTAAAAACTATTTTATTAGATTTTTATAGTATTAATTATTTAAAATATTGGAATCTAGTTTCACTATTATTGGATTCCAATTTAGATTTTATTGGAATTAAATGTCATATTTTACAGATTCATAATTAAAAGTTTTTGGAATTCAATGTTAGACAAATATATTATAAATTGTAATCTCTTGAATTAATTTAATGTTTTTTTTGTAATTTTTTAAATTAATTAAATATATTTTAATGTAAGCACAAGAGATTGGGTCCACTTAAGAACTACCTTTACCTCTATGATGTATGGATAAAACACTCAAACTCTCCCATTGACACACTTGAGCACACAACTAAACTTGAAACATTTTATTCAACGCACTTTCTTTATTGAATTCATCTTAAAACAATAAAAATGGATGCACACTCTCTTTCACACTCACACAAATGCCTATATAATCATATTGAAATGAAAACATGAATAACATACACTTTTAGTATCCCATGGATTGGTTCACCTTCAATTCTCTCTTATTTTTTCTATCCTCAAAATTGACTCCTCTTTCCCCAAATTATAATATTCTATGACCTTTTTCTATCTTATCTTGTGTCTCTTCACATTCCCTAACCCCTTAGAAATGATCCAAATCCATTCATTCATCTTTTTGGGTCATTACTTTTTTTTAACATCATTCATAATAGACTCACCCTTGTTTGTAAGATAGAACCACCATTAGATGTAAAATTTCCCTGTGATAGTTGTGTAATCACCACTGATGATTGTGTAACCACTACCATATGTAAATCAATAGTTTTGTTACTGAGAAAAATTGCCAATTTATGGAAGCCATAACTTGATCATACGGACTTTGATTGAGATGATTTTTTTGAAATTATGCTACTCTTCGAGAGGAATAAAAAATACAATAAGATTTGGGTTTAGGGAAGACTTAATGCAATTTAATTCTTTTCTACACAACCTATCTATTTTACCATTATTTGGTAGAGCCAAATTCTTAGAAATGTATAGAGCACAATATTTTTCATCGGTCAAATCAACATACTTTACTCATTGAAAACTATTACATATATAAGGAATATTTATCTTATAAATTAGGAGTCTATTATAATCCCTTTATTTTCTTTAAAATATCTATCTCCTAATTTCTCTCCCACAAACCTATCTTTCATGAGATGTAATTATTATTTTGCACACAATAATATTGTTTATAATAAATCTCACTATTGTCATTATATGATTTGTAATAAAAAATCACCATTATATTCATACAATAAGTTCACATTATTAATTTACCTCAATATTCCCTCTCCTAATGTGAAATTAGGGACGTCGATTTCAATCAATAATGCATTCAATACAATCAAGTGATTTTTTACATTTAAATACCTGTTTTATTGAAAATTACCTTTCAAGGTTTATTTGAGAACTTTCAACACAAATACTATAAACAACACTTATTTTCAAAGATGAAAAATAACTAAACTATAATGTGTATAAATGACACAAGACACTAAATGACACAATATCTAAGACAAAAAAATGTTTACAAAATAAAAAATACTAAACAAATATTATTCAGTGACAACATATTATAACACATAATATTAAAACTTAAAAAGTAAAAAAATAATACAATGTGTTAAAACTCATAAACTAAAAAGAATAAAATAATTTAAACTATAAAATAAACAAAAATGAACAAAACATAAAATACATATAACTATTTAAAAGACTACCTAAAAACTTAACTAAAAAATATAATAAAAAACCTAATACTTAAAAAGACAAAACTTAAAAAATAAACTTCATGCTTTAAAAAAAATCATAACAATATTAGAAAAATTAACAAACAAAACTAAATTTAATAAAAAACTAAACTAAAAACATAATATGTAATGATTTTTACAAAACCTAAAAAGAAATTAAAAAAACAAAAAATTATTAAAACAAAGATTAAACTAAAACAAAAACCACTTTAAAAAAATGAAAACCATGGCTAATCAAAATTTTACAAATAAAAAACAAACAAACAAAACCTAAAACAAATTAAAACTTTTATCTTTAGCCACCGAGAGAGGAGGTGAGCTATAATTTGTATCCATCATTTGAATCAATAGGATTGAGGGATAAACTAAGGTCATCAATGGATTTTATGCAAAATGCAATCATCGATTATGCTTGTTGTTGATAGAAGATGGCAGTGCATTAGAGAGGACCATTTGGACAATTGGAAGAAGACATTATTGAGAGATGATACCAAGTAATATTTATGCCATTAAAGAGGAGGATCATACCAAGGAAGATCCAATGGAGTTTGAGCTCAAACTTCCATATCCTAAACCCATATTTATGTTGGACACACAATAAAGTCAAAATCCTTGATGTGAGTGAGGTATTTGATTTGAGATCAATGTTATTAAGTACAGGGCCACACAAGCTTATCGATGATGAATGATGTGGTGAGTATCTCTAGATGAATGGAGGGAGCCTCGATTCTTCAATCAAATCAAAACACTTCCATTTTTTTTATATAATACCAAACCCTTAATATAACTTGTATAATATTTGCTTCAGTGTATCTGTATAGATGATAAGCCATGAACCCTCATATGGAGATCTACAACTAGAAAGCAAAAATACATAAATATATGTAGTTTTAATTTACAAAATAGAATCTATAAGCCCAAATATAAACTATAAATTAGTTGTATAGACTAAAAACTTGATAAATGTCCCAAATCCTCTTTAATTCCATTAAATACATTTAAGAAAGAGGCATAAAAAACAAAACCTAGTATGTACTATTGCTTCAATGTATAAATGAATGAATTATGGAAAACCTTTCGAATGGAGAGACTTCAACACGTGGTCTTCACTACTTAGTCTCAATATGCTTAGGCCAAAGAGGTATAGAGAGGTCCCATCAGGGTCCTTAATCTAATACTAGATAATGATGTTACACCATTATTTGGTAGAGCCAAATTCTCAAAAATGTGCATAGCACAATATTTTCTATCGGTCAAATCAACATATTTTATTCATTGAAAACTATTAAATATATAGGGAATATTTCTCCTATAAATTAGGAGTCTATTATAATCCCTTTACTCAAATATCTATCTCTTAATTTCTCTCTCACAACCCTATCTTTCATGAGATGCAATTATTAATTTACACACAATAATATTATTTACAATAAATCTCACTACTATCATTACATGATTTATACTAACAAATCACTATTATATTCACATAATAAGTTCACATTATTAATTTACCTAAACAATGACATATTAGATTATATGAATGGTTAAGAAACTCAACTGACTTGATTGGTACCATGTAGCTATCTAAAACTGATATGTATCTAATGTGTTTGATGGTACTAAAGTTTAAGAGTATTGCTATTCATTTAGATCATATTCATCATGTAAAGAATGACAAACATAAAAACAAGACAACATGAACATACACCACTCTTATTTTGGTTGATACAAAATTGCATAAACCCTTAGATGCTCCTATATCATATTCTTATCTTATGTAGATTGGGAATGTGCCCATTCTACACAAGATAAAAATATTATCTTCTTATTAATATATACTCGTGTAGAATGGGTATATACCCATTTTACACAAGATAAGACTATGGAAGACTTTATTTTTATGTTTTATCTTTTGGTGCATTAGTTTGAAGTCAAATTGGTTGTAGATAAATCAACACTTGCTTGGCCAGATGCTCTTCTAATGAGGGTGTGGTTCTTAGTTAACTTTTTCTTTCTCAACTCTATATTTTATAAGTTTGATAGGTGTTATAGATTTTGTTGACTTGGGTTCCTTTTGCTTTGGCCCCCTTGGTTCTCCTTTCAAGATTGGTGAGTTCATTTGGGCCTTCTAGCTTCCTTTGTGGAGTTTAACCACCACTCTTTTCCCAATACCTTCCCCATCATTTCATGGTGTGATTTTTATTTAAGAGTGTGCCAATCAGTTGTGTTGGTTCATTTTGATTAGATGTTCTCCCTTGGGATGTGGGAGTAAGTAATTTGGATTTATCCAAGTAGTTATTTTTTATTTGACTATGTTTATTCT
This sequence comes from Torreya grandis, assembly GCA_037957365.1. Lineage (NCBI taxonomy): Eukaryota > Viridiplantae > Streptophyta > Pinopsida > Cupressales > Taxaceae > Torreya > Torreya grandis. Next base: position 1,130,104 of record JARHVA010002939.1, on the reverse strand, counting down.
TTCTAATTAGATGTTCTCCCTTGGAATGTAGGAGTAATTAATGTAGATTTAGCTAAGTATTTATTTTTTTTGTGTTTTTCACATCGTATGGTGTCTTTTGTGGCAAATGTTGTGGCTTGAATCATCCTCAATGGCTTCTTTTTATCTCATAGTCTTCTCATGTAGTTGGCAAAGCATCCTATTTTGATAGATTAATATGAACCATTATTTTCATTGAACCTCTATTCCAATTGAAATTAGAAAAGTGGTAAATGGATTTTAGTAATAGTGTCTCAGGTCAAAACCTAAAGACAATATTCTAGATTAAATCAAGGTAGATTGTAGAGTCTATTTGGGTTGTCATTGGTCAATATTTTATATGTTTAGAAAATTAGGTGAAAGTAAACTCAAATATTTTTGTTATCTTTATGAGCAACCTATTTTGGGATTTAAAAGATAAGATACTCATGCAAAATTTTATTTAGTATTTTTTGCAGCCTTGTTTTCACCTTGGGCTTGAAGCAAGATTGAATGTGCTGGTTTTGGATAGCCCCAAGAGTATTTTATTCTCTAGTTTTGAGTGTTATGTTCTCATTCCTTTTTCAGTCTTCTAAGAACTTCAAAAGTGCTTCATGTCCATGTCTACCTTTTTGATAATTTATTGGCATAATTCTAGGTGGAGTAATCCCATGGGGTTTTCCCCCTTCATTCAATGTGGAAAGTTTATCATCTCCTTTGGATTCACTAGAAAGGATCTTGGATAAGAAAGTGTATAAGGATTTGATTGACACAACTAAACTACTATTTCAGATTAGTGATGAGAAACATTGTCCTCCTTAGGATGAGGTTCCTAGTTTGGATAATGTGAATATGGAAAGGTGGTGCCTAACCACTCATCTAATGGATTATTCCAAGTATATGCATTTCATACTAGACATAGTGGATACTTATCTAGGTCAGGGATGTATTTTATATTGTCATGGACATGGTAGACCCTACTCCAAGCATGATGGTCATTTGGATTTGACTTCACACAATAGGTCTTATTTTGGTGGTAACAAGGGAATTATCAGGTTTATCAAGGTGGTGACAATTCTAGTCTCTGAGATAGTGTGGTGTTGGTCCCTTTGGGGAAGAGTGATGACATAAAAATAAAGATGTGGTTTTCATAGACAAAAATTATGCCTTTTGGGAGGAATGTGGTTGTAATGACTATGGGAGTCTGTCTTATTTTTTATGGCTTGTTGCTTATTGGTTTTTTGTGTATAGCATTGGTTGCCTTTCTCTATCTTGGTTTTTTTATAATCTAGGGTTTGTCCCCATTTTATGGTAGTCTTATTATGTTCTTCATATTTATTAAGGATGTAATGAAATTACTACAACAATAAATTAGAATATCAGAAATAGATCCAAATATGATTGTAATATATCTGAATATATGATAATAGACAAGCCACTTTGAGGGGACAACCTCCACAAGATTTAATAAGAAGAAACTTCATAATATATCATGATAAACAATTACCCACTACCTCCTATATATAGTCATGTAGGCCATGGTTACTCCATAGGCCGACCTACTAACCAAAAAAAAGCATAGAGAAATGTGATATAACATCAAAGAGGGATAAGTAAGCCACAATTCGACTAAACATATCCTCATACGTGTGATAGGTTAGGGGCGTAGCATGCCCTTCCCCTTCAAATCAACATTGTCCTCAACGTTGAACAACTCTAGATGTTGTTGCAGAAAATCTTCACCTTCCCAAATTGCATCTTCACTGCTCTGGTTCTTCCACTTGATCAGATTTTCCTAATCTCTCTAGTTCTTAACATTTTAGTATGTGTTTGGAGGATCTTCTTTGGTTCCAAAATGAATCATCTTTCTTCATCTAGTTCCAGGAGCTCTGCCTAGGCTAAAACTTTCTATCTAATGACATTCTTAAAATAGGACACATGAAATACTAGGTGTATGTGAGATGAATGAGGTAACTTAATCTTGTAAGCCACACTTCCAATTTTTTATAGAACTTGATAAGGGCCATAATACTTAGGAGCAAGTTTGTTATCCTTTTTAGGTTTCTTCAATGACATCTGCTTGTAAGGCTGCAAACGAATAAATACCCAGTCACCTAACTCAAAATTTTGCTCACTATGGTGTTGATCTACTTTTTGCTTCATCCTATTTTGTGCCAAGGCCAAATTCTCTCTCAAACTAGCCAAAACCTCTTGTTGATGCTGAATGTGCTCCTCCACATCAAGAATCATTTGTAGATCAGGATGTGTAGATGCCTGTGTGGGTTGAGCTTCTATGGAACATAATCATGCAATATTTCCCTATGTCACCTTTTTTAGCATCTTGGTCATCTGATGTGAACTAATAAATTATGGAGATTTAGCCTGTAATCCATGTAGTTCAATTTTCCTACCTTCATAATGAAATTGCATGAATAGTTCATGGAAGTTCATCTCAATGATACCCAAGGTTGTGAGCCATTAGACTCCCAAAATAATGTTTGTGCTACCCATGGGAATAGAAAACATAGGAGAATTGAGATTTTACTCACCCATAGCAAGCTTAATACTATGGCATTTGCCTGAACAATTAATTATGCCACCATCTATAATCATGACCTACAATTCTGGTGCTAGGTAGATGAAACAGTTCAATCGAGTGGCTAACTTATGGTTGATGAAGTTATGTGTGCTCCCTGAATCAATCAACACTGTCACCTTCTATTTTTTGAGAAAACCCACCACCTTAAGAGTTTGTGGAGTGCTAATACCTACAAGTGCATGACAAGAGATTATAGGTTGGGAATCTTTAGGTACCTCCTATATCTCTTCTTTAGCATCATTGGAGGCATCATCTTCTTCTTTATCTTCATTAGATCCCTCAATGTAGAATAAATTATTCTCAACACATCTATGTCCTTTGCTCCACTTACTGTCACAACTGAAACATAATCCTTTTACATGTTTCTCTTCAATTTGTTGAGGGGTCAATCTGGTAGGTAGAGGAAATGTTGGTGTCGATATGCTATGATCTTTGAATTGAGTGAATGGATGCTTCTTATTGGCTAAGAATTTTTCCTCAGCTCTGCGTGCCATGATAATAGAATCAAAAATATTAAGTGGATTAAACATGCGTACCTTATGTTGAATTTGGTCCTTGAGTCTACCCAAAAATAGGTCATTCAAGTTCTCCTCAAAAATTATCTCCACACATAAGGATAGATTCTAAAAATGATGAATATAATCCTTAATGGAACCAATCTATCACAATTTTGCTAGTTGGATAAATTAATTCTATGTCACACTATTGCCATAGTGTAATTGTATCTCCTTTGTAAAAACTGACCAGGTGACACTGAGAGTCATATTTTTCTTTTGAGCACACAACCATCGATACCAAATGAATTGATCTGGTTCAAGATACAAGGATGCCATGGTAACCTTCTATCCACTTGGGATCTGATGTAGATAAAAAAATATCCATTTGGTTGATGCAATTGAGTGGATCTTTTCCATCAAATTTGCGCATATCCACCTTTGGTAACAGGTTCCTCTACGGCCATGTAGTTGGATTTGAAGTAGACTAGTTGGGAGAACCACCCTGGTGGGGTTATGTAATAGAGATAGGTGGATGATTTGCCTGATTATTTTTCAAAGTCATTATGATATCTAAAAAATTATCTTGTATGGATTTCATATTAGATTGTATTCCTTGCACCTCACTTTGAATGCCTTACACACAATAGTCAAGCTAGCTCACTTTGTGATCTATGTCAAAAAACCCTGGTACAAAGGATCTAGTACATCCCCTTATGAATCCATCTCTTCCTTTTTAGGAGTTTTACCTAGAGTTTCAACACCCTTTCCTCGGCCCTGAGTTTGTGGACCTACCATAAAAGGGCTTTACAATGTTGACCCTGATTGGCACTTTTGACCCAACTTTGACCAAGCAATTTTTGACTTATGTCAGCCTAAAATAAAAACATACAAAGAACATAACCTATCAAAAAATTTCTAATCTTTCCAAAAATGTAAATAACTCAGAAAAATTATTTGAATTTCACATTATAGAGCAATTTTATGAAAAACACTAAAAATGAGATAACTTCTGAAAAATAGATCTAAATGATATGAAATTTTAATGGAAGCTTAATTTGATTATTTATCACCTTCATTAAAAAAATTTCAAATAAATTCACAACTATTTTTTAGATATCACAAAATTTAAAAAATTGGTGTTTTGCCCACAAGATTGCCCAAATCGCAGCTTTGATACCACTTGTAATGAAATTACTTCAAAAATAAATTAGAATAGAAAAAATAGATCCAAATATGATTTTAATATATTTGAATATATGATAATAGATAAGCCACTTCGAGGGGGCAACCTCCACAAGCTTCAATAAGAACAGATTTCACAATATATCATGATAAATAATTACCCACTACCTCCTATATATAGTCTATCTAGGCCATGGTTACTCCATAGGATGACCTAATAACCAAAAGAAATAATAGATAAATGTGATATAACATCAAATAGGGATAAGTAAGCCATAATTTGGATAAACATATCCTCATACATGCGATAGGTTAGGGGCGTAGCAAAGGACATTGACATGAATTGTATTTCCTTCAATGTCATTGCTAGTTTTTTAAATCTTATTTTTAGTAATATGAGGATAAGAGCCCCGCAACCTTTAATTAATGATAAAAAAATCAATTATATAATAAATTATAAAAATTAAAGTGACTATAAAAATAATCATCTTTCATTTAAATATACAAGAGCAATCTTTTATAAATAATCAATTATTATGCAAAAAAATTCCAATTGTCACTTTAAAATTTAACCAGATTTACTTTATATAAATTCTTGTAACAAATACAACATAATTCTACCAATATAACTCAATAAAAGTAAATAAGTATTCTTTTGTATCTTTCCAAAGAGTGATGCATTTGGGTGCATCTCCACATGATGTAACCACATACATAAGTATGTGAACATTTTCCTACCCAAATGTAGTGTGCCATCAATTTTACAGCTAGAGGCAATCCAAAGAAAATGGATTTTTTTGTTATAAAAAAATATGTTATCTTATATAAATAATATTTTTTATGTTACTGATATAAGTGCATATATAAAACCTTTTGCATGTTTTTTATGTATATTAACACAATATTTCCTTTCTTTGATCTGATAAATTTGTTACTATGATAGCCCCCATGTAAAAATAAATTCCACATTTTGTATTTATTCAAATTTTTGAATGAAAAAACATTTTATTCTTGCATTTAAGTAAACCACAACCCAATAACAAAATGTTTCCTTACAATTTTTATCAATTCAAGGATGAATACATGACTGAAGTATTGGTAACATGAATATGAAAAATCTAGATGTTTGGTCAATGATCTAAATTCAGTAATCCTTGAGACTCTAAATAATATTTATTCTACTTACAATACCAAAAAATTCCTTTCAAGTGAAATGATATCTAAAATAGTCAACCAATACAATAATTACTTTTCAATAAGGTGAGTTATTAATATTTTATTAAAATTAATTTCATGCCACCATTGTGTTATTTTATGTTAAACACTAAGAGTGAATTTTAAATATTTAACAAGTTATTTCTAATAAACTCATTGTAACAAAACATAATTTAAGGAGAAACTCATAGTAGAAAAAAATATAGATAAAAATCATTCTTTAATAGCATAGGCAATTTTCAAAAAATCATGATTAATCAGAAAAACTTAAAACTACTAAAATTTTGCTACAAAAGTACCAAAACTATTTTTATTTAAATTTAAAGTATAAGTGTATTTGAGAATTCAAACAAATATGAGTAAAAACATCTATCAATAAAAATAGATAGTAATACAATTTGAAAAATGTTTAAATAAATAATTTTATATAAGTAATGTAAAATCCATTTAATTTATAATTGCCTTGTTCAACACTTGTCATGGATAAACTAGATTTTTTCAAAGCTTTACTTACATCATCTTCATCCTAAATAAAGAATTTTTATGTAAATAATGTCATCATAAACCAATTTCCACTCCTAAAATCTTTTTCAAAATAGACCTTCATTGAGATGACAAATTTTTATTTAATTACACCTTTGTTTAGTGGGTTGAATACAATAGTACTTGCATAATTAAAATGAATTCCAGGTTCCTTCCAATTCATGTCCAAATTATTATTAAATATTTTTCAATTTTTATTACAATGCTAATAAGTCTAAAAAAATAAAGGACATGTCTTTGCTTTAGCTGTCATTAGTAGTTTTGTTGTAATTTTTTTCTACATTGACATTTGTATCAAATGTAGACCAAAATGATACTTGAATTTGTGTGGATGCAATTGTTAAAAATTAGTTCAAATATCCTCTTATCTATAAGTGTTTATTTTTAACTTCGAATGTGTTATTAATTTTTGAAGAATGATTTTGAATTAACAATCCCTCTAAGTTGAGAGCAAGAAGTTTTTATAAAAAAATATCAAAGATTTTATAAGTTTTTTCTCAAAGGTATTGCAGAAAATAATAATATTGAGATTTATATTTCATTTATTTTTGAATGTAATCATAATGTTCTAGTTAATGTTTTACCTGCATTCCTATGAATTTATATAGATTGTACATCATCTCCAATCAAATCTACACATAAGAATTTTAAATTAGAAGTACATAATGCTTGAAAAATAGAATCAAACCAACATTAGGAAGTAATGATTTTTTTAATAATTGATCAATAATAATTAATACCTATTTACAATCCAAGTGTGATAATAGATAGTGCCCAATATGATGTATTTTTTGTGATTACCACAACCAATTGCATGTTATACTGAATTTCATTTTGTTAGTTATATGTGTCATCTAGTTATCTGGTTTTATCCCCTTGAGCTAAAGTTAAGCACTTTTTAAATTAAACCCTATCATTTAATTTTTCATCTACATTCATCATTGTTTTTAATTTCTTAAAAAATTATACCAATAAGAAACATACAAGTTTAGAATGGTAATTCAAAATCCTTTAGAATAGGCAATGGCTCATTCTCAAATGCATGAAAAAGTATAATATCTAGGAATAGGTGGTTGTCCATTATCATAAATATCTCAATATAGATAATTTAGTCTAGTATATATTAGAATCTAAATTACTCACTTTAATTATGAAAAAAGGTGTAATAAAAAATGTTACAATATTATCAAACAATGTACATACCTAGAGGTGTAGTGAGATATTTGTAGTAATAATTAAGCATCATTTCTTACTTTGAATTTCCACTATACATTACAATTAAATAATATTTAATTTTTTTACAATTTAAGTGAATTTATGCCTCCATAATGTATTAAAACATGGAATGAGTCTATGTTGCATCTTTTGATCATGTGCTCCAAAAAAATTATAGAATTATCATACTTGAATGAATGTTCTGATAAGTCAATCCCAATATCGGTTGGCCTTATAATATCCAAGGGCTTGTTGTGTGACCAATAAAGTTTTATTCTCACTTTTTCATCAAGTGTGTATTTTGAATTATGGACACCATAAATGCTAAATATCATTGATATTCCCTTGAACACACCTTCATCATTTAGAATCCTATAACACCCTTCATAAGTAGTTTCATTCTTATCTTTAGAATTTTTTATGTAGATGTATACATAATTATGAAATAAGTAATATTTTGAGCACTAGAATAAGAAATATGCATGCATAATTCATTACACTAGACCCAATGTAGGATAACATATATATAATATTAGTTTGTTTGATATTAGTCACAATGTTGCAAAAATATACAACAACCACCTCTAGATTAAGAGGAAAAAGATGTTTTTCTAGTGCTTCCAATGTTCTACCCAACAAAAAATGAAAATCGCATTGGCATGTGCACTGATAAATATTTTCCTCCCTTGGTTGAGAATATTTAATAACTGATGATACATGTAGTTCCAAAAAGTTGATAGAATCCTTTGATATTGTTGTATCATCTTTTGTTTTTCTCTAACTTCTTTGCCATGTTTGAATAGTTTTTATTTTTATTTTTCTCTTTTCATATTCGAATTCCTCATAAATTTGAACAAAGTGAGTTTCATCCATGCCAAAAAAATTTATTACATTTGATGTAGTGTATCCCATCTAAAATAATTCTTCAAGAACCTTTGATTTCAAATAGTCCATAATTTTCAACCTTGAGACAATGTTATCCTTTACTCTTTTAAAATAGGTAGTTAAAATTTCTACCTTCACATCAAGTTTAATAGTTGTTCGTAGGAAAATTTATCCACTCATAAATCTATCTGTAAGTACATAAAATTCATCTACAAACATACCACTTGTGCTTATGAATAAACATATTATAAGACCATCCAATGAATTTACCTTGAAATCATGGTTATTATCTTTCTTAGGGAAATAAGGCAGTACACCATTTGTGTACAAATAAAAAACTAGAACCCATTTTTCCTAGATTTCATTAGGAAAAAAGGAGAAATGGCAAGTTATCATTAAGGTTTTCAAAATTTAGTCTTTAAAAAATATTCAAAATATCTTTTTCAAAAGCATGTATCCAAACATAAAAAAAATACATTAATCAAAATTTATACAATAATTAAATGAATATTTATTTTTTATTTATTTTATTGTTAATTGAGATGAATTAATTATATAAAGTATGTTCTAGTTATCTACCTTATCATGGCTAACACTAAGATCTTATGGTATTTTTTTCATGATCCACATCACCTTGGATTTTAACACTTGGTCAATAAACTTTGTTGGAACCCATGTCTTGTTAGCCATATTTTGTTGTTAGTATATATTGATTATCTGATACATTGTGGCTTTGGATAAAATAATATGAAAAAATATTTATTTTATTCTATCATGAAAATAAGAAAACTCATGGTTTGTCAATATAATTTTCTAATCTACAATGGTATTTTATCCATTGATAATAAAAAATTTAGTTTCAAAATCATAAAATTCATACTCGCAATCAATGTCCAAGATATCACTAGTTTGTTTATTGAAGGGAAACAATATTGTCTCCCTCTAAAGAGGCACATGATTACACAAGATAGATCTAACCAATATATCAACAATATCTAAATCAAAGGATCGATACTAGTATTTATAAGGAGTTTGTTGGCAACGTTCAAATTCCATCTTAAATGAATTTTCATTGAATAAGAAAAAATGAATTTCTTGAGATATTGATGATTTAATTTTATTAAGTCCATTTTCAGCTTGATTTCATATATTTTTCTCCCTTGTAGATGTCCTTAGCTCTTGAAGGTGTGATACTGAAGTATTTTTTCTAACTTAGATAATATTTGCCTCCTCATTGTTTAAATGCTAATTTAATTATATGAATCCAATTAAGTGATTTACATTATTGAAATTAGAATATTGGAATACACATATTTAATAAAATACAATATGCTACATAGTTTTACATAATTAAAAACTTGATAAAAATAATAAAAGAGCCTAAGGATGTGCAAACCTACCTAAAATAGACTATATGTTGAATGTGTAGGCTAAAAAATACTAGAGGATGCTTAAAAAGACCTTTAAATAATGTCATGTCTGAAACCAAAAATTTTATCCTATGCTAGGACTAGGCTATAGGAGGTGGAAAAGGGTGTAGTGTAGTTATGTCTATTAACTGTGATTGTTTCCTAGTTGATTGTGCACCTAATTCATAGTTCTAGGTCTATGTAACTTATTTTGAGGGCTTGTTGATTATGTGTAGGAGTCAAATAGATCCATTGAAGACATAAAAAATAGAAAATCCTAGGTACTACAAAAGAAACACAATAAAAATTGAATACACAAGAGATGAAATATGGTTGAGATAATAGTTGAGCTAGCCTTAAAAAAAACCCTTATGATTGAGCAGTGCATACATAGCCTAAATGAGCCTCAGGCTGATGTAGTTATTACTACTAGAGTGATTGTGTGATCTATGATTGTGAAACTATATTACTATAGCTAGAAGGTTTTATTGAAATGCTTGAAAAATGGATGTCCTTGACCTATAATAAATAGTAATTAGACTTGGATTATGACTGTTAGAATGAAACATAATATAAATTGGAATAATTTTTTTTATTTTTCTTAGTTTGTAGTGCTTTTGGAATTAACTTACTAGGTCCTTTCAAGTGAATGTCGTGATGTAATTTTATATGGGAATATTTATAATATTTTTGCTAACCAAACTTTTAATAAGTACAAAAGAGTTGTTGTACACCATACTGATTTGAAAAATTAACCATTATAGTGTAGGGGATAAAGCCATGCTAGTGGACAAGGACACATTGTGGCCCTATCCAACTTAGTGCGGTTCTATCTCAAAAAAAGAGATTGCTAGAAAAGGTTTGATAAGTTCTTATCAGATGAATAGGGAAAAATAGGGTTGAAATAGGGATGCCTATATGATATTTTATATGTTCATAATACAATTGATGTTCCCTTATATATTATGAGTTAGAAACATAGAAAATAGACAAATTAGGGGAAATATGTCAAGGATAAACATTGTCAAGCACTTAATGATTAATTTGTGTCAAAATTTGCCCCCACTTTATTCTAGTGATGCAAAAAATGAAATTACTAGAGTAAATTAGATGCAAAATATGAGTGTCCATGCACATTTTGCCTTTAAATGTGAATGTTGATTGTGAAAATGACTTAATATGAAAAAAATAGAACAATTCTACTTAAAGTAGTTATTGTCCATATTTTTAAAGTTGATATTTGAAAATTTGAATCTTTGAGATTTTAAAAGAGAGAAAGGAATGTATAAAATTGAAAGAGTGTGCAATCTTATGGCTCTACAATTTGAAAGTATAAAATTGCTTTCCCCCTTTTGTTGAGGCAATTTTGAGAAATTTTGAACCTGTGAAAAATTGAGAGTGATAAAGTATAAATCTAAAAAAATTTAAATTATAAAGTTGAAAAGATTATATGATATAGCTCTCACTTAAATATGTAAATCACTCTGTAAAGAAATAAAGGGGTGGAAAAACCAAATGTGTCTTACTACATATTGAAAATGTGCAACTATATATTTTGAATGTCACTAGACTCTAACGTGTCCCACTTACAACATAAATACAAATCACACTAATACAATTGGATCTATATTCTATTTGAAACTTTGAAAAAAAATTGAAATTGTCATATAGTAACTTAAACATGAATGAATATAATTCCCCTTATAGTGTACTGATTTGATATTGAATTGCCATTTTGAACTTTGAAACTATTGAAACTTGTAACTATAGATATAAGCAAACATGCATGTGACATCCCCCCATAATATAAAGATTCTAAATCATGTTGTAATATTTTGAACTATATAGTACCATAAATATCAAATTTTATTCATGAGGACTTGACTTCTCAAGGCAAACCCATTATGATGCCCCTTTTGAGATGACAGATGTACCCTATAAGTCACATAGATCAAAATAAACATTATGTAATATGTGAGAGATGTAATAATATAATGTAAATTTAAATATTTGAATTGGATTGCATCATAATGCATGAATTTAAAATTGAATTTGCATATGAAACATATGTTAGATTGTTGAAGTACATAAACATGGTGTGCATGATATGCATCATGGAACTAATAGTAATAATATTATATATTTAAGTAATGCATGATATGAATCATGGTAATATATTTATAAGAAAGTACATACAAATAATGTCATATTTTTTCAAATTTTGTCACACATAAGGCCCAAGGGTCACATACAAGGGACATAAGAATGTTGAATAAGCACACAAGGTAAAGAACCAGATAAAAATGGCATAATAATGCCATACAAGCAATAATTTGAACATACAAAGCCAAAGATTACACATAATAGACAAGAAAACCTACAATGTAGTAAAGTAAGAAAGAATCATAAAACAAATTAAACTAGTTTAGATCAACCATATGCATCTATGTCATTGTTATCAAAATAACTATTGGTGTAGTGATTTTTTGCATTGAGTTTTGCCTACACAGCCTTATGGCCATTCTATGCCAATTAAGCTTCCTTAGGTTAGTTATAAAAGGGTCACGTAAGCTAATTTCATTTTAATATAATTATTTAATTAGGAAAATTAGAGGCTTCCTCATGTTTCCTTAACTTTTCCTATATGTACCCCATTTTTCCTCTTTGAAAGGTTAGATAGATTAATGTGATTTTATGCAAGCAAGTCATATTTTGAAATATTGTTGTGTGAAGACAAACTTCTTCCTCCTTTGCAATTTATCTATGATTTAATTTCTCCATACATAGATTTTATCTATCTTCTGTGTAAGGATCTAAGATCGTGGCCAATCCAATGTGGTATTAGAGCCATTTTTACCAGTATTGTAGTAATATTTGTGGTGAAATCTTGAATACATTCTCTATTCTAGCATAAAGAAGTATTTGGTGGGATTCCTTGGAGAATTCATATAAAACTTTCTACTAGAACTTTAGATCTCAAAAATTACTGTGCCATTAGTTTTACAAGGTGCCAAAACTCTTGGATCAACTATAAATAAAACCTAGTTCTGGAACAATCATTTTTCCTTTCTTTTTAGCATCCCAAGGCCCCATTTTTTAATTTTTTGAAAAAATACATACATCATGTGTTGTTGTGCAAAAATTCCTTCTAAGTTTTCTTCCTTAGGTTAAAATCTCAAATGGGTCTCTTGTAAAATTTCCATTGCTATAGTATTTTAGGCATTTTTAGTTTGACTCAATTTGTGTGCCTTCATTCTAGTCATATCTATGCATTACTAGGATTTGTAGGTGGTCATTAATTCACATCTACATTTGATCTACCTCATGTTTCATGCATTGGAGAGTTTTCTAACCAATTCAGACTTTCAGAGGGTTGTTACTTAGCCAACAAATCAAATTGGACTTTCAGCAACGAACAACTTCACTTTTCTAAGTTGAGTTGTTTGATAAGTCCGCTTACTTACATGTAGAATAAATTGGACTTGTGGAGTTTATTTACTTATAGATTCATGAAGTTAAGTGAGTAGGGTGAAAAAATATAGATTACACTATTGTAGATACCCTTAGACTTATAGGGGGACATTACTTTCAAATTCACCCATCTCAAACAAAGTAGGTCCAAAATTTTGGATATCACTTCACTCAACCAACTCAGACTTTCAAGGGTCTATTAATTCCTCAAGTTTTCAAAGGGTGATTACTTATAAAATTCAAGTAGAGCTATCATACATTGCAAATGACCAACTAAAAATTTTGGGGTACCACTACTGCCATCTTTCATTCAACAAAGCAGTTTGAGAAGTTTGATTACTCTTCTGAGACCAACCCTAATTTGTGAAGTGTTATTACTTATTAGAGTTGTGAGGTACCTCTACTTATTTTTTTTTCATTTTTGTTTTCTAAGTGTGAAAATAATTTTCCATATTTGGAAAGGGTCTAGGAATGTGTAGAAGTAAGAACTTGTAAGTGCCATAACTTTCAATCTGTAGCTCCATTTTGGGTGATATTTGTTTTAAAAGTGCATATTTTTTCAATATCTAAAGATTGGTGGTATTATTTTAGGACCTTGATAACATTAATTTTCATCATGGTGTAATGGTTTAAAATTCACTTTAAACCTTTTGTACCTTTCTTGGATGTATTATCAGTTGTGATCGATGTCCCTATTATACTCTCTCAAACTAATTGCTCATAGATGCATTCTCATATGGTGTTACATATCCAATATTGAGTATGTGTTGCATTGTAATTTAAGGGAGGGTCTTATTGATAGTTTAAAGGGGTACTTATACTATGTGCAATCTATTCTTTACTTTCATCTCAATTTTGTAAATTAACTCAATCTAATCTACACTAATGGATCTAAAATTGATTAAAACACTTACACCATTTAACTATCTCAATAAGAAGTATAAAATACATCTCACCTTGAGAGGTAAATGACTCTATCAGATCATTATGGGTGAGAAAACTAAGCTATAAATCAAAGCATAAATGGTTAAGTGGTACAATATATGTGACAAGGCCTATGAGTTCTTATGCCTGTCAATGTCTCCTAACCTCTTATTTCATGTTGAATCTATGAAAAATCCCAATGACATCTGGACCATCCTATACAAGATTTTTGGAGTATAGGACATGATAAGGGGTCATGAGCTAGAGAATGAGCTCATCACATTAAGCCTAGGTGACTATGACACCCTATAAGACTTATTTACAAATTTTAAATCACTAAGACTATATTTGAAATAAAGTGGCATTGAGAAAATAGATGACCAGTTGATTTTATCCATTCTTGCAAAATTAGGTCATGATTATTCAATTTTTGTCTCTACATTTTATGCTACCAAATGTGCACTTATATCCAATTGAAAAATGCCATAATTCGATGAGTTTGTTGCTGATATGACTCAAGAGAAAGATAAGATAGTTCAAATGGGTTCACTAAAGTCTTCAAAATCACATGCCTTAATTATCAATCAAGATAAGAAGAAGCCTTCTAGTAGTGGTAAACAAGAGAAAAAATAGTCTAAACCAGATCATGAGTACAAAAAGAATTATAAATTAGATACTAAGCTTAATGAATAATCAAATGAGTCCTCCTCAAATGGAAAACCTAAGAAGGAGAAACTCAAATGCAACTTTTACAAGAAACTTGGGCATGATGAATCCTAGTGCATGAAAAAGAAGATTGACACCTTGACTAAGATGCTTGAAAATAATAACATTAGTGTTATTGAATATTTAACTCAAAACACATCCACACAAGATTATAAAAAGGCTAAAGATTAAAAAAAAGGGTAAAAACAAGGGCAAGGCACTTGTTGCAGTAGCTTCTCAGCCTTCAACTTGGGTTATTGACTTGGGTGCTTCCTATCACATGGCCTCCTTAGAGGATCTATTTTCAAAAATAAAGCCATGTTCTATACATTCAATTCTCATGGGTGATGAAAATTTGATATAAGTTAGTGGTAAAATATCAATTGAAGTAAGTGACAAGACCTTCATTAATGTTTTGTGTGTTTCTTCACTATCCACCTATCTTTTTTTGGTATACCAAATCACTCACATAGGTGTAGGGAAGCATGTTGAGTTCACACTTGATTCAATAGTGATCAAGGAGTTACATCATGACATCATCATGGCTTATGGGAAGGCCAATCATCAATATAGGCTGTATACCTTCTCACAATTTACCCCAAATCATCCCTCAGTTACACTGCTTACTCATACAGATGGAGTGAGTAAACTATGACACGAATGGTTTGGCCATTTAAACTACCATTACCTAGAAGAACTCAGTCATCAAGACATAGTTTTAGGGTTACCTAATATTAAATTCTTGGATGGCCTATGTAATGGCTGCATTCTTAGTAAGCATTTAGAAGAAAAATATGACAAAGGCAAAGCAAGGAGAGCCAAACATAAGCTAAAAACTGTCCATAGTGACATAGTAGGTCCATTTATAAAACCTTAATTCAATAGGATAAAATACATACTCACATTCATTGATGATTTTTTGAGGTACACTTGGGTGTTTTTATCAAAAATAAGTCTGAGGTCTTTGATCATTTCAAGGACTTCAAGACACTTGTGGAGAAGTAGTTAGATTATTCCATCAAAATATTAAAGATTGATAATGGTGGGGAGAATGTCAATAATAAGTTTGAGCAATTTTGAACATCAAAAGGGATTCATATACAACACACAGTTCCATATAGTCCTCATTAGAATGGTGTGGCCAAACATAAGAACTATTCCTTGAAGGAAATGGCCAACTATATGCTTTAATCAAAGTCTCTTGCTCCTTAAGTTTGGGCTAAAGAAATCAACTATGCATGCTACATTTAGAACCATGTTCCACATAAAGCCTTGAAAGGAATCACTCTTTTTAAAGCTTGGGATAGTCACAAGCCCAAAATGGATCACTTTCAAGTGTTTGGATCACCGACAATGGCCCATGTTCCTAAGAAGAAATACAAGGAAATAGACCCTCAAAGTTAGTCTTGTATCTTTATGGGGGTATGCAGAGGGTGATAAGGGATATAATCTTATCCATCCTAAAAATCATGAATTTTTCATAGAAAGGAATGTCAAGTTTTATGAGGCCCCACTTGAACTCACTACTAGTACTTTAGACTCTTCAAAAGTCTCACTAGACATTAATTCCACCTTAGACAGTGACTTAGATCCACCTCAAAATATTCCTAATGATTATGATGACTCTTCTTCTTATTCAATTTTAATTGATGAGAGAAGTGATGAGGATTCTCCTTCTCCATCTCACACTCACACTTCAGATGATGACTCACCTCTTGATTCTCCAATCCGATACAATTTTGGTCCCACTTGGGCCAAAAAACATTTCAACATGTTGGGAAATGGGTTCAAAATATATTGGATACAAGGTAGACACATTCATAATTTTAGGGGACTTTACATTCCTACCTAGCTATTGTCTTAGATTTACAAACCTTTCATGAGGCATCTGCATTCTAGAATGGGATTCTACTATGTGAGAGGAGTATAGTTCCTTAATCAGGAACAAAGCATGGGACATGGTCCTTCTTCCTAAAGGAAGAAAATTGGTCCATTGTAAATGTGTTTATTAGACTAAGTATGGTGCAGATGGGTCTATTGATAAGTACAAAGCACATTTGGTTGTAAAGGGGTTTTTTTAGGTGCTTGACATAGACTACATTGAGATATTTGCTCCTACAACCAAGATGACATCTATCAAACTCACTCTAACCATTGCAGTCACACATCAATGGGATGTTCACTAAATGGATGTCAAGAGTGCTTTTATACATGGTGACCTCAAAGAAGAGATCTACATGGAGTAACCACAAGGATTTGTGTAATATTCCTCCTTGGTCTGCAGACCCAATAAATCTATCTATGGATTTAAACATGCCCCTCAAGCATGGTATGCCAAGATGGTCTCTTTTCTCCTCATAGTCAGTTTTACTAGATGCCACTCAGATCTAAATGTCTATATTTTATAGCAAGATGATTCTCTATTGATCCTAGTTTTTTATGGATGACTTGTTGATTACAAGGAGGTCATGATCATCCATCTCAGTATTGAAAACTACACTTTTAGATATATTTTCAATGACAAACATGGGATCACTACATTACTTTTTTGAAATTGAAATCATTCAATCAAATTATAGGATAAATTTATCACAATATAAATATTCTCTTCATTTGCTTGCGAGGTTTAACATGGTTGATTGTAAGCTAGCTCCTACTCCCTTCTTATCTAGTGTGAAGCTTGAGGTTGATTATCCTACACCATTGGTTGATGCAAATCCATATTGGCAACTTGTGGGCAATATTATCTACCTCACACACACTAGACTTGACATATCTTATGTATTTTCATGGTGTCCCAATTTATGCAAGAGCCACATCAATTACATTGGAAAGTAGTTAAATAGATTGTATACTACATTCAAGGTTCACATAATTATGGGATACACTATGGAGAAAGAACATAGGTTGATTCGATCAGATACATAGATTCAGATTGGGATGGAGACATTTAGAGTCAAAAGTCCACATCAGGCTATATTTTCTCACTTGTTTTGGGTCCAATAAGTTGGTCAAGCAAGAAGTAGCATGTAATTGCTTTATCATCTATAGAGGCAAAATATAGAGGGTATATCTATACCACCACTAAGGTGATTTGAATTCAAGGGATTCTCATTGAGTTTGGCATCTAGTTTTATAAGACAAAAATCATCTACTATGACAACCAAAACACTATCCAAATTTTTAGGAATCTAGTTCTTGATCAAAGGACCAAACACTTAGAGATTCACATGCATTTCATCAAGGAACTTATCAATGAGCAAGTCATTGATCTTCGATATTATCTAACATCAGAGTAGATTATATATAATCTGACAAATCCCTTCATAGAGGGTAAATTTGTTCATTTGTGAGCTCTCATTGGGGTTAGGGTTGCTTCACCTTCTTATTCCTCCTATGGAGGTTCTTCATTATGTACTTGGGTACCTCATCAGGATTTCAATGTTGGAACCCAATTCTCATCTCACCTAAGCTACACTTAAGGGGAATGTTGGTGTAGTGATTTTTCCCATTGGGTTTTACCTACACATCCTTATGGTCATTCTATGTCAATTAAGCTTTCTTATGCTAGTTATAAAAGGGTCACATAGGATAATTTCATTTCAATGTAATTATCTAATTAAGAAAATTAGAGGCTTCCTCATGTTGCCTTAATTTTCCCTATATGTACCCCATTTTGTCACTTTAGAATGTTAGATAGGTTAATGAGATTTTATGAAAGCATGTCATATTTTGCAATATTGTTGTGTGAAGACAATCTTCTTCCTCTAAAATTTATCTATGATTTCATTGTTCCATACATAGATTTGCTCAATATTCTATAAAAGGATCCAAGATCATGGACAACCTGACAATAACATGTTTATGTAACACAAGTATAGTATTAATGAGTAGAAAAACATATGTATGATATATATTTCATCATGGTAGAAAAGGTTGTGGATAAATACAACCTATAAATTTATTTATGAAGAATGAAGAGATACCCCTAACTTAGCAAGGTTATTGGATAATAAGGTAGTCCCGACATCAAAACCATGTAAATGTATGTCTTGTATCACACTCAATTACCTCATGAAAATAAATGTTTATAAAATATTCTATCTATTTAACATAAAATAAATGACATATGGAAATAAGTAAACTTAGAAACAATTGAAAATGTTTTTTAGATCTCGATTTTGATTTTTTTTTGAATTATTTGCATGTTTTTAAACTTTTGCTATATTTGAATTGAAAATTTTGAAAAACTACCAAAAAGCAAGGTTTTGAAAAATATAATAAGGGGGGCAGAGGGAGGGGGTAGGTGGGGGATGGAATCAAACAATCCATAATAAAATGAAAAAGCATAATGTAAAAAGTTGGCAACAAGCAAAATTTTTCCAAATGTATGTGTGAATGGAGTATAATAATGTTGCATATATGATAAACATGATTGTGTGTTCTAATGTAGAATGTGAAAGTTGACATATATGATCATTTACATGAAAATGTAAGACATAGAATGTATAAAAGTGCAATAATGAACAAGTGGATTTCCCATAGAGAATGAATATTGAAAATGGTGTAAGATGGGTGTTTTAGATTGTTTTAATTAGTTTTAAAATCAAAAGAGTAAGTACCAAAAGTGATATTAAATACAAGGATATAATAATGATTGGAATTTGGGATATAATAATTAGGAAAGAGGTAAAATCAAAGAAGTTATGTATGATAATAAATATGTAAGTTGTTTAATTGATAACTTGATCAAATGAGCATTCCCATGGATTTCTTGCGTATAAAGTATATTCAGCTATATCATTTTGTGATAAACCACCAATTGAGATAGAATTTTGACTCATAGATTTATTTGATAATATAATTCATATCGTTCAAAACTACATTGAATACCTTTGTTAGAATATTCCCTATTTTCTCTCTTGTCTTCTAATTATGTTTTATTTTGAAACATTGATCATTGCACTATCTTTCTAAAATGTGAGAGAATCATAATTATTATTGAGCATAAATCCCTTTAATATTTTCCAATATCTTCCAAAAAATGCATTGTATTTCTCTAAATTAGGATCAACATGGAATAATGTTGACCATGGTTTAGGACCAAGAGTAACTGGTCATGTAATAGATCTGATGCAATGCTTTGGCTCTATAGAATTATTGAGATTCCATGTATTATATCTAATACTTTTGAGAAGAGATAAGCTAATATATTAGCAATGTGCAATTGAGTAACTATAAAATTAGTACATCGCTCGCCATCTATATGTGATTTTATAATGAGAGGCTCTAAATAAAAATAATATTGATTTGTTGCCTCTTTTGTACCCATATTTTGAGAATTATTTTTAGAGATGGAATCATGCATTGGGATGCCTTTATTAATAAATACTTTTTGAATATACTTTAATCTTTATTTTGTGGATCTATTTCTAAATGTTTCAAATTATGTGACTTAATTTTCTCTTTTGGTACTTTTTCCTTGGGAGATTTAATAATTATATTAAGAAAATATTTGAATCCACTAATTGTGATATAGCCTGCAATATAGTATTGCAACTATGACTATATTGAAATTTTATGAAGTATATTGTAGCTCTTATTGGTTAAAAATTAGTTATTTCCCCTTATTCTATGTATGAGATATATTTATATATTTTCCCACTCCAACATATGTAAACAAATAATGAGATAAGTATTCATCTTAATTAATTGGATTGAAATTTAACTTGCATAGTTTCTCATTTGTTAAATTTAATGTAATTTAATCATCAGTATTTTAGTATTTATCAATATCAAAAAGGAATTGTTTATATAAACCAATAGTGGTAATTTCATAGAAGGCTTTGTTAATTTTATAGGTATTGATACTAGTTTTTTTAATTCTTTGATAGGATTTTATATAGATTTTTTCACTTTTTTTTGTAACTTCTTGAATATGTTATTTTATTATTTTTAGAGTTTAATTAAATTGTGCAATATCATTTTTAATGATTCATTTTCCCACTTATTAAGTATACATTTGAAAAATTAAGATTGATTGCTCAAGTGTTTTGATAAATACCTTACTAGATTGTGAATGTATCATTTGATAATATAGAAAAGGTGAATTATCAATTATAATTGTATACTCATGTGTACCATGTAAAAATTTAATGCATCTATGAAATCTAGAGGGTGTGGCCTCCATTACATGAATATATGAATGTTCCAATAGTATATTATATTATAATTGATCAGGTATGTCTTGAAAAATAGTAGAGTTATTTTTAGATCCCAATAATATATCCAACATGATAGTTCCTAGTATTTATTTGGGATTAATATCAAATCCATGTATAATTTACTTAATTTGTTGAATATTATCCTTATTGAATCCCAATTTAATTATAAATTCATAACTTCAAATACTTATCTTAGAACCATTGTCTACTAATGCATGCTTGATAATCTTTCCATGTATTTAAATTTTAATAAATAAAGGAAAAACTTTCTCACTGATATGATTAGGAGGTAAATATTCCTTAATAAAGATAAAAATATCATCCATATCCTTCAATGTGTTCATGATAGAAGTGAATGAAGATGGTTGTGTATCTATGGGAAGAATATTAGCTCACAACATTTCATATAAGATATTTTTGTAGGCTAGTGATTTTTTTAATAAATAAAATTTTTGGTGGGAGTATCACACAATTGACCCATGAGAGCATACCATTTATATTGATAAGGATGCCTGGAATAACATATAAGATGTGGAAGAAGAATAGTAAGATTGGGTTGTGGAGGTATGGGTGGTCACCCTCTCCTAGTTTGAACATCATGAACGTAGGAATTTAAAATGATTCTTAGTTGAGTAAGTGGAGTAGATTGAGGGATAGAAGTGGGTTGGGTATGAAGAGACTAAATCATAAATTATTGTGCACAATATCATTGGCATATAGTGGTGATAGGAAGTAACTCAGATTGGATATTATAACAATGATTAATAAGGGTAAATATGATTTGAGAAGATGACTTGACTTGACTTTATCCCCAAGAGGTTAAATCTTCTATGTACCAAAGACCTCATGCTCTAATATTTGGTAAAATATTCAATTATTTTTTTTTTAAAGTAATGTTAGATTTAACAAAATTTTATTTAGTGATATTACAACAATAAGAATTAAAAAGTACATGAGGATAAATTTGATAAATTTTATCTTCTTGAATAAATTTACATTTAATCTGTGCCATAACATAATGAACAACATGTGGAAAATAAATACAAGATTTAATAATAATTTCATAATCCTATGTAAAACATGAAAAAAAATTCCATTCATTCAACTTATTATGAAGATAATACTATATGAATCAAATAATGTTAATGATTATGAATACAATGCAAGCAAAAATCAAGGTATAAGGGTGATCTAGGAAAGGGTTTGAATGATTATATAGGATCTCAAATATACTTGCTCATTCAATGATTAGTGTTGGACCAATGTTTTAGAGTATTAACTACAAAGGTAGAACCATGCCTGTATCCCACTATCTCCATTTTTAGAGGTAAAACAAGAGTAGCTTCCCTAGGTGATACACTCCTCTCAGGTGCACCACAAATCAAATGGCTAAACGAGGCTTCATATGGTATGAATAATGATACCAATGAATTTTTGATATACCATGAACCACATGAAAAACTAAAGTTTATATTTAGTACTATAAAATAGCTATGAGTATTAGGGTAAACCCCTCATTCCATGATGTAAGTAAATAAAACATTGTATATCCATTCACGATAATCACTAAGTAGTTTTAAAAAATTTAGAACATAGTTTATAAAACAAGCAAAATCAATAAAAAAAGATAAAATAAAATTGAAATATTTTTATGTATATAAATTTAAAAAAATAACTCAAGGTCAAAATAAAGATCTTTTCTATTGGATTTATATAAGGAAATAAAATAAACTTATTCATTATCATATTATATCTAATGTTGAATAAGTTGACTCATTATGTTTCGGATTTATATCCAAGGTCGAAGATTGTTTTATTTTAGTGTCAAGAATTTACATAATTTTACTAAAATCCTAGGACAAAAATCAAGCAAACAATAATCAAGTAATGTTTTAAAAATAATGGGTTCAATAGAATGTTTAAATTCTATTTTAATTAGATTAATCCAATTAAGTGATTTAAACTATTGAAATTGTAATTTACAAACATAATAATGAAATAAAACGTGCTACAAAATTTTAAATTTTTTAAATATTACCAAAAATAGTAAAAGATCCTAAGGATGTGCAAACTTCCCTTAAAAATATTATATGTTGTCTATGTAGGCTGATACAAACTTAAACTACTTAAAAATACCTACAAAAAGTGTCATGTCTGAGAGTAGAATTGAAAAATATGTTAGGATAAATATGTATGGGGTAAACAAGGGCATAATGTGGCCATGTCTATGAGCCATGGCTATGTCCTTGTTGACTATGCCCTTGATTTATCAATATGGGTCTGTGTGAATGATTTTAAGAGTTTATTTTTTTTCAAGATTCAAATAGAAGCACCAAATAATTGGAAAATAGAAAAACTTATGTCCTACATAAGAAAAATAATGGAAATTTAATGAATAAGATGGGAAATAGAGTTAAAGGAACTGTAGATGCTTAAATCTAGATTTATATGTTAAATTAGTCTTGTACACTTGAAAAATATCTCAAGGATTGCGCTCACCAATAATTACTTATTTATTAGTCCAACCCTAATTATTTTGATTATCTATATCACTTGTAACCATAGAATGCCTAAATGTTGATTTGTATCTATCACTATTAGTTACATAACCTCAATAATTTTCTTCCATCTTAGACATTTGCATTCATAACAGGGCAATATCATCATTGTTACTCTCCCTAATCCAATGCAAGTATCCTTACCTAAAAATACTCAAGTTTTCAAAAAATTTGATGTGTATGGTTTAACCCAAAATCCTTAACCCTTCAGTTAATATCCTTTCAAAAGAGTTAGTATAAATACAAGTAAACATGTAATCATTTTCTATGTAGAAAATATCAAGAAAACACCTCTCAATATTAGACATATTAGTGAGTTTGGAAATAAAAAACTAAAATATTATGCTTTATTCATTCATATTTTCATATTAATAATGGGATAAATTAATCTATAGGTTTAATGCACTCAAAAGATAACCCATGAATCATATTTGTCAAGCTACACTCTAGATCACTACATTCATGTTCATATAGTATATTGCATCATTGCGCACACACATTCCCACAAATAGGGGAGAAATACATAATTTTTAGTCCCCCCTTGTATGATTGGATATTTAAGTAATTCTCATTAATAGAGGTATTTTTTAGGTTAGATTGACACTGTGAGCCCACTAACCCATTTTTTGGCAAGGTAACCTAACCTCAGGTGGAAAACTAGGGTTTGTGATACAAATATTAGTACAAAGCCTATGCACAAGATCCAAATACATAATATGAAAGATGAAAAAACTTAAAAATATTTAGGTGGTCACATCTTGATACAATGAACATTTGGTATAAGGCATCTACATTGGGATTCAAATAATAACATCGATGTAAGTGTCCACATGGAAATACAAGTGTCTATGCAACCAAAAAGACTATTTATAAAATATGAAAACTATTTCCTTAACATTATACAACGTATTTACACACATTTACATTTCATATAAGTCTTTACATTATTTCATGAGCTACTTTTTTTTTTTTTATGATTGTGCAATTAAAATACTATTTGGCACTATACTTTCTATATTTAGTATTTTCATAATTCAACATTAAAGTTGAATATCATAAATTGAATTATTTAATTGTCTTAATTTAATGAATAGTTTATATCACACTGGAAGAGCATATTCTTCATAACCCTTAGTTTTTAAAAATAGTATAAACATTTGGTGAACCCAACCTTTGTGTCCTTCCATGCAAATCCTACTTTGTTGTAGGGTTTTCATCCTCCTAAGTTTTTACTTGATTTTTTATTCAGATTAGTTTGATTTTTTTGCATGTAACCTAGGTGTAGTCATAGATTAGGTGATGTTCCTACTACATATCTTGAGATACCCCTTGGGCCACTTAAAATGTCTCAAGCTAATACCATGTCAAATTCTCCTAATAATGAGAGTGAAAATAGTGATAATGAGCCACACACTAAAAAAAATCTTATAGAATAAATATCTAATCATGAGGATAATGAAACACATGAGGATAATGAAAATGAATAAGTAGATCATAAAAAGTTGAGACTATTGCATTATTTCATGAGTGTATTCATGAAAATCATGAAGATATTCATAATATCCTCTATATTATATTAGACAATTAAAAAACTAAGAGCATTGATGAACAACCATGTGCATATATTGATCATGATATTAGATCTATGGAGCATCTCCATATGCATGTATCTCTGCCCTTCAGCACAAAATTACATACTACATCTAGAAGGGGAATGTGTTATGTGTTTAAACCATTTCCCCTAAAACAAATACTACTATCACTACATATTCCATAGGAACCAATAATAATTCAACCTAATTACCAATTTTAATGCCTATTTCAACACAAGTGTCTGCATTTTATTTTTTAACTTTTCAAACCTCAAACCTTAGTGGTAAGAATGTGCAATATATTATACAAACTATAAAAAAATTTCAAGCTAAGGTTACAAACATTGAGAAGAATTCTATGAAATAATCCCATGCTATTGATTCACAAGATGTATTGCATAATCTTCTTACACCTGAGGTATATTTGTACATTTTACTAGCTAGTTTTATTGCACCTAAGTTCACACTTTCTGATGGTAAGGGTGATCCTAAGAAACATATTTGATCATTTTATCTGTCACCCCCTTTATTATGCTTCTAATGACAAAATTTTGACCAAATTATTTATAACAAGATTAAACAACTTGACTTGAGATGGTTTTATGATCTTCCAATACATTTGGTATGAGTATTTAAATCCCTAGATGATCGCTATTTGGCACATTTCAGTCAAAATTACTGAAAAGATGTCATATGCACAAATTGCCAAGATCAAATAAGGAACTAATGAACCAAATAATGAACATGTCCTAAGATATAAGACAATGTTGGCCAAACTAACAAATCCAATGGTAGATAAAGAGCTTCAA
Source organism: Torreya grandis (assembly GCA_037957365.1). Taxonomy (NCBI): domain Eukaryota; kingdom Viridiplantae; phylum Streptophyta; class Pinopsida; order Cupressales; family Taxaceae; genus Torreya; species Torreya grandis. The sequence goes on along the minus strand of JARHVA010002939.1, from coordinate 1,104,279 downwards.
TACATATTCAAGCAAATTTTTCTTACTCCCTTACATGAGTCTATTGTTTTCAATAAATTCAAATATTTTAATGACTTATGCCATATTGTTTCAGATAAAAAAAATAAAACTTACTAAATTAAAAAAGATTAAGTATGTATATAAAACACCAAATAAATCCATTAACAAGTTTCATATCAAACCAAGTTACAAGGTAATACCTATTGAGGCTAAAAATGACACAACTACCATGGTTAATATAGTTTCACAATAAACTAATAAGCTCATCTTATATAATGTACCTAAGAGATAATTTACATAATCAATTGAGTCTCTAGCTTCATTACTTCTATATTTGGTAGAGTGTCATCTCATATATCTCCCTCTTCTTATGGTGTAATGAAATCAATTTACCAACAAAGTAGAATAACAAAAATAGATCACAATATGATTATAATATCATAGAATATAAGAACAAATGACCAACCACTTCAAGGGGGAAACTTACAAGCTTCAATAAGATCATAATTCATAATATTATGATCAAGTTCTAATCCCTACCTCCTATTTATAGTATTCCTAGGCTATGGTTACTCCATATGTTGACCTACCTAACTAAATGAGATCTTAGAGAAATAAAATATGATAAGGAAGGGGTTATGTAAACCACAATTAGGATACACATATCCAAACACATGTTGTAGGATAAGGGCATAACATGCCCCTCCCATTCAAAACAACATTGTCCCCAATGTTGAATAGATATATATGCTACTAAAAAAAAGACTCATCCTCCCACATTACATCTTCATGGTTCATATTCTTCCACTTGATCAAATACTTTGTAATTTCTCTTATTCTTAGCCTCTTAGTGCATGTTTGAAGGATATCCTCAAATTATAAAATGACATGGCCTTATTCATATATTTTTGGTAACTCATCTTGGTTAGAAACTCTTTTTAAAACTACTTTATTTAGATAAGATACATTAAATACAAGATGTATGTGAGCATACTAGGGTAGCTCCAGCTTGTATGTAACACTACCAGTTTTTTGAAAAATATTATAAAGGCCATAATAATTTGGATAAAGTTTTTTATCCTTTCATTGTTGCTTTAGAAACATATGATTATATGGATATAAGTACATAAATACCCAATCACCTTTGTCAAAATATCTCTTAATCCAATGCTAATCTGCCTAGTGCTTCATTTTATTATTTATCATTGCCAAATTCTCTCATAGACTAACTGATACCTCATGTTGATATTGAATGTTTTTTTTAATAAATTTAAACTTAGGGTGTACCCTAAAGCATGAAATGATGGATGGAATATTATAACCATAGAGTGATAGAAATTGGGAGATTTTGGGAGAGGTATAGAAAGAAGTGCTAAACCACTATTTTGTAAGTAACAACCAATGAACCTATTTTTATTTTTTATTAGATACAAAATAATGGAGTTACCCTTCTAGGAATTTGTTTAGAACCTATATTTTACCATCATATTGAGGATGGTGTGATGAGATACAAGCCAAATGAGTACCCAAAAATGAAAATAAATTAGTCCAAAAACTACTAGTAAAGATGGGATCATAATCACTTACAACAATCCTGGGAGTACCATGCAAATTTTTAAATATATCTAAGAAAGTAGTAGCTACCATACTAGCTACAAATGGCTATGATTGAGAGAAAAAATGAGAATATTTTGTGAGCCTTTCCATGATTACCATGATGAAAATTTTATCCTAAAAACTTGATAATTTTGTAATGAAATCCATATAAACCTCCTACTA